>JANZLQ010000145.1:0-21473 GCA_026212715.1 Elanus axillaris | reverse complement strand
TTGTCTCTGCCGCTCCTTCCCCTCAGGGGCAGGACTCCTCACACTCTTCCTCTGCTCCAGGGTGGGGTCCCTCCCACGGGAGACAGTCTGCCACAAACTTCTCCAACGTGGGTCCCTTCCCCGGGCTGCAGTTCCTCACAAACTTCCCTGGCCTGTGTCCTTGCTGCGGGCCGATCTTCAGTCACAGACTTCTCCAGTGCGGGCTTTCCCATGGAGTCCCGGCCATCTTGAGGGGTCTCCGCTCCCCCGCTGCCCTCCCTGGGCTGGGGGGGGACAGCCTGCCGTCTCGCCACCTCTGGTCCACCTCCTCCCCTCCTTCCTTACTCACCTCAGTGTCTGCAGAGGGGTTCCTCTCACATTCCAATCTCAGCACTCACTGCAGGTTGCCCTTAACTCTGCTCTCCCAGAGGCGCGGCCACCGTCACTGATGGGCTCGGCCTGGGGGTGGGTCTGACCTGGAGCCGAGGAAGCTTCCAGCAGCTTCTCACAGGAGCCAGCCCTGTGGTCCCCTTCCCTGTTACCAAAAAAACCTGTGCCACACAAACCCATAACAGTTGGAAGTGCCAACTTTAAACTGCTCATAGAGGTAGCAGGAGGTCATAGTCAAACCCCAGTCCATTTGCTGATAACAAGAATACTTCAACAACCAAGAAACTCTTGCTCATACTGTGTCGACCAGTCATACTTCTGATCCTCTGAAAAGTGACGACAATTTTATTTTTTGGCTTAAGAGTTGTAAGATCATTACATAAATCTGAATTCATTGCACAGTCATGAAAAGATAATATGGAACAACTTCCTAGTGAGTTTTCTTATACTGTTGCACAGCACAAAATTAGATCTCTTCCTTCTCTTCTTCTCTGAGGTTTTCTCTAATTTCCCAACTCAGGAAGACTTTAGAAGGAAGGCATCCTCTCCCTCTGGAAAAGTCAGAGGTAGGCAGTTTATCTGTCTCTGCACCATCACATGTACACATAGAATAATTCTGTACAGTAGGGATGGTGCAGTATTGACCTTGGCCAGCAGCCATGCACCCGTACACAGCCACTTGCTGACTCCCCCTACCCAGGGGCATGAGGGGAGAAAACAAGGAAAAAAAGGAAGAAAACTCATGGGTCAAGGTAAAGACAGTTTAGTAGGTGAAGGAAAGAGGCAAAGGAATTGAAACAAAGGAGATCACTCACTATTTGCCACAAGCAGACAGATGCCCAGCCATTCTCTGAATACTGCTCATCTTGGAAGCCAACCCACCACCCCACCCACCTTCTTTCTTTATCTGTTTTATTGCTAATCATGACATTATATGGAATGGAACATCCCTTTGGCCACTTTGGGTCAACTATCCCAAGTGTGTTCCCTCCCAGTGTCTTGCCCACCCCTAGCCTACTTACTGGAGGATAGAGTGGGAAAAAGGGAAAGCTCTGGTGGTCTGCGAGCACAGTTCAGTGATAGCAAAAACACTGGTGTGTTATTAACAGCCGTTTAGCCACAAATGCAAAACACGGTACCATATGGGCTACTATGAAGCATGTTAACACCATCCCAGCCATATTCAGTACAAGGATGTAGTTTCACATTTTGTTATATCATCTGATCTATCTGACTACATCAGAGGACCGTATCTTATGCTCCTCTCTATCTCTTTCCCAGGCCTAATGACATTTATTCCCAAACTTTCCTTCATATCAGATCTTCTGGCGGTATAAACCTGATATTACAGATGCACAAATAACCAAATACAAAAGAAGTCAAAGCTTGGATTTATTCTTCAGTAAGAGTTAGTTAGAAGTTCAGTAACATTTTATAAAACCACAGGCACAATAGTGTAAGAGGAATTAGTACTGCACAGGTAACATAAGAATCCTTGAGATTTAAAGTGATGGCTCAAAATGTACATATCCCTCCCCTACAAGCTGAGGGCTCTCTCCCTCAGGGGTGACCTCGGGGGTTGCCTGACCTGAGGGGGAGTCCCCGACCGCAGACCTGCTGCTCCCGGGAGGGCTGATGCCAACGTGTCCTTCGGCGGGACCCCGGCTATACCGTTGTCGAATCTGACTGTGGTCATTAATCCCTACTGGCCAAGAAGGTCACCTCAGTGTACCTGGCACGTCTCAACTGGCCACTTCAAATTTCAACCTGAGGCCTCCAGGGTTTAGGCTTTTTTTTTTTTTCTCCTTCCCCTTCTCCCCACCTGGAGGATGGGGCAGCGGGATGTACTGCTACACCTGACCAGAGTGTGAGTGTGTGAGTGAGTGTGTGTGTGAGTAAATATACGTTTGGGTTCTTTTCCTTTAGATTGGTTACGTGACCTGCATACGAGACATGGGGAAAAGTAAGACCACCCCTTTTATTAACAATTGACAGCTGTATTGAATAGAGTGTAATGTGAAACCACACCTTATGTTGCCCTTTTTGAGTTAGCTGTCAGAGTATATGGCTGAAAAGAGGTGGGATCTGGTTAGGAAGGCTGTGGGAAGTAAGAGAATAAGCTGACAAAAAATCCTGAAATAGTCAGAACTAGAAGCAGTTAAAAACATAAAACTGAGTGATCAAAACTGTTTTATTGCTAGGAAATTGCTGACAAGGAAGTGATCTGCAGGTTCTAAAGAACCTGTCTTCAGTTGTGCACAGAACTGCACTTCAACTGAAAGGGTACCAAACCTGTTTTCTTTACCATTGTGTTTAATAGAAGAGTGACTTGGCTAATTCAAGTGCTTTGTTAGAAATTCAGAAAATTATTATCCCTGCTGCTTTTAATAATGTATTAAAATTGTTCTCAGGGTAACTAATGTTCAGAAAAAATATACAGACTGACTCTTTTTTTCTTCCACAGGGGAAAAAAAAAGAAGAAACCTAAATAGGTCATAGTGCAGGAAGTAGAAGGAGTAGGAAGAAAAAGAAGATTGCCAAGTAGAAATAATTAACAGCTGCATGCTGGTCTACAGAAAAAATAGAGTGGGCAAGATGGTTAATCTGGGAGGGTTGCTGCAAGAATAAAAAGAACAGTGGGATGAGATGACTGCTGGCTTTCACTGCAGTCCCAAGCTTCTTACCAAACATTTTAACTTAAATAGCAGCAGTGTGATATCTGTTCTGTTGACATTTGCCTTCTCTCACTGATGGACTCCATTCATATCTCTGTTTCATCAAACCAGGGGTAATTTTTCCATAAAACAATACCTCTTGCACTATCTTGTCCTTTAAGAAGTGTCAAGTATATTGCAAATGGTGATGCTACACTGGTTTATAACTGGCATACTTGAGTGGAGAAGCAGACCTCACATTTAATGATTTCATTAAGGATGTATACTGCAAAAAGATCCTGATTTTTTTAAAAAATATTTGCAGCAAAGTTACTTTTATTCTAAATTTATTAATATTTCAGATCCTGTTCATTGAGAGACCGACTGGTTGATTCCTCTTCACAAGAAACTTTAGAACAAGCTGTTTCTATTCACCATATTGGCTTGAATACATGACAGACAGTCTGATGGGTTTCTTTTTTCCTTTTTTCAGAAATGACTGCCTGAGAAATCAAATTCACTTTTTCTGACAGATTCTGGCCCATTAAACTGCCTTAATAATACAATTTAGTGACTTAAATGGGCTGATGAAACTGCTGTCATTTAGGTTAGCACTGAGGTTAAATGAAAGCCTCTCCCCCCAGTCCTTTCCAGTATCCTCAGTTTTGCTGTAGAAAGGGTTGCTTTGGGCCGAGAACTGACTACATCTCAGCATGCTCAGCTGAGAGAGCCTTCAAACTTCACCATTTTTTATTGATTGTACCAGCAGGGACAAGGAGCTACCTCAGCTTCTAGTATATCACAATGGGGCTTTTAAACAGATGATGATTCCCAAGTGCAGCAAACCCTCCACCATTTTGGATTCTGACCTTGTAAAATGGGAATTCCTTTGTATTCATGCCAGGTTTTGTTTTACCACAAAACATGCCATTTGACAGAATAATGAATTCTGTTAAGCAAGTTGAAATTCATTGTCTGTTGTAGCTACTTGCATACAACTAAACCAGTTAAATATTTTTTTGTGTCAGGCACTGTAAGCTACTTCTTACCAGAACTGGAACTTTGACATTTGGGTCTTGTAGTTTTAATGGGTTTGGGTTTTTTGGAGGGGATGGTTTGTTGTTTTTTTTTAACCTATTTACTTTTCTATCCACCTATTTTCATCTCCAGGACATGCTTTCTCACTTTATTCATTTTTTATTATTAATTGAATTTTGCTTCTACAATGCCTTTGATCTTCCCATTGTGCACAGACAAGGCTTTGTAGGAGTCATTGATAATGTGAAGTTAAGAACTAATACAGGTTTGTTTTGAGGTGGTGCTTTTCTTGCTCCCGGCTTTGTTATTGGTTTGGCTTCTTTTTGAGGATATTAATAAATTGCAAATCTAATAGTAGTCCTTTCAATACCAGCAGGACATTTGGTAAAATCTAAGACTCTTTATCACAGAGTGGCATCTGGTCACTTTTAAACCAAGCACTGACAACAGCTGTCACCAGATTAAATACAGTATGTGGTGAGTTTTCACTAGAATTTTGCACTGTGTATCATACAGCTACAACTTTTATAAATAAAACAGAAGTTTGAGGATAGGTTGGGGAAAGGCAATAGCATTCTAGTGATGTAAACACTAGTGAGATTTGAGCTTTACAATCAAGAAAGAGATGACAGTAGGTTACTACTGACATTATGTCTGTAGGACTGTAATGTGGCAACCACAATTTATAGGATAATATAAGTGTCTATGAAAATGTCAGTGACTGATCTAATTGCTGCATAAACAAAATGAAGATTTCTTTACTTCTGTTATCAAAGCTGCCTAAGATACATCCACATATTGATCTTTAATTACATGAATGGTAATATTCTCGGTGTTGACCACTGTGGATTGTCCTGTTTACTAGGTTTATCCATTGCTATAATTAACATTAACACTAGTAAACAAACTGATAGCTCATTAGGATTTTTTGTTTCAAAACAAAGGATATACTGATAATCCTTATCCTCAGATAAAAAATTATTTGATATAGCTAAAGGTCTATATTTACAAAACTTCACAATATTCCATTTTAATATATTCCAGAACAATGGTAAGATGCTATAAAACAATGCCCTAATAATAAAACATTTTTTAGTACCTTGATCCTCTGCCATTCTCTTTGCCTTCCTCCTTTCATCAATTCATGGTTGACCTCTTCCTGAATGAATACAAAATAACTCTGATTACTCAATCTTTTCTTTGATTATTTAGTCTTTTATGGTCTAATTTTAGTTACTACCTTATCTCATAAACCCTTCAGGACTGTGATTTAATTTATATACTCTTACAGAAAATATATCACCACAAACCATGAGCAATAACATTTTATCAGATAATGAAACCATATTAAATAACTATCCTTTACAAATAATTCAACTGATCACTTTGAGAGGCCATAATCAAAACAAGAAATATTTTCCTCCAAGACCTTGAGATTGCATTTTTCTGTTTTGTTCTGGTTTTTTGTTTTTTTTTTTAACTGCTAGTAATGGTAAAGAATCACTTTAAAGCCTCAGTAGTATTTCTAAAACAAGTTGAGTGAAGACAGAATTTAAAAGTCCCAGTACACACATTAAATGAGCCCATTAATTTAGTACTAGCCCAAACATTCATCTTTTGAACTCCCTTCTTGTTTTGGTTGATGTTATCATTTCAGTTTGGGGGTAAGTATCAATATAAAAAGGATGAAATCTATGTCTAAAAGAACATAAAAGAAAAAAAAATTTAAATAATCAGTCAGATATCCTTGTAAGAAAATAAAAAAAAAGGAACTTCCATTGGGACTGCTGCAGCACTTAAATCTTCAGTCCAAGTAATCCTTGCTTTTTACATGGGGAAGACAATGACAGCCAGGATGGTAATGTGGTGAACCTGATCCCCATAAAGTTCACATGAACTGACAGTCATTTCAATGGATCTGAGAGCTGGTGTTGTTTTCAGGTGGCCCCATGGTGGGAGAGGGGGAGGGAGAGGCAAGAACTCTCTGGAGCTCAAAAACTGTCCTTTTTATCATACTGATAACCACAGTGGGCAGTAGCCAGAGCTGAGAGATGCAGAAAATACATTAGTGGGAAGTAGAAGAATGAGAGGGGTTTCAACACAGGTGAAGTCTGCTGAGAGTCCAAGGAATTACCTTTTTAACTCAACTGCAAAGAAAATTAGAGTTTAAGTTCAAAAATTTCATTTTGTGAACTTATGAAAGGCAACAGGGAAGTCAAAGTAAAATAGGAATGAAGAATATGGAAGCTGCAGGCTTTGGGTCCAACATACTTTCCCCCTTTTCTTGCTCTAAATGTCAGCTTCTTGCAGTATATGTCTATGTGTAGAAGTAATTTCTATTGGCAATTCTGCTGAGATTTTACCCTTGAGAGGAATGGCTGAACAGTTCAGAAAAGACAACAGAACCTTGGCACACAGCTTGGTAATTGTGTCCTGTCTGAGTCACCAAAGGTTTGATAAGAGTGCACTGAACACACAGGGTGGCTTTGTGCCAGGCTATAAATATACTTTAGAATAATTTTAAACCATTCATAATCCACCACTAAGTTCTACAAGGATGGATAGCAGAACAGCCCTTATTATAACATTATTTTCTCCTTGTCATAAAGTGCATAAGACAGAATTTTCATATCCTCGCCTCTCAGAAGCATTAGAACGATACACTCCAGAAGTGGATAAAACTACTTTTCCCACAAATGTTGCTACTTAAACTAAAATGCCTATGATTAATCACTACTACCTTTCTTCTGGCATTAATTAAAAAAATGGTAAGAGGAAAGTGCAGAGAAAGAAATATTAATTTCAAGTAAAAAAATATTAATTTCAGGTAGAGATGCTGTTAGGGAGAAAAGTGGAAGAGTTCTTGAATCCATTAACTATCTGTTATGTTAGTCACCAAAATTCTAAAGGTAATTGCCAGATAAAATTCAAGTACTACCAGCAATCACTTTGAACAATTTCTACACAAAAAAAATAAAAAAAAAGGTGAAGTGTCAGAAGTAAAGAAGAATATAAATTACTGTGTCAATCACTGGAAAGGATGAAACAAATGAGGAGTGTAATTTAGATGGATTATATCCAAGATAGAATACTGAAATAAGTAAAGGCATTGATGTGTATTTGTTAAAATAAAAATAAATTTCCATATACAAGTAGGACAAAAGTAGTAAGAATACCCTCAAAAAATGCTACAGAGGTCACATTGAAAACGACAACAGAAAGATCTAGTATGGTCTTGCTTTTGTGATATTAATGTTGATGTTAACCACTAAAGAAAAGTATTAAGACCTTTTTTTTAGCTTATGCTGATCTCACACACTATCTCTTTTTTGTTTGTTTGTTTACTTTCTTTAACTGCTGCATCCCATCCCTATATTGATTGCCCAAACCCTTTTATTCCTTATCTTCTCAGCCTGTTCCCACCATACTGTAACTCCCAGTCACTTCCAAAACCTCCTTGTCAACATTCAAAGTCCTTTCTCCTTGAGATGTTTTTCCAGAGAACACTCTTGGGTTGTCATAATATTTATTAATAAACCACCTCTTTCTTTTCTCTAAAAGATGTGGAATGTGTCAAGGTCTTCCAAGAAGGTTCTGGGTTTCACTATGACATGCCCAAGTGAAATGGGAAATGTTGCCTGTAACTCTAATCTCTAGTGAGACTTATTTATTTTTTCTTAAAGAATACACATAGTTTGTTGGGTTTTTTAAAATAGTCTAGCCAAATAAAAGGAAAAGACCTATTTTCAAAAATTTGGAGGTATAAACCAAAGATAAATGGCTTGGAATTTAAAATTTAGATTACATACCAGGAAGAGGTTTTTAGCAGTGAACATCACTGAATAACAGAATAAATTACCTGCAGAGGTGCTGCAGTCTAATGACTTCACTGAGCAGGTAAGATTAAGCATGCTTGTGGGAATAGAGAACAGGAAAAGTCTTTGTAAATGATTCACTGGATGAAATGCCCATATTATTTTCAGCCCAAAAGTTTAAGGCTGTGATTCAGTCAAGCTCACTGAAGATGATACAAATTTTGCAAAAAATATAAAAAGAAGTGAAACGTATTTTCTTCATGAATTTTTCACCTTCCTCTTATGCCTCTTTCATGTCTTAATAGCAGCATGAACTAATTAATGTTTTGTTGGAATACCATGTGATCCAAAATTTTAGATTTTAAACTCTGTAGATCAGAAAATCACTTTACTTTCTTGCTTTTTTAAATTTCTTCTATCAGCAGTTGCAAAGTGGTACATGAAACTCCAACCAGCCATATGAGAATATTCTTGTAACATACCTATTCATAGGCACTAAAATGATTTACTGTAGAGGAAAAGTTATCCACAATCTTCAATTAAAATGACTGTTCATATTTCAGTAGTCATTGACAGTTAATATCACTTCTATTATTTGATTTTTTATTTATGTTTTCATGGCTAACTAAACAAATCTGAATTCTAACAATTTCCTGCATACCTTATCACTGCATTATGTTTTTCTGTGTAAGTACAGGGATCTTTACTTAAATTGTATTAAAAGCTAATAGAAGACAGTAAATTTATGCCTTTCGGTGTACTTGTGCAGCACACAGTACAATCTGGCTGTAATCCTGATGTGCTTTTTCTTGCTACTGCATTAACTTCAGGAGGGTTTTCAAAAGGTTTAATATGTAATTGTCAGGTTGGAAGACCAGTTTCTGTCCCTGTTACTTTAACCGAAAACTGCAACTTTGCTTCTGAGGTCAGAATCAGCCAGGTTCTTTTTAGATATATCTAGGCTTTAAAACTAAGATGATCTACGTTTTCCTAGAAAACTTCTCAGCTCAACACATGTCTTTCCAGGAAATATCTGAACTGCTAGAAAACTTGTTCTGTTTTTCTTAGCCTAATTGCATCAGTTTGGAGCCCAAAATAAATATAACCCAGTCATAAACGTCCACTCACACAGCACTCCTGACAATCAACTTGCAAATCTCTAGAGTAAAATGCAGAAAAAAATGGAAATCATTTTACAAATCCACAGCCAGAGATCCTTGTTGGCTCCACATCTGAAAAAATTACACAGGCATGTTTTTTCTTCCAAAGTCAATGTTAATATATGCATGCAGAAAAGGAGCCAAGCTTAGGGTTTTTTGTTTCGGTTTGTTTTTTTACATGAGAACAGTGTACAAAATATTCACTGTTTCTGGTGAATCCCTTCACCTTTATAGAGAGATCCACAATCATAACTGTGGAATACAAATCAATAAATCCTCGGATTCCTTAGGAAGACTGGATTTCAGGAGACATGAGAAATATAAGGAGACTGCTGCCAACATTTTAATCTCTTTGCATGAAATTTGGAAAGACTGTGTTGATCTCTGGGCAATTTAGTTATACAAATGTTAATAGCTGACATTTTTCTTCTCCATTTATGTGATATCAGTGAAAGGGTATCTCTGCTCTCAAGAGTGTTGATAAAATATTCCTTCTGGAGAAATATAAAAATAGGTAAGTATCATTAGCAGCTAAATTTGGTATTCCAGCAAGTATAATAGTCATTCACTCCAGAGAGGACAAATGTGAAAGGTTATCCTTGTTTTCTTCTCTTATCAGAACATACTGCACATTTTCAGAGAGTGTTATCTACTGTCATCAGGGTAGGGCAACATCAGCTGATCCTTTTCCTCTTTCCAGATTAAGCCTAATCAGTCCAGCCCAAATGGTATCATATAAGACTAAAAGATAACAGCAGCAAGACCAAAATATATTTTTGCTCTCCCTAGTTAACTCTCAGTGGAACTAACCTCTCCACATTTAGTAGTTTGCCCTTGAGAAACACTTCAGTACTGTTAGCAGAAAACAATAAAGTTCTGTTAACCCCTGATAGTGTTTACAAGTGGAAAAATAATAAGTCTAACAATGAATCCTGTAAAAGAGCAATATCTGATATCACGGTAAATGCAACACAAATATAATAAAGAAATTACAAGCCTATGTCACATAAGGGAGCTTTCAGTGTATAAAGATAGTCCTCCTTTCTCATAGTACCTTGGGAAAGAACAGTTTCCAGAGGGACATTGTGCTACAACAAAGAAACTTTCTTTTCTGCACTTAGCTACGACCAACATTCTTCTTTCCTTCTTTTCTTCCTTCTGTTGGTTCTTAAACTATCTTCATGGCCATTATTTTCTACCTTTTATTTTAGCAGGAATTGACTTGAATGCTGGATATGTAGCATTATATCAGATTATGGTGTACTTTTTTTTGTGTCTGCTGGTGTTCAACTATGTCCTGTATTTTCTCTTGTCCTTTCGAGAGAATAGAAACATTAG
The DNA here is from genome assembly GCA_026212715.1 of Elanus axillaris. Classification (NCBI taxonomy): domain Eukaryota; kingdom Metazoa; phylum Chordata; class Aves; order Accipitriformes; family Accipitridae; genus Elanus; species Elanus axillaris. The sequence continues at coordinate 11,099 of JANZLQ010000145.1, read as the reverse complement.
ATCTGCATACCCTGCCTGTATTTTCTGTCTGTAAGTGGAACAACATGAGAGTTTATTTGGTAAATCCGTAAGAAACTGTCTAACAAATGATTTCCAGGGTTTTTCTTCTAGGCCAGCAGTTTGCAAACACTCTTTCAAATTCAATTAAAATATTTTATTTCTCCAGAGGTCTGTGGATCATAAGAGGAAGAACATCTGTACTTAAGACCTTTTTCCCCTTCAGAAAATTCTTCAAGTACATGTGGAAAACCAAGACCCTCTGCTAGTGACCAGGTACTCCAAATTCACCTTACTACCAAGTGATTTGAATAGGTATATGATTACTATGTTGAAAATAACCTGAGAAGTTAGGATTATTTGGAGCACTTATGGAGTACTTAATAAATATGAAAGTAGAGCAGATTATCCTGCTGTTGTTTTAAACTGTTCTCCTAAAATGCTACAATTCTATGCTATTAAGAATCAAAACTAAATTATACATATAATTTTTTATTTTGATGAGCATATATTGCATGGGATAAAGCTGTACTGAATATACTGATCTTTTTCTCAATACAAAGTAAAAAGCATTTCAGACTACTTGATATTTGGGTGAATTCTTGGTATTCAACAGAGATCCTTAAGCCTCAATCTATCCCAACTAAATCAATGATCAGGTTCCTGAACAACCTGAACAAATCTGAGCTTAAATTGCTTAAATAAAGAATCAGGGAATTAGCCTATATATGGCAACAGTTAGACCAGGCTTTCACCAATCCAATGATGTTAATTTCAGAAGTTTTCCTTTCTATTAACACACGAAATTAGAGAGCAAATCAACCCACACACACTACAATGTAACCTTGAAGAAGCAAACGACATTTCTGAGAGTTACAACAAGGCTGTCCCCTGATAAGGTGCCAGGAGGTTCCATGCTAGGCAGTTTCTGTAGGTGTTGGAAGCAAACCTGGGGGCTGCCTGTCTGCTGTAACAGCTCCTGCAATGTGAGTGGCAGATACCACAAAGTCTACTGAGATCACCATGCCTGAATAAAATATGGTATTGAGATACAAGTTCCAAAACATCTGCTAAAGACAAAAGCAAAGTAACTTAACTTGATGTTTTCTGAGAACAGGTGTCCAAAAAATAAACTGTTGTCACAGCCAAGAAAAAAAAAAGTCTAAATTGATATAAAGTTATTATTTAAATGCATCATTCCAATTTTCTTTGTGACTTGCAGTCTCATTTCGTGTATTTCAATATCTCCTGCACTGAGCATCACTCTCTAAAGCATGAATATAGAAGCATGAAAACAAAGTATAGAAGCATGTATATAGATGGTATCCCTGAATATCAAAGATACATCTGCCCTACGCACCCCATGATCATGTAATATGGAGGATTATGGCAATCTTTGTTTAATATTCTCTGCAAATCAAATCCATAAGTAACTTACTTCTTTATTTCCAAAGCAAGGAAAGCATTGGGCAAGTTAAAAACATGGGTTTAAATGTGGGTTGGTTTTTACTATTTTAAAGCAGTAATGGAAGGTAGCTTTGCTATAGGATTAAGCAGGGACAAAAGAAGATGTTGGGAACACTCCATGTTCTAAAAAAACTCCAGGATGCAATTCACAATCCATGGACTTCAGAAAAAGACTCAGCATACCCCCAAATATAATGATCCTGAACATGAATAATTCCTTAGGGAATGGTATGGAAACTGCGGTAGGAAAATATAGCTAAGCTTTGTTTTCATTTTTGTTATGCTTGTCTATATTTTCAGATAAGTGGATAAAAAAAGTTGTTATCAAAACCTCCATAAAGTCTGGGTATGAAATAAGTACAAAATATATTAGATGTCCTTGAAAAGAAATTAAGTGGTAAATGAGAATAGGGTCATCCTTGAGGACATGGGAGAGCTGAAGTATATGTGGCTGCTGAGGTAAAAGAGGATCTAGTTCAAACAGCATTAGTTTTATAGTCAGACAATTGGATTGGTAGTCCCATAGATAAAAGAAGTATAAAACACAAGGTTTATACTTCTAGTGAGTTCTCACAGGTCCAGAGCTAGAAACAGTGTCCATTTTTTTTTCAGCTTAGATAGCCAAGGGCACACAAGGGTTGAACAGCTGGATCTTGTCACAGCAATCTCATTAGTGTCTAACAGGAAATTCACCCGCATCTCCAATGTGGAGAAACATCCTCTCTCACCTTGGTTTTTCAGTGCAGCTGGTCACAATGGGAAAAAAATATCCTATTGTCCTGCTGTGAATGTGTACAAGAAATATAGGGATTTACATACTCTAACAAGAGAACAGGAAAAAAAGAACTGCTCTAAAACTGAGGTGTAACTTCTGTGATTTAGATCCTTACAAACATATTACCTAATGTCTTCTGTTTTCTGTGTAATCAAGCAGTTGAGCGCAAGAACTGCTTTTCAATTTCAGTGTAGAATATATAAGCTGTTCACTGAGAAAGCTGGAAGTAAGTATGCTTGGTCAAAACTGACTTAGGGAAATTAATTTGTTTCTTTGGTGTAGTGTATTGGGACTTTGCTCCATGGGTACAAATAACCACACAGCAAAAGAGCTTGTATTAACAAGCTGAGGTGAACTGCAGTGACCTACATTCAAGACAGTTTTTCTGATTTCTGGGGCATACATTAATTCAAATTTTATCTGTTCAATCATAACAAGACTGACTGAATGAGACCTGCACTACTGAATACAGTAAGAACAGGACTGGACATACAGTGTGGGATTTCCTAAATAATTTACTGTATAATCACAGATATAAACTAAAATAAACTGGAATATAGTCTTCCCTCTCCTCTTGACATATAACGATCCATTGTGAAACATATGGATTTTAATAGAGGTAAGAACTGAATTCCATTTACTCCTGCCTTTGCTGTCATTCTTGACTGGTAATTGCACCACTAATGAATTAAGCGTTTGAGCATGTTCTGTACTCCCCAGAGTAATTATATTAGCCATTCACATACCCGGACTCAGTACAGTACACAACAAACACAGCTTTCTGTCAGCTTACTTCTGATGTGAGATACAATCATTTATGGATGCATAACATGCTTCCTTTCTTGACAAACTGAGCCTGAATAATTAAACTGCATGTATCACTTTACCCTCACATAATGTAGCAACATATTGGTTAGCAGATATCTGAGCACACTGGTAATGTAATACTGCATGTACTTTGACTGAAAACTTTTTTAAAATAGCTGAAGTCACAGTGGAATAGGTAGTTATTAGGGAGGAGACGTAACTAAATGATGTCTTTAAATGGCATTAACAAAGTATAGTTTCTGTACATCAATGGTATTGTTGAAAGTGTTGTTTTTAAGCCTAGCAAACTGTGTCTGGAAGATTCATCAGGTTCACCAGGTTATCACAGAAAACTGGAAGGATCAGTAAATGATATTGCATAAAGCAACATAAGGCTGATTCCTGCAATACCTAAGCTGTGTGGATCTTCCCATCTACACTAATGTTCAGCCTTGTGCATAGATAGACTTTGGCATTGGAGACATTTTCAGTAACACGCTGATGGGCACTCACCTATCCAAGAGGTAAAAAAGAAGACAGTGAAAAAATACATAGGTAGCTAAGTACAAAACCTGGCTTGGTATCTGACCAGTCATTTTACAGATTCATATACCCACAGTTACAATTCCCAGCTGCTTGTCATTACTAGCTTCCTACAGGTCTGTGGGTTTTCAGATTTGTTCTTGTGGTCAGGTAATAAAGGAAGCTAAGCTCTCTACAGCTAGTTACTGTCAAGATCAGGTTTATTAGACTCAATTTTTTAAAATATTAGTTCTTTGTGAACACAGCTACTTTTGACTAGTTAGGCTCAAAACCAGAAACACACAGATGGGAAGACCTGTGTGTCCAATCTAGCCAACCAGTTGTGTGGAGCAGCTGGGGAAAGCAAACAGGTAACAATGTACTTCTTGAGAGCAGTTTTCTGCAGATGATACACTGAAGTTTATATAGCTGTGCCTCACCAACAGCAGTATACTCAAACCTGAGATGATGTTACAGCAGCTAAACTCCCTCTTGAGGTGAGTATAGCATTCAAATGACCAGCAAAAGATGCCTACATCCAAGCTTGTTGTTCAAAGTCCCTGTGTTGGTGGAAAAAACCACCAGTGCACTTCTGGACACAGTTCTCCCTCGTCTTACTGTAGATATCTAACATGGGCCAGATTAATCTCATTCTAAAAGTTTCTTTCTATTCTTACAGAGGATGCCTGGAGTCATCAGATCAGATGCAGATATCTGCACTGGAGATATCTGACGATAGGGAGAGTGATCCTAACCTGTGTGTATAAGTCCCATGAAAACCTGGATTTACAGTACTTTTGTAAGACTGGTCATATCTAACACATTAGTTCATCCCCCCTTGGATTTCTGTCTTTTTTTTTTAAATCCGGTTCTTGTCTAATGTAAAAGTCATAAGGAGTTCTGGAAATGGAGAACTGGACCTCAAAGGTACATCTATATTAGTAATTAAATCTATCTGAGGCCATACTCAGGCACTGTTCAATTTACTAGTACATATGTAGCCTAGGAGTCTTCTTGCCAGCTGAACATCCTAAACACATGGCTACAGTTTTAGGATTTCTCACTTGCCTCTGAATGAAACCTTGTATTCCTGTATGCCATACAAACTGTTTTCAGGAAGAGAAAAAGCAAACACTCTGATAAATAACACCTTTTTGCTTGATGACTAAGAGTATTTGCCCAGGAACTGAGCTACTATGCAGTTACAGTTATGTTGTACAAAGAATCATGAATACAGTTTCTCTGAAGCTCTGAATCTCATTTAACAGTGGCATCTAACTGAAATAGCTGCTCAGGTCCAGAAGAAAGCTAGAATTTAACTTTTTTCTTTCCCAGTTGTTTCAGCGGATTTACATTTCCCATTGCCCAGTGTGCTAACAGTCATTAACTCCCTCCACATGAGATTAAGGCACTCAGCATAATTTGAGGACTTTGGGGTTTTGAACAGTAATCATGTTTCTTTTTGAACCTGGTTTCAAGGCCTAAAATGAACTTTATAGATTCGTCTCTGAATGATAAGAGACCAAGAAGCAAGACAAATGCCACATAATATGTCAAAGTGTATTTTTATTGATTTCTCATGCAGAGTGGGGATGAATCTACCCTTTGGATCCTAGGTTCACTGATTTTTCATAGGCAGGCTTTGAAAGACCATTTCAGGCATATTAGAAGCTTAAAATGTTATCAGGCATCTAAATATTTTCAAAATCAGCTGCCAAGTTCTGAAAGAGAGAGGACATAAAAAAATGCTCTTGAGTATCCTGCTAAATGTGTATTGAAGTGCCTTCCTTCATTTATCTATAGTTCAGTTACTACCTCCTCTAAATCACTCTTGAAACTGGTATTCAGATGTTCTCATAATTTCATCTACAATATTCCTGTGCCCTGTGTTACATGGTTTGGTCATTATACATTTTTATAAGGCATAGGTACTATAACACTAGTATTTGAAAATTCCATGTATCGGTCATATATCAGAATAGGCCAGAATCATAGAATCACAAATCAGAGTTTTTCTGATTCCATAGTGACCATATTCTGACACTATCAATCACTTCAAAACATCTTGAATTTCAAATAGCCATATTGAGCTAACTGTGCTCTTCCAAGAGTTCATTCCTATTCAGTATAACAGTGACGACATTTAGACTTCTAAATCCTAAAACAGAGATGAAGATACAGTCCCTAATTTACTTCTGCAAAGCAGTACTTTAAAAAGAGTTGTAATGGTATTAATGAGGCCACTAATACAGAAATGTCTCCCAAACAAAATAACATGCAAGCCCACAAATCTGAAAAAAAAACCAGATGCTCTTTCACTGCTTTGAGATTTCACACATTAAAAGGCACTGTGGGTAGTTACTATTGTAATACAAATCTTTAAATTTGAAATAGATTTTTTAATTGATAACTGGTACTAAACCCATGCAAAATCATGAAAATAAAAATTACTGGAAAACAAGTTCAAAAATCAGTCTTTGCTTTGGGTTTGTGACTGCCAAGTGCAGTATGAATGACTTGGCCGGGTTTTCAGTTCCTTCCCAGCTGTGCAACACTCTTAGACTTCTAAATTAGACCCTTTTTGGCAAATCAATAGCCATTTACATTTGGAAAACAGTAGTCCTCATCAAAAGAGGCCAGGTTGTGGGAAAGTAATTATTCTTAATGTGGAAGAGAACAAGAAACCAAATCATTGAAAGAAAGATGCATTAATGAATCCATTTTCCACAGCTTCGCAGATGAGGGGAAAAATAACTTGGCTCAATATAACATTATAATAACCATTTGTATCATGCAACAGACAGGAACTTAGTTCTAACTTGAACCTAGCACAGGGTATGACATTATTCTTTAAAAATAAGGATAAACAGTTCAGGCCTTTCGTCCCTGGAAACACTGAAAGCATTTGGCTTCTTTGCTGTCTCTATAGTCTGGAGAGATCCCTTTTGAATCACTGTCAAATGGGAAGAGTAAATGTTTACTGATTTCCAGCTATGGTATAATATTTTGCTTCCAAGTATTTTCCACCCCAAATGTTAAATTCTCTAGCACTAACACTTAGTCTTTCAAAAAACATATTCTTTTTTTACTAACATTTCAAGACTATAAAATATGGCATCAACACCTAGGAAAGTAAGTCACCAAAACAACACTTAACCATTACAGAGGATTCTTTTTACTTTAATAAAGGTACACAGCTATTCACATTTTCATGTCAAACAATAAATCAATGGAAGCATATTCTAACAGGCTGCATTTTTTTTATTACCTATAGAAAGGAAGTTTTGAATAGGTAGCAGAAGTGATTTTAATCTCTAAAGTGTAACTCTAGGTATAATCACAGCTGTATATTTACACCTTGAACCTTCAGGCAAGTTTACATGGACAAAACTGTCACAGTCACACTGATGACTGGTAGTTATAGAAGGTTTTCTACCCCTTTTTCCTAGTATGAAAATGAAAGAAAGATGAAAATGGCTTTTTGGAGGGTAGAGTTTCATTTTCTTAGCTTCTTTCTTTCTGCAGATACCATCTGGCAGACAACAAATAGCAATATTTGCTATGTTCCAGAATAACTACTGTACAACAATGAAAAAAAAAACCAGGTTGTCCTAACTTAATTATTCTCATAAAATGTCCTCCAGTTATTTTTTAAGTATGAAAAATCATGTTAAAAACTACACAATAAGTATCTTCAAAAGAAACACTGTTTGAGAAATAAATTGAATAAAGTTCCCAACAGTTTACATTTATGTGTGTTCTCTTGGGTGATTTACAAAAAAAAGTCCCTAAGGAGAAAGCATTTACGTAAAGTAATTACAGAACAATGTATGGGAGTTTCATATTCCCTCCTCCATGAGATCTGCATTGTAAACTTCCATATGCCATTTTCCTAATGTCTGATAGGAAACAAAAACATATAATGAGGTAGTCAAATTCCATGGCCAGGACATTTTAGTTTATCCGTGTTTAATGATCATAACATGCAAAGCAGTATGATTTTTTTTTAATTTGTTATTTAAAATAAAACTCCTTAGCTTCATAACAATTTTTGGAGTGAAACAGCAGATCCAAAATACAAGCGCTATGATTTCATAAGACATTCAGGGGAATTATAGAGAGCATGGAAGATGTTTTCACATCCCTATGAGCCAACACATGTTGTCATTTCCAGCTGTAATTGTTTAATGTGAAGAACAATAGCTTTCAGTTAACACAGACTTATACAAGATGGCAAAATTATTTCCACTCATCACCTCTGTAATACATGTGTAGGAGTGGGAATGGTTATGATCAGCTTATCTTCTCTCATAAGATTTATTTAATATAGAAGGTAACTACTGATTGAGTTTTCAGTTTGTAGAGGAACTAGAGGCTCTTTGAATAAAAGATAAAAAACAGAGCATCCAAAATCTGGCATCCCATCCCACTACTCTGTACTGTGCAAACAAAATACAAAAGTCAATTTGAGTGACTAAAAAATTTGTAAATCAAGATTTTCAAAAGAGAAAAAGACACATGTAAAGCTCTTATTAAAAGTCTTGCAACATTCTTTCCCTTTCAAATACCCAGAAGAGTCCTCTCAAAAGTGCTTCTCTGGTAGACTTAAATATAATTGTTTAAACTTGAATTTCTCTCTTACAATAGCTTCCTGTTCTCCTGCCAATCCACATATAGATATTGTGTTGCCATAACTTACCCAGTTTCTACATTGATATATTTAGATCAATAGTGACATCTATAACCACTACACTGGTCTGAGACTAGCAAATGTAATATAATTTGCTTTGTTATACAGTTAAACTACACCTACTTAATTTATCATTATCCCTGAGCTATTGAAGTTGCACCAGATTGCAGTCTCTCTTGTAAGGCATTTCCACGCAGCATATTTCAGCCATAGCTTTTCCTGTCCACTTTTGCCATATATAATTATTGTAGCAAGCAGAAGATGGCACTGATGAAGAACCACCATGCTTAGACCACCATGCAAGACCTTGCTCCCCCACCTAGCTTCTGTGGCCTCATGACTTGTATTTACCTCCAGTGCAGTGGAGTGAAAAAAAGAAGGTTTGTTTTTCCCTAAATATACAGGTTAAGTTTCTCCAGAAATGTGTGTATTTCTGCTCTTTTGTTTTTTTTAACAGCATCATGCAAGTGGAGTACAAAACCAGTAATGGCCAAGTGAATTCTCCCAGCTGTAGACTTTAGTTTCTAAGGATGTCAATCAAGAACCTTTCATGAGCTCTGAACTCTCATGCATGCAAAATTTTCTGCTGACAAAAAGCCTATGTCAACAATCTTTAGCAACTGCATAGATACAGCTGTTAGTAACTTTCCTGTGTTGTACTACTTTTAGTGTTAAATAATTTCCATTTCAAAATGGAACTAAATCTCTATACTGTGCTCTTCCTCGTAGCAGGTATAGTATTTTACAAGCAGCATTGTGCATCACAAAAACCCTTGAGATAAATTATTTATAGCTTAAAACAATACTGCTGCCAAATGGTGCTTTCTAACACTAAGGGAGAGTTTTTGGATGTCAAACAGGTACAGTTAATATCTGTTTCTCCTCAGTAAACACTACTGCTCTTAAAAGTTATTGCTAGTATTAATAGGCACCACTGAAAATCTTATGTGGTTGCCAATCCTTTTAACTTATTACCTTTCACTGGTTTGTTACTTCAGAGAAGTGAGTTTCTATTAACAACAGTTGAATGGAAAAGTTCTGAAATTTCTTATCATAAGGCCTGTTATTTGAAGGACTGTAATAGTCATCTATTTTGTACTACACTCTGTATAAACACTAACATATCCTACAAGAAGCATCCTGTTTTGGGCCCCATTCTTAGACTATGATTTTTGCCTCAGTTAAGACAAATACTTTTAAAAATACCTTTTAAACAACAGAGTATCTTCAAAAAGATGGATGAAACCTGCTTAACTGGAGCACATTTGTTAAAACTTCTCAATTAAGTGACCAAAACAATGAAATAATTTTTTTTCTCAACACTAACTTAACCTTTCTGTTGACATTTGTTATTTCCACATTAGTGCAATTTTAAATTCAACAACCTGCTTTGGACATAAAAAGCAGCAAATTCAGGTATAGAAAAGAAAATAATTAAAAGCTAAATAGGATGGAACAAGAAAAAATATAGTTGTTTTCAGATTTTCAAGATTCTGTTTTAATGGGTACCTCAGACTTCCTCACCAAAAGCTGTCTCATTAACTAGAATCATGTCACTCATGACACTCAGTAAACCACTGTAAAAGCAGTTTCCAAATATGTTAAAAGGGTTGCACATCAATCACGACTTGGTATATATAAGTATGCTGTTGCCTCAGCCATAATAAATTAACTTAATTTATTAACCAAAACAAATCACAAGACACAGAATTATGATCTTAACTCAAGATCAGGCATCATTGTGAAACATCCTGGTTAACTAGATATTCACATTAAGTCTTCCTCACTCTATTTGAATCCATTGTATTTCTGATAGTTCCTGTTTCATTTCATCAGAATGCTTTGTCCTGAAAATGGACTGGATGTTTAAACTGCATTGTGGTGGCATAAATATGGCCACAACATTCATTTTGTTGATGAATCTAGTTAATCACCAGTGTAGGAGCACTACTGAAAAACGATGCAAACTTTTCTGCTGGGTAAAAAGAATTGAGACCATCCTTTGCTTTGGCACACCATGTTCAAGCTGCATGTATCCAAATGTATTTTCCAATTTTCCTTTTTCTCTATATAACTCATAATAAATATCATGACTAAGTATGAAAACTAATATTACAAAGCTGCAAAGAAAAATGAAACAAAAAAGGAAGTATGTTATCCCTAACTGTAGTCTAAAGTAATTGATTGTAGGAATGAATTTGGTATACATTTCTCTTTCATCTGCTTGGAAAATGTGGGGGCTTTTGGGTGACATTTAGTGTTTTGGTAGAAGCTGCTTTGATTGTACACTTATTTCTTCCAGGTATATCAAATAGGAGAATTTGCTTATATAAAGCCTTATAACCTGGTTCACCACCTTCAAAATTTTTTAACACATAAGCAGATACATTATATCAATCTTTATTTATAAAATTACACTTTTATAAAGTTTTCTTTGTTCTAAATGTTTTAAAACTGTACTTAGTCCATCACAATTAAGGGAAGCAAACATTATCACCTTCTTTTTATAATAGGAAAACTGAGAGAGCAGAGCACTGACCTTTATTAAGAGAGGACAGTGACTACGTGTACTGGTTTTTGGCTGGGATAGAGTTAATTTTCTTTATATTGTTTGGGGCTATAGTTTGGATTTGTGACCAAAGCAGTGCTGATAACACACTGATGGCTTAGCTATGGCTGATCAGTGCTGACACAGCATCAGGACCTTTTCTGTTTCTCACACTGCCCCACCAGCAAGGAGGCTGGGGGGGCACAAGGGGTTGGGGGGGACACAGCCAGGACAGCTGACCCCAACCGACCCAAGGGATATTCCAGACCATCGGACGTCATGCTCGGCACATA
>JANZLQ010000144.1:0-21500 GCA_026212715.1 Elanus axillaris | reverse complement strand
ATTAAAGTGCCTATAAAAGAAACGTCGCTTGTCAAATAAACTTGAGACTTGTTGATCATCACCTGATGTGCTTGTCTGCCTTCGTCTCTGACATCATATGAATAGTTTTAAACATGTAAATATGTAAATTATTATGCTTAATCATGCATCTGTTGGAAAAAACTCTTCAAGCTGGACAACTGGTTGGAAAGAATATAAAATAAATGCTGTCCTTGAGCATATATAAAATGCTCTGCTATTTGATATGTCCCTTTGGGACTGGCTAATTTCTTCCAAATATAGTAGAATTTAAGCACGTGCTTCCCAGATCATAATCCTATATGAAAATAAGAAAAGAAAAATATAAACAAGGAGATTTTCTCAAGATTGACAGTTTCTGCATCAGAAACTTTTCATGCATATGAAGACCAACCACTGTCTCTCACCTTGTCCCTTATGCCTTGAATTTCTCAGGATCTATGCCTTACAGAGAATGGCACCTGCAGAGAAACAGTAATAAAAATGGTACTGAATATCAGGATGGATTCTCTACGTGGATGCAAGATTAACTTGGTGAACCAAAGAGAGGACCAGGCTTCTGTAGAGCTTGACTTGTGGAAGACAGGTTCTGTATGGTGTATTATCAATATGGGAAATTTATAGGTTTTTCCTTGTATGTTATATATGTGTTGGCACCTGAAGTGACCCTAAGTTTCTCCTGTTACTTCTTACTTGACCATTAACTCTATTCACATTTTTCTATCCAAGTATTACCCCAATGGCCACAAGCACTCTGACCTCCTACTGACTTCAGCTAGTACTTTGCTTAATTTTCAGAAAATTGAGGTTAAATTGTTTCAGTTTAGACACACAGAGCAATAACAATGCTTAAAATTCAATTAAGTGTTTGAAATTGAAGTCATGCTTTCTAGGAAGACCTAAGAGTAAATCCTTTGAAAGAGCTTTTCTTGTTTTGCCTAGTAACTCTCTGATCCATTAATACCATCCTCATTTTTTTTATTAGTTAAATGTATTAAGTTACGGTCACATAGGGATAAGATCTTTCATCTATTTTTTTGCCTATACAAGCAAACATGATGAATTCATTGTTGAAGAACTGCCTAGTGCTTCTTAGATCTTCTGTAATTCATTGCTCCAACATAAATAGATTTCTTGCTTTATTTTCTATTCTTGCACTTACTATGCTTTGCTTTTTATTTTGGCAAATCCATATATGCATGGCAAGACATACTTTCCACATGCTGTCATTCATAATTTTAAGAATGTTATCTGTCATCTAAACTATAGTATAAAGGTCAGAGTTTAGATATTACAGCTCAGCATGTGGAACTGGCCCTGACCTAGACCAAGCTCAAATGGAAATAATGAGGGATTTTTTTTATTTGCAAGCAAAACATGTTTTTGTTTGCTGCTGGACTCTGGGGAGTTTTCTGAAGACAAATACAGAGCTATAATCGCTGTCATTGGCAGTGAAGGGAGGGAAAAGAGAGGAGAGGAAGGAGAAGTAAATTATGTATTTAGCTGAAAGGATTGGAACATCAGGGATTGTAAAGCAAAACCATTTAGTGCTGACAACTTTTAGGTCCTTTCTTCTTTTCTATAGAAGTGTGAGAGAGAATGTATGTGTGAATGTCTCAGTGTCTATAACAGAAAGATTTGGTCTAGGGAAAAAAAACCACAAAAAACTTGTTCAGATTTAATCTGAAATGGTTTATGTAGCAGCAGTACTTTTTATATCGGTTTCATAACAACAGTGAAAGAGTGTCAGGGCTTACATACAGCTGGTGTCTGGGTCAGCAAAGAACTGAAGAAGACCTAAAAGTTTATCAAGGCAGAATGTATTCATGCTAGAGTACAGAGGATTCAGCTTGCTACAAATAGTCAGAAAAGATGACAACATTATCATCTCTGTAATGATAAGAACCAGCTGGGGATATGAAAGTATTTCTTCAGTGGTGGTTTGAAAAAATGCCCCATAGAGCCAGAAATTTTATAAATCTGTAAGATAGGTTCTCTGTTCTTGTTTTATCCAGTCATTTGATTGGTTATCATTTTCTGTACACCATAGGGAGTCTCAAAAAGGAGCCTTTATTTACTCTGAAACAAAGCCAGACACTGTTTATAACAGTGAGAAAAATAGGAAATTCACATTTTACACAGAACACATTTGCACATACTATATATAACAACATATCTTCAGAGTGTGTATGGTCACAAGTTATATAATCATTTAGGATTGCCCTATGTTTTCTTTTATAAGGCTTTATTTAGTTTCCTAAACTATTCAGTTGGAATTTTTCAAGGCAGATGCTGCTGTTCTTGGGTTTTCATGGCAGTTTAAATAAGATGTTTCATCCTGTCGTGGTTTAAGCTCAGCTGGCAACAAAGCACCATGAAGCCAGTCGCTCACTCCTCCCGCCCAGCACCAGTGGGATGAGGAAATACAAAGAAAAGCTCATGGGTTGAGACAAGGACAGGGAGGGATCACTCACCACTTATGGTCATGGGCAAAAGACAGGCTCAAATTGGGGAAGAAACAAAATCAATTTAATTTACTACAAATCAAATCAAAACAAGGATAATGAGAAATAAAACCAATTCTTAAAACACCTCCCCCCCTCCCGCTCCTTTCCAGCTTTCCAGGCTCAAATCCACTCCTGATTTCCTCCCCCTCCTTCCCCCAGGGGCACAGGGGGACAGGGAATGGGGGTTGGGGTCAGTTGATCACACCTTGTCTCTGCTGCTCCTTCCTCCTCAGGGGAGGGCTCCTCACTCGTCCCCTGCTCCACCGTGGGGTCCTTCTCATGCGAGACAGTCCTTCATGAACTTCTCCAGCATGAGTCCTTTCTACAGGCTGCAGTCCTTCAGTCACAGACTGCTCCAGCACAGGATTTCCCATGGAGTCACAGCCATCTTGGGGGGGATCTGCCCCCCAGCTCCCCTCCCTGGGCTGGGGGAGGACAGCCTGGCATCTCACCAGGGGCTGCAGAGGAATCCCCTCCTCCGGCACACCTCTTCCCCTCCTTCCTCCCTGTCTGCAGAGAGGTTCCTCTCACATCCCACTCTGCTCCTCCGCTGCAGGTTCTCCTTAAATCTGTTCTCCCAGAGGAGCTACCACCATTGCTGATGGGCTTGGCCTTGGCCAGGGCTTGGAGCAGGGGAAGCTTCTAGCAGTTTTTCACAGAATCCACCCCTGCAGACCCTTTCCCACTACCAAACACCATCACACAAACCCAAAACACACCCATATCAAATAAGGAAGTTAGATGGAACATGGTTTCACTCACACTGAAACATTCTAATACTCATTTCATTGATAAAAGCTACTGGGTTTACACTGAAAAGCTTTAATCTGATGGAGTTATCCACCAGTTAATGGAGTGGGCAAGAAATGCCACTGAGATATGATGGAGAAAACTCTAGACTTTTCCTTGAGATACTAAGCAATTTTAACCTATAAATAAATGCCTGCATAGAAGCTGATTCCTTTTTAGAGACCAAACTCTCTTAAGTTTGCATCTCCTGAGCCTGCTTCATTCTGTCATGCAGATTGTCTACACACTTTGTAGACTGAGAGTAAATAACATGCTACAGGATAAACTTAAGAAAGAGGAAAAGATGCAGGGGTATTCATGGAGAGAACAAGAAAGGGCAAGGAATGGCAGAGAGACAAGATGCTAGTATAAAAAGTAAAGGGACAGAAGAAAGTATGCCACTGTGGGACTGGGCATAGATGTTGCATATTCCTGATTTATCATTACTTACTAGCTACCATGAGGCAGTAAGAAAAAAATGGTAGCCTGTCATTGTTGTTTTATTAGTAGTTTATATTTTGTTTGCTGGCTATATTTGTCATCCAAGCACAAACTTGCTGTGATCATCTTATTTTCATACATTTGCATACATAAAACATCCAAAGACATTTTAAATAGTTTCTGTGTTCATTCAAGAAGCCAGTCAAGAAGTATCTGCATGAAAAAAAAGAAAATTGTAATAGAGCAAAACAGATATGTGAAATAAATACAAAATTATTTTTTTGTGAAGGGTAAATTTAAGCACATAATAAATGTTTGAGCAAAGGTGGCACTGACAATGACTATTTTCCATATTGTCCTAGAGAGATTGTGTCTGACTCTGGGTTCCACAGATTGTCAATTTCTGTCTTTCCTAGCTGCCTTGACCCTTTGACATATACTACCTCCACAGCCCATGTAATTGACATTTTCAAACAGAATTAAGTGGGCTCAGAGTACCACCTTATTGCAGTCATTTTAAAAAGAGAAATTTGGCTTAATTAGTGTCTTAGAGATTAAATACTCTGTAGGTACTGGGCCATTGATGTCCTAAAGTAAACTCTCTGTCATTTTGGGATGACAGGTTGGTGATTGTCTTTTGCAGGGGGTAGAGGAGGAAATAGATTTGGGTTTTGTTTGAAGAAATCTAAAAAAAAAAACAAAACCCAGAAATAGAGGTGCTTTTGAATTATATATTTCACAATGGCTGGATTTGGAAAAAAAAAAAAAAAAGATTAGCAGCAAAATAATGCAGCTGCAATTTGAAGACATTTTTTCTAGCAATATTGCTATGCATATAGCAAGGGAGAAGGAGAATATTCTTTGTAGATCCTGCATTATTGATAGTTTCCTTCAATGGGGTGCTGGATGGATTTTTACTTTATAAAGCCACTGCTGCATTTCTGTTTTGACAAGATCTATGTGACTGAGTTAAAAAGTTTAATTTGATTGAAAGTGAGTGCAATAAAGTTTTTAATTTGTCAACATCTTGACTGCTTATACTTGATTTCATCCCATTCATTTATATGGGTATATTATCACCATCAACATTTTATGACATCAAGATTTATTTCTTTTCATTGCTCCAGCAATTGCAACATAAATTATCATTAAAGTCCAACTAGTGCACAGGATAAAATCTTTTTTTAGTAGTATTAAGCTATGTTTTATTAACAGCCATTATTTCAGTGAGAGGAATAAAATACATTTATTTTAACTTGTATATCAGATCATTTCCTCTTGGTTTTGGCATCACAGTCAGGTTTTTTACTATGTTATTCACATCAGCACAATAAAACAATACTTAACTGTCTGTAAGGTTGTTATCAAATAAACTCTGCTAGTTTACATAATTTCTAAAATCTGAAATTTATTTTCAGTGACTCTTTGGGGAATGCTGCTGCTCCAGCACAAAATGTCTATCTAACAAATAACAATATTTGAAAGCCTTCAGGAAGAAAGACTGCTATATCTGAGTCAGGCTTGGGACTCACTGAGGGGAGATGATGCAGGTTGCAGATGGTCTTGGACATCCCTAAATAAACCTTTTGACACAAAAGGTTATTCTGTGCGTTATAGTAATAAAAATAGTTAGCAACTAAAATGCATAACAAATCTTTAGGTAGTAGCCTAAAGAGTTTAATACATAGACTCTAATTTGGGCACTAATGCCATGCATAAATTCACCTGTAATCAGGAATAAAAAAGTCAACATAATGAGCAAGAGACAGCATCAGGAAAGCAGTGCAGGGCAGTGTCTTGTCTTTCATGCACATTTGGGAATTAAATACATAAAACTGAGCTACAGTGGAGTGCTTTTCACTAGTTTGAAGTTTAAAAAAACTCCAGATTTCTATTAAAAAAAAAAAAAAAGAAGAGAGCAATCCTTTTTTAAAAAAAAGAAGTGTTGATTAGAACATGGAAGCTGCTTCCATTGTGATGGCCAATGACTATAGGATTTGCCTAAAGAGTCCAGACTGAACCTTTCATTCTGTGTGAGGAGAAGTGAATTTATAGGATGTTCTGCCCTGAGGCTTTTGAACTCATGTCTACTTACATCTTGCAATATTTTTTGGTACATTTAATACCAGCTGGGCAAGAGAAAGGAAATAAAAGTTTAACTTTGTATGATAATCGCTAGTGGTTAAGAAGCTGATCTTTAAGAACAAGTTTTCCTAATATTTTTGTAATTCAACTTAAAATGCTTAAATATTAATTGGATAGGAGACTGAAGTATATGTCTCTCTTATCCAGGTGAATGTTCTTGTATGTAGACTTAAAAAAACTATTTTTCTGTCTCTCAGTCAGGAAATACTTAAGTCTGACCTTTAAGGTACAGTAGCTCAACTGTAGGGCTAAAGAATGGAGCTAAAACCCTCATCAGAATATTTTATTTTCCTTTGGTTCTCAGTTCCTAAATACTGGACTATACCATTTGAGTTCCTCTTGTGATTCCACCTCTGTGCATTTGTATGCAGATTCTGAGCTCAAAAACAGTGAAATAAATGTGCAAATTAAGTATTCAGTGTTCTCATTGACTACTGCGGAACTTTTATGCAAGCTATAAAAGCCAATGCTGAACTGAGTCTATGGAATAGAATAGGCCAATATCAGCATTTAAACCTCCTATTTAATTTTTCAAACATTTCAATATACAAAAACTTCACTGATATTATAAGCCCTATGTAACATTTGTGTCACAGTGTACATAAATGAAAAAAAGGTATCCAAAGAAAGTAAGAAGTAAGGATTGTTTTCAAATATCATCTCATATCTTTCTGCTTTCCATCACAACCTGTTTTCTGATACTAAAATTTTAATGGTTTGTTGTGGTTTAACCCCAGCCAGCCAAAATCAGGACATGGTTACCAACAAAGGAGTATGGGTATTTTTTATTTCCATCTTCTCTTTTTTTCCCCCCACTAATATTGTTCTCATTTGTCATATATGCTACTCAGGCTAGCTATTTCAGTTAGATAATTTAAAAGCCTTTTGCTACATCTTTGTTCACTCTTTTTTTTCCTTTCTTCTGAACACACCACCTTCCACCACAATTTATAAAGATTACTAAATATATTTATGAATTTTTCCTGCATATGCTCCATCACTGTTTTGATTCTGACTTTTTTTGGTTTATCTAGTTTTTGCCCACTACCATACTGTAAATATATTTTCATGGGAAGCAGGGGGCATTTTTTTCCACCCTATTATTAATTTCTGCATTGCCAATGCTCTCTCTTCAGGTGATTGCAGGTACAGGTAGAAGAAGGCAGTGACAGTCTTCCTACTATCCTAGTGTGTGAGCTTGCCCCGCTGATGGTTTTATCTCATCTACTTGGAGCCAAACTATGTCACTTTATTAGGCCACTGTCTACTTACTCCCCTGTGGCAGGACAAATAAACACTGTCCACTGCCAGCCTCCATCTTTCAGACTTTTCAGGATGGTTCTCTTGGAAAACCAGCAAACAGATTATATTTTATTTTGGAGCTGGAAGAAAGGGATATAATCAGTGTTTACTTTAAAACAATAGCTAGCTTGATATTTGCTAACCTGATTTCTAGTAAAAAACTTTATTATTACTTTTTCTGGTTGCACTTATGAAACAAAGCTCAGTGTCAGCTAATTCTCCAGTGTTCAATGACAGCCATTAAAAGCAGAATTCTGAGATCAAATGGGACAGAGGCAAACTAAATGCTCTGTCATTTCCAGATAAGGTTTCTTTCGCAGGCATTGCTGCACTCCCCTGAGATGATGTCTAAAGCCAATCACCAAGGATCCTTGATTGTTAAAGTGACAAAGAGCAAACTGGCTTGATAAAGATAAGATTATAGTGTCTCAGATGTGAAACCTAAAATAGAAGAACAAAATTAAATAAATCAGAATCTGGCACAGAGGATTTTGAGGTTGATTTAATGGCATGCTATCATTTTCGCTATGTTTAATACTCTTATGAGCTTAGTTGCACACACAGTGTCAATTCCATTCAAAGCAACCTTTGTCACAATGCACCAGTTAATTTTTTATTTCAATATACAGTAATTATGCTGACATACTGCAATAAAAGTATTTGGTACACTCATCTGAAAATGCCACACTACACACATTTAAATTTAGTCCTTTCATTGGTATGATCTCAAGATACTCATTTGAAGATGGTAGCTGAATTAGGAATAGTAACATTATTTTCACATCCCAGGTAATATAGCCTGCAATTTTGCTCTCTGCCATCTACCATTGCTAGAAAATTGGAAGATAATCTGTTCTCATTGAATGTAGTTTGTGCTGCATTTGGACAGGTGTTATAGATACACCACTAAAGACCAAAATTTACTTAATTTTTGCTAAAGAAAATGGGACAGCTACTAGGAGTGCTGCCTGCATATGCTGGTAAGAACTTAAACTCCTTTTTCTTGCTGCAGCAGCCAGCAAGGATAAAGGTGAGAAAATGAAACTATTAGTGTTAGATGAGAATATCCTAAAAATCTTGTTTGCTTAAATTTCTATTAAAAATGTTTATAGGAACAGGTGGTTTAAATAATATTTATTCTAGGAAAAAAAAAGAAATAAATTTAAATTGTTTTAAAATATTGTTTCAAATGTGTGTAGTGAGAAAAATTTAGTTTATAATAGTAGTAACTATTTGTATCAAAACAAGAATTTAATATATTTACAGTGATAAATACCTGAAATAGGAAATAAAGCTGTTGGAAATTTCCAAAACAAGTGTTTTACCTTGACTGGTTATCTTTTCCTTTACATTAGCTTAAAAAAAAAAAATCATATCCGTACATCATTTGAGGCCAGAAAAGTATTTCAAAGCCATTTCTGCCCTAATCTAACTGATAGCATTTTATCGCCTCAGGAATATTGATATAATGATTTTATTCTTCATTCTCAAAGATAATATCATGAACTTTTTGATGTTAAAGTTCTACTAAGGAAAGAAGATCCTAAATTAATTTAATTTTCTATTATACTCCCAAGCTAATTCAATCTTTACCTTGCACATCCCAAAATAATTGGAAAGCAAAAAATAAACAGATGTGTCATAACAAACAAACAAATGAAAAGTCCTTATGATAAAAAGCAGCTTCTCTAAATCTATGGACTTCTGTATCTTTCTGTGCAACTGAACAGCTTTGGGTCATGTGTGGGTAGAAAGGAACATCGAATTTTCTAGGAAAGACTCAGGTCAGACTCTGGTGCTGCCACAGCTGGGAAGGGGATATGGCTAAACACTCCCTCTAATTCTTGCATCAAAATTTTATCTCTGGTAACCACAGCAATACAGCCTTCACTCCCCATAGGTGCTGTAAAAAGGCTTGTTAATTAGTCATCAATATCTGTCAAATAGTTAAACAAACAACAAACACCCAATGATAACAGTACTGAGCTAAGGAATTGCTGATGAGCCCCTGACTTCAGTAACTTCTTGTTTGAAATTTGAACATGTTTTCCTCCAGTGAAGTCTTGTGGCAGAATTTCTGTTCCCTGACTATATAATCAGGTGATTAGAGGTGGAGAAGTCCTGACTGAAGCATTCTTCAGTGAACATTCAGCTGTCCTGAAAGCCAGAAAATGTTTGCATTACACCACAAACCCAAAGGTCATCAGTTACAACTTGGTAACACAAATGACTGTATGGATGCAGTGAATGAATTAGTTTTAAAATCTGCAGGGGAAAGAAAGGAAGGGATTTTTGCCAATTATTTTTTTTTTTCAAGCCACTTCAGAAATGCAACAGAAAGCTGCCTTTTACTTATTGATGCTGGGGGAAAAGAACAAGTCTGTCAAATGGCAGACTGACAATATACACTTCTGTCACTCTTCTGCCCCTTTTGAAAGTGTGTTTCCAAGCAAGATCCAAATCTGCACCTACCACTGCAGCCGTCATCATATGAACACCAATAGGCAGATGAAGCTGAACTTTTACAGGTTGGGAGCCTGGGCACTTCCTCAGACACTTAACACAAACATATCACACTGTACAAGTGTGAATTTATCATTAACTCTTGTGCTAAAATGTTTAGTCGTGCTTGCAAGAACGATGGTGTGTCATGCTAAGTTGTGTTACAGTTGAGTTCGAAAGCCATTGAAAGCACTTTCTTTCTGTTCAGACAGAGTAAAAAATGGCAGTGTTCAATAACCATCTAATATGTCACTCGTGGTGGCATTATTTACTGCTATGCTTTTCAAACTGTGTTTTCCTGGTAAGGCCTGAGTCTTCCACAGGGGACACACTATCCAGATGTATAACTTGCTATTTGAGTGAATTGGTTTTGCTAAGCACAATAGGATTGGAGACATCTGGGCCTTAATCTGAAAATCACTGGGGTCATTGGGAATCGTTCCAGTGACTGCAGCAGTCTTTGTGTGAGCCGCTTGATGAAATCTTGATTTGAAATATATCTGTCTGCATTGCTGATTTTTAAATTGGTCTTTTTAAGGGAAGGGGAAATACTAATAGCTTGCCTTGGTCTTGTGGCTAGTGACTGTGCTAAAAATGTCTTCTTATACAGACACTTCATAAAAATTCCATGAAGAGAAGACCTGCAATTATTGTTGGTGAAGTATTATGTGGCTGACAAGTTTTATAGATTCCAGCTAGACTAAAGCAAACTAAAAGACCCAGAAAAGCATAACTGCATAATGTAGTTCATGACATCTGGGATTTTCCTGTCAGTCTCTCAGACCCTGACACAAAAATATTTTAATAATTGCAAAAAGAAATATCATCCTTGTTTGTAGACTGCATGCATTAAGGTAAAAAAAATGCAGCTGATGTCTTTATAATAGCTGCCTAGGAAAACTGTGACAGATTAGAAAGACATTGAGGTGATTATTTATCAAGTGACTTCTTGGGTGCTGCATATGAGAAAACAGAACACAAGAAAAAAAAAACAAATGCATATATATATTTTTACAACAATGTGTTCCTGAAGTGATTACAGAGAGAATAATATCTTAATTTCAGGTTTTGCATATATCTGATTAGAATCAGCTAGCTTTCACTTGTTTTGGAGAGCAGCCCGTTCTATAAGCTGTCTCAGTGATTTTGATAAGTTGTCAGAAAGCCTAAGCACACAGGAATGCCATCTTAACTGCTATGTGAGTGAATAGTGTCCACACTGATAAATACATCATCTTCACATTGGCATATTTAGAGACGGGAGCTTTTAATGAGAAGGGGAAGAGGAAAAATATTCCTAATGGGTAATATCTTAGAATATGTAAAGTAGTACATGAAGCAAAACACAGACATAGTTTCCCCACAGAGACTGTTGAAAAGATGGGGAGAAACTTAGCACTTATAAATATGTGATTAGTTTAAAGACTTGTTTGTGGCAATCAAGTGTATGCCAATGCAGGATGAAGATGTGCAATTCTAGGTCAAGTTTAATGGATATAGATGATGGTTGTTTTTTCTCATGTTTGCATTACCTATATAAAAAAAAAATCTTTCATATTCCTGTCAGAATGAAATATTCTAGAATCTTAATGATGGCATTGCTAACGTTCTTCTGTGAAAATATATCACATGCAAATCTTCCTCCACCCTCTTCATGCCTAAAAGTGTCACTCCTAGGCACAAATTCATAACACATCATACCCTTCCTTCCCTCACCTTCCAAACACTTCCCTGCCAATTAATTAGCCCCAGTAGCATACTATCACAGGCCATCCAGTTGCTTCTATCTCCAAATAAGATACATGACATTAAGATTCTTTACTTTTCATATTTGTCTTCATTTACCATAGCCTGGTGTTAGGTAATTTATTCATTTTTGTGAGGAAGGAATGCCTTCACTGTCTGTGTAGATTTTCATGGTTATCTCAGTAGGAATCTAAGGTAATAGACACCATGACATGAGTGTCTTTTTCATTAGATGATATTCCTCAACCACAGCAAGTAAAACAAGCCGGTTTATTCCTGTGTCAGATTTATGCATGTAGAAGGGTTCACAATAAACCAATGGACTTCTTAGCTGAGTAAGGTAAAAACAAGGACCTGGATCAACTTTCTTCACCAAGGAAATGAAGGAATATGATATGAGACATGGCTCCAAAATGTGTAGGCAAAACTAGTAATGACTTCAGTAGGGAAATATTTCATTCACCTGAAGAAGCGCTTCATATGTAGCCATTTTCAAGAATTTTTGTTTCTCAGAATTAAAATGTAGCCCTGTACAGAAGATAAAAACAAAACAAACAAAACAATCATGCCCTTTTCAGCTCCGTGCAGAGAGGTGAGTATGTCTTTCCACTCTGCACTGAAATGAATTTAATCCATTATGATTATTTCTTTACAGGAATTAAAATTCCCTATACAAAATGAAAGAAATAGAACTAGTTTATAAAAATCATCTAATTGACATGCCCCATGGATTTGATCTCACAGAGTCTGTTAATAGAACTGAAGTTATAAACTGACATATGAAAGCTTTGATCTGAACTACAAAATATGTAGTAAATATATGTGGTAAAGAAATTATGTGGTAAAGTACATGCATATATTTTGTTACATTGTCTCTTAGTACTACCACAGGAGTAAGGGAAAGGGTGTCCTGTGGATGACAAAACATTTACAAATTCCCTAGTAGTTTTTGAGTATTTCTTTGGCATATATGTATAAGTGTAATATCTTTATGATGGTGGTAATGTAAGCACTGCTGCATGATGTACAAAGCAAGAAAGAGGTAAATAAAACACATTGGAGGAAGGTGTGGGGAGTGACATCAATGTTTTCTGCAGGAACTTACACAAGACAACTTTGTAAAAGATAGCTTTCACAGAACAGTTCTCAGATGCCCCAGTCTTAATCATATTTTCCTTAAGCTTCTTCCAATTAGAGTGAATCCTGAGTAAGCATGCCATCAAATGGTAGCCATTGTCATTTGAAAAAGAGTCTGGAGAAGGAAAGGATGCCAAACATTAATGTATCTCTACATACTCAATTAAAATTTGATCCAAAATGAAAATGGATTTTGAAGCATCAGCAAATGTCTGCCAAGAACTTGTGCCAACCCACATCAGCTTTGTCTCTGTAATATTTACTACAAAGAGAGAAAACACATTTGACCATGAATGGTGTCTTGTGGGACCCCATTCCACAGCTGTTCTTTAAGGATTTAGATAAAATATGTCCTTCAGCTACTACTAGTTTTCAAGAATGCCTGCAACTGTGGTTCAGAATATTATAATACTTCTTTGCTACTATCTTTGATTGCACATTGGCATTCTACAGAACAAAGAAATTGAAAAATGGACATCATAAGAACCAACTTTTCAAAGGACTGATGTTTCTAATCTGTGTTACCCTCTAATTACAATAATTTGTGGTGTTCTCATTTGAGATATGTGTATAATTATTGTTCTTATTTTACATCCTTGTAGTAATTCACTTTTACTATATTTGCTGTTTTTTCAAAAGCTGAAAGAAATCTGGTTTTAATATATAATATAATGGAATAACCATTTCATGTGATGAGCATTTTGTAAATCTGAAGGAATGGAAGTACTGTTCAAAAGCCAAGTAGTACCTTTCAGAAAAACTTTGCTAAAAGGAAAAATAAAACTGAGGTTTCCTAAGACTCATCCAATCTACTTGCTTAATCACAAAAAACAAAGGGACATGACCAATGTGTTGCCTATGTGCTGGGATGGGTAGGTGGATGGGGAGAGTAAAGTGGAGAAGAATGGCAAATTAGGGAGGACAGAAGACTGCTCATTCATGCCACAGACCCCAGTCATCTTCTCCTCCTCCCCTCTCCCCAGTACAGGTAAAAAATAAGTCTTTTTTTTTTTTTTACAATAGGTATTAAACATTATTGCTCAAAGGTCTTTGAATATCGTAACTGATGTAGTTGAAGTGATGGGAGCAGAAATGCACTAATGAAAATGTCCTGACCTTAAGTATCAGATTTCTGTGCTATGGACTCTCCTATCAGTTTGCTAGCTTGGACTTTAAAAAGGGAAAGAATTCATGTATCTCATCTTGGCAATAGAGACCATAGTGTGTGGGTTAGGACACTCAGAACTTCAAGCTGTAGGAGAGAGAAAAATCAGAAATTTCCTTGCTACTTCAGAAAATTCTATAAACACTAGGATATCATGTAAGAAGAATCCTGATGCTGTCTTTTAAAGGTATGTAACTGATGCTATATTTTTGGTACTAACCACTGTAGCTGGGAGTCAAAGTCTGTTAGGCATCTTCTGAGAACTGCCAGAAGTCATTAGCTGAGAGTATCAGCATACTTAACCCTCTCAAAATTCAGGTGCTTCTGCATAATACAAGCTCCAAGTAATTCAGAAAAAATGTTTAGCCTGTGATATTTTTAGGCATCGTCCTTTTTAAACACATGTAATGAATAAATGTTTAGTCACAGACCCTTAGCTAAGCACAAGTCCAAGTCCTACTTAGGTACTTCAGTTCATAATAGGTGGTTGCCTTTACTGACTCCATAGAATACTTTTCTATTAAATAATATAATTTGTTCTTCCTGAGTATCAATTACTTTTGAACTTCAGTGAATATCCCAGGTACAAGAGTTACTAATTCTAGATATTTTTCAAAGGGTTTTGTTTCCTTTCTAGGAAGAAAAAGGTGGCTTTTAGATTTATATGGGAGAGGTACCTCTTTCTTTCTTGGTGAAGATGGCATAGCAGTAGTTTACAGAATGGCCAAAATCAAAAAGGAAATAAATCTATTACTTGCAAGCAAAAATAGTGCTTGAAGAAGGGAAGAAACAAGCTTCTAAGACAGAGAGCATAAACAGATTCAGTGTTTTCAGCCTTTCTTTGAAAAATAATGTTTCTTCTTTGAAAAGCAGCCTGTCAATATGAAAAGCAAACATAACCAGTGGTTTCTACCACTCATGGGTGAAATTATGGGACTCCTACAGAACAGCAGCTTAAGCCACTGAGCCTGCTGGTGAAAGTAACTCTGAAAATGAAGGTAGATCTTGCTAGGCAGGGTAAATACATGAAGTGCTTGCTTTAGAAAAAAAAATTTCTATTTTTAATAGCCTGAATACAGATTCTAAAGCCACTCAATCAACTAGAAGAAATGTAATAAAATTATCCTCATAATTCCAAATACTCTAAACTGCCATTCAGAAGGAAAGGGAATAATATCAACCTTTTATGGACAGAAGAGAATGGAGACTTCAAATTAAAATCAGTGCTTAGGCTATTTTCTCTTCAGTAGCAGAATAAAAATGTTACTTTTTTCTGTGCTTGAAGTTACTACCAGTTGAAAAATCATGGTATGCATCTTGTTACAACAGAAATTAAGGGTATTTTTAATATGTTATTAGGGAGTTTAGTGGTATGCTGTTTGTAGAAAAACGCTGGATAAGGAGTCAAACATCAAACACCTTTAACATACAGAAAGTATAAATCTTAGGGTTTTAATGAAACCAAAACTTTCTGTGTAAAAGTAGGATTATGCATTTCTAGTCCTAATGAAGACCATGGTGATATAATCCACTACAGTGTCTTATATTATCCACATTAAACATAAAAAGATTTTAAACTACTTTTAAAGAGAAAATGAGTTTGTCATCTCCTATATAAATACCTCTTCTTCCACAAGGATATTTGGAAAAAGTATTAATTATTCTTTCACATTTGTCAGGATGGTTTTTTCATGAACACAGTAGTCTTGAACTTTTTTGATATGTCTAGGTACACTGAAGATTAAATAAACAAACTAAAAATACATTTTTTTTCACTGATAAGTGAGAGGTTTTTCTTCTATTGCTTTCATATTCTATACCTGTCTCTTATTACACACCATTATGCAAATACTGCAGGGTTAAACTAGAGCACATTAAAGATATTAAGGAGAAATCATCTGAGACACATCCTTTAAAACCTGGGCCAGACAATGGGGAAGAACTAATATGGATTAATGCAGGTTGTTCTCATCTGATTGAAAGGTCTTCAACTCCTGCAAAATTATTTTTAGGTCTAGCAAAATATTTTGTTTAGCTCTGTTAAAATTTGCTTCTAATTTTGTTATACATATATAGCCTGAAAGGTCACTACAGTGCCTGCCATTGTGACTAGTTTTTTCAATGTATTTTTCCTACTGTTTTTATTTTTGGCAAACTCCAACATGGAATACCTTTTGAAACTTGAACCAATAAATATTTAAATTTGAAAAATTGAAGTGAGATTTTTTTTTCTTCTGACCTTTTTTTCTTATCCCTTGGAACTATTTATTGATTTCATTTTAATCTCAACTTTTAGAACTTTCCATCCAACAAAATCAATTTACAGGTGGAGAATGTGCCTAAAACCTGGTAAATTCAAAGAGTGGGTGCATGTACTGGTGAAAATAAATTTTCTCCAATAAAATTTCTCAAAAAAAATTTTACTGGAGAAAAATAAAAATGGATATTTGAACTTAACCTACTGATTTGTAAAAAAATTATTAATCCCTATTCAATAATTTTAAAGTTCTGAAGATGTCATGACCTAAAGTGTTACTGAGTCTGTGTGTATATAAAGATCACAACGGTGGGTTTGCATGATTCCATAACGCACAAGGACACAGAGGTTTTTTATTTCCTAAATGTCTTTATTACAGAATACTACACATTACTTTAAAAATCTGAGTACACTTATGATTAATAAAGTGAGTATATATCAAGTTACTGCAAAATTACTACCAGAAAAGCAAGTATATATGTTTCAAAAGTAGCAGCAAACATATTAATGGCCACTACAAAATAACCACTAGAAAAGTAGCAAACATACTTAGTTACTTATCTTTGTGCCTATATATATATATATATTGTTTAAAGCAGTACCTGTATAATGTTCATCAAACTGTCTGTCATTGATTGGCCCCACTTCTGCAAACAAAGTCTCACTTTGAAGATGATCATGCCACAGAGTCTGGAGTCAGCCAGGCACCCCTGGCAAGGGTCCAGCCTGTCTAGGAGATCTCTCAAAAAGTGAGTCTCCATTTGGGAAGAAAGTGAGTAATTTTTGTATGGTAGGGACATAAGTGCGTGTAGAACACCCCCACTTTAAGCAGCTAATAGATGTTGCTAGTTTAAACCGTTTCATGACAAGGTTACCTGCCCAGTGGATGAGGGGAAGGCAGTGCGTGTGAGGATTTTTTTTATTTTAGCAAAGCTTTGGTACCGTATCTCATGGTATGCTTCTGGACACAGTGTCCAGCACACAGCTAGGCATGTACACAATAAAACAAGTGAACCCTTTGAAGAGTCAGGCTTAAAGAGTTGTAGTAAACAGGGTAACATCTCATTGGCAGCCAGTCACCAGTCATGTTCCCCAGGGCTCAAATTTAGGCCCAGTTCTCTTCAATGACCTGGACAGTGAAGTTGAGTGCACACTAAGTTTGCCAGTGATACTAAAAGAGGAGAAGCTGTTGATTCCCTTGAAGGTAGAGATGCCTTAGAAAGAGACCTTGATAGATTAATGAGACCATGATAGGCTGCACTAGACAGTCACTGACCATATGAAATTAGTAAGGACAAATGTTGGATTCTGTATGTACGATGGTGTATTCCTGGATATACGTATTCCTGGCTGACGATAAGCTCAATATGAGTCAAAAATGTGCCCCAGCAGCCAAAAGGACCAACTGTAGCCTGGGCTGCATTAAGCACAGTATAGCTAGCTGGTGGAAAGAAGTGATTGTCCCAGTATACTCAGCATTGTTGTGGCCTCACCTTGAGTACTGTGTGCAGTTTTGTGGTCCATGATAAAAGAAGGATAAAAAATATTAGATTGTGTCGAAAGAAGGGACAAAAAGTTGGTGAAAGTACTAGAGGGTATGACTTACGAGGTAAGTAGCTGAGGATAATAGGTTTGTTCATCTTAAAGAAAAGAGTAACATTTATTAACATAATATATATTGTTAAGCACACAAAGAAGAAAAATGTCTGCAAAATTTTCAGGAGGACTTATCCAGACTTTTATTAAATAGTATTCCAATAAGAAAATGTCTTTAGTAAACCATTGCATTTCAAATTAAATTCAGAAGAATTCTTTACCTTATAATATATTTAATACTTTTTCTCAGGTTTCAAAAGGCAATTTTAATTTCTTTTCCAATTTTCATTTTTAAGTATTTAACTTTTTTTCCTTACTTCTTCTAATAAATACAGCAGTGTGCATGGACTCTTATTCTTCTTTCATTTTTTTTCTGCTTTGTTTTCCCATTTAAAACTTTCAAGGGATCTTCACATTCAGAAATTCTACAAAATAGCAAATATGAAAACGTAACTTTGCCCTGTTGTAACTTTTTCACAGAAGAAGATATAAACTTGCATTTTAAGAAATGGAAGACTAGAAAGATGATTAATAGGACAATTGCATCTAAGTCTATGAACAAAGACACAGGAAAAAAAAGGTAATTTGAGTTGTTTTTCTTTTCTGGCAAGAATCATATTGGAACTTAGACTTTTAGATGTCTGTCTGAAATTTTCCTCTGGCTTTTTTTTTAATAATGAAGTCACATTCTCAAAATCATGAAAGCCATACTTAAAAGTGTGTACAAGAGTTTGCAGGAAGTATGCAAATTATCTTGCATTTACAATCAGCATTAGAAATCTACTATTCATTGACAGGACACATTTAGTGTCCAGCTGAGCATTGCAAGCCTTGTGGAATAATGAACAACAAGTCCAAGGTGCTCAAACTGTTCCTGCACCTTTTCTCACAGGTATTACCTTAGTTCGTGAATTATCTTAGTGTTTCATGAGTTATTTGTGACTTATTGATTAAAAACTTTGTCAATTATTTTAATATTATTCATGTATGATACTCCTGGCTGGCTTCTGGCCACCTGGTGAAATAATGCTGAATGTGGTGCATCTTTCTCAGAGATTTCTAGAAGTTTGAAGGGACAAGGCCTGAAGGGACCTTATGGAATGATCTGGCCTAATTTCTGTTCTAAACTACTACCAGCAATAGCTGTCATTTCCAGTAAAAGTTTGTCTAACCTAATCCTAAAAAGATGGAGTCTCCACAACCTCGTTTTCTGGTTTATCCCAGTCCTTCAGTATCCTTACCATTAAGAAGTTTTTCCTAATGAAAAACATGTATTTCTTTTGATGCCCTGTAAGCCCTTTATGTTCACTATGGTGGTGGAAAAGAACATTCTCTTCCCTGTAAGAGTCCATATTTATCCTCTTCAGGATTTTTCTTCTTCAAGCTAAATAGATCTTGCAACAGATACTCAGAAATCATGTTTTTCACAGCCTCAGATTTTCATATTTTACTGTCCTTCTCTGGAGTCTTCATTCACATTTTTCTTGAAGCATGATGCTTGAAATGGGACTCCCTACTTTGGCTGAGGCTTTAACTTTTATTAAGGAAGCTACCCCTTTTTTTTAAATATACTATATATACCAAATACTCACCAAGTCAGAGCCTTGTCTCCCATGACCCCAAGGGAGTTATCAGACTAGTGGACAATAATCACTCTCTTTTTTAATTGTTTATTGTAAACAGTTTTACTGTTGCCTTTGTTAGTGCTGCTCTCTGTAAAAAAGGGCTTATATGAAAATACTGGGTTTGTCCCATCTGTCTTAAAATCTATGCTTCCTTAATAAATCTTAAAGCTATTTCTGCATTTTTTCACAATATTATCATATTGGTTTATGCTTGTGACTCAATAACCTCAGACTGTCATGTAAAATTTCTGACAGTTTTTCCCCAACCTATATTTGTGGAGCTGATTGATTCTATTTTAAAAACTTTGAAGATTGTACTTATCCCTGTGGAAATTAATTCTGGTTTTACACTATTTCTCTAATCTGTATGGTTAGTTTTACAGTGTTTCCAGTTCTGGAAAAAGCTGAAAATGCATTCAGGTATGGTTTACTTGAAAATCTATTTAAGTATATGCCCTCTTCAATCCATCACATGGATAATGAAAATATGGCATTGCATCATATGCAAGTGAAATTGGTTTGTAATTTTATTAAAACTAGCCCTCCAAAAGCTCATTGATAAATGCACCAAATGTATGGTCTTTCCATTAGTTTCTATATACTACCTCTATGGAACTTATGACTCTTAGTGTTGCATAAAAGAAGATGAGCCACAGCATGGCAATTTTATTACGTAGAAGTTGTCAGCTCTGTGTAGCAGAACTTGTCTCTCTTCCAGGATCGAAATAAATAATTCTAGGAGTGAGAAAATATGAACTAGGAGGAAAGCTCAAACAGGTTGACATTATTCAGTGGAAAGAAAAAAAATAGTCAAAGTGCACATATCAATCTTCAAGTCTGTTCAGGGCTGCTATCATGAGGAAGGCACTAATCTGTTCTCCTGTGATACCAGGTCTTGAAGGAGAATGGACTAGATCTTTTTTTTATATGTGTTTGTACCCTGATTTCTTTAATTCTTTTTGGCGGGGTTAAATGCTACAGTTTCTATAAACAACATGAGATCTGGGAAGTGGTGTTCATGTATCTCTTACCAAGCCAAAAAAGCAGGAGTTAAAATCCCATTAGTTGAATGAAGGAGGGTTGTGAATGGATGAAAAATAATAACAGTAGTAAAGGTGTAATATGAGTCAGCCTGAAATAATGGAAGTCTTTGTTCTGATGTAGATACAATTTACTATAGATGGATAGTAAAGATGACATTTTGTCAGTTTTATGTCAAGTTATTTGATGTTACGGGACAGTTAAAGGTGTCCTCTGAAACAAAAGGATCCACTTCCTTCCTCCTTGAAAAGAGCATATTAAGGTTATAAGAACTGTAGAATAGAATATAGTATCTGGAACAGAAGAAATGACAACTGACATATTTCAGTATTTAAAAGAAAGTATCCAGTACTCCGTTTTAAAAAAAAAAAAAGGTAAAACTAGCAAAACTAATGAGAAATATGAAATATCAATTTACATAACTAATTATGACACTCATATATATCCAGTAGTGTGCTAACTCTGTACCTCAAGGGTACTGGAACAAATTTTTTCATGAACTTAATGCTTTCATTTTGTGTTCTTAAGGACCCTGACGACAGGACTAGGTTTCACAGACTTAGAAAACGATTAGAATTGATCAATACTGTAAAAGCCCAGGAAAGATTGGTTCAGTGATTAATTTCATGTTAGACATGTGGGAACAAAACAGCTGAGTATATTTGTCTCCATAATCCCTTTTCCCAAATGTAATTACAAATGGAATTGATCAGCTCATGTGTTTCTTCTAAGCCAGTAGCAGCTGCATTAGAATTGCTAGGTTGTATAATAACTTGGTACAGATCATCAGTCTTCAGCACTAGAAGGAATTAGTTACTAGAATTGTATTTTAGAAGAAATTTAAAAATTTAGAAATTTTTTTTGCCTGTTTTCCAAAGAAAATGTCACTTCATTAGAACGACTTCTGTAATTTCTGACATAGCCTATGTATGTTGAATACCTCCAGCCTTTCTTGGGGGAACCATTTTTATATTATATATTAAATAATGAGTCAGAACTTTGTCTTCCATGACCTCAAGGGAGTGACCAGACTAGTAGAAAATATTCACTTTCTTTTGTAATTAACTCTTTGTTACAAAGTGAGCTTCTACTCTTGTCTCTGTTACTGCTGGTTTCTGTGAAAAAGATATAGTGTCCTGGCTTCAGCTGGGGTAGAGTTAATTTTCACAGGAACCTGGGAAGGGGCATAGCCGGCACAGCTGACCTGAACTAGCCAAGGAGCTATTCCA
>JANZLQ010000143.1:0-22043 GCA_026212715.1 Elanus axillaris | reverse complement strand
GCTGCTCTCCAGCCCCTTCTATCTTAATTTGCACTTGGGTCTGGTGTTCCTGCATCCCAGGTGCAGAATTTGTTTTTTTAAATTTCATGCCACTAATGGTTACCCAGTTCTCCAGTGTATCTACAGCCCTCTGCAAGGCCTCTTATCCCTCAAGAGAGTCAACAGCAACTCCCAGTTTGGTATCATTGGCAAACTTGCTAATGGCACATTCAAGAGAAGAAAAAATATGAAAGTATAACCAAGGTTGAGAAACAAAACTGAAGAACTCTCCCTTTGAGATTTTTTTTCTTCCTTTTATTTATTTACTAGAGGATGAAAGAGAGGAACAGCAAAGAAGAAAGCAAAGATGGACCTCAGAGTCATTCTTTGTTTAAATGATCATGGCAGCATCAGAAGCAACTGATGTGGGAGCAAGTGTGCTATCATCAATAACGTGAGCCTTTGTCCTCTAGGCATTTTCCTAATCCAGCACTCTGGATAAAGTACCTGCTGAATTCAGGCCATAAGTCAGCAACCACTAAATCCAGTGGTGCTTAGAAGAGGAACTAGGAAGGGAAGGATAAGGCAAAGTGAAATAGGACATCACTGAATTTACTCTAGCTTTAAAGCGTCAAGATTTTTCTTGACGATCTGAAATCCCCCTTTGTTATTTTTTCATTCTGTCTAGTGAAAAAGCTAGAATATGCAGAAACTTTTTACTAGAAAAAGGCTAATTTAATTACGGTGTTACAGCATATTTCAAATCAAGAAGAACATAAAACTACCATAGGCCAGGAAAAAGTGAAGTGCCAAATTCAGATAGGGAATTGCATTCAGTCTCTCTGGATATTATTTTAAATTAGGCAAAAAATGACTGTTGCACTGAGTTATGACTCAGGTTGAAGGACAAGTTTATGCCTTAAATGACAGCCATCTCTGCATTACATTTTAGATGTCTGTATATAGATAAACTGTACACCCAGCTAGAACATGGACCTGTCATTGAAAAAAAGTCTCACACTTGTGGCATTAGGAAGATCTGAAAGCACTCTTCAATAGCTGAGCTCTTTTTCATCTCCATACCTTCGTCAACTTAGACAAAGCATGCTCCAAAAACCTAGGCAGATTTGAATATCATGTGTTCCAAGAAAAAAGATCTCTGAAGGATGATGCCTATTATTGATTTATTTACTTGATTAGGATTTCAACATATTTCACATTTCCATAAAGATTAATCCAATTTTTTCAAAGACAAAAGCAAAAATCTATCATGTGACTAAACCCACAAACCTGCTCCCCTTTATACTTGTTCTTTAGAAACCACAACCCTGAGACAATGAATGCACTGTTAGCCCTTTCGGATGGTTCCTTGGCTAATGAAGAATCTGTGCTTACCTACTGCTCCCTTCAGTTCCCTGAAATCAAAGGCAAAGCCCATAGTGATATCATTGGCTACTCCTTACTGTCAATTAACAAGACCTACTAAAAATAAGTTGAAGATTTACATTTGCCTCATTACCCACTATATCTAAATATGTATCCAGAAAAATATCAAATTTGGTTCCAATTTTAATCCTAGATTCTGCAAAAATTAATTCTCAGCAATGCAGCACCAGAGTTTCTATGAAGGCTATAATTCTCTTCTTCTTACTCTGGCCGTGAAATTATTCATGATAGGGAATTGTTAAATACATTTCCTAAATTCAAAAATCCCATTTTCTGGAAGAATTATGCTTGTAAAAGAGGTGAGGAAACAGTAATTTCTGTATTTTTATTCCTTACCTTTAACTAATTTATTTTTATATATTTTCCACAGAATTTTCAGCCTAAATTAAGTCCTGCCTTGTACAGGTGAACAGGATGTCATCTGTTTTTCTTGACAAGTGAGCTTGTACCAATTTCTTGCATGTACAAAGTGTCAAGAAGGATATTCAACTGCCTGATTTGCTTCAAAAAGTAATAGAATACATCTCATAGAAGTACTCCATGTATTTAAAAAAGGACAACAATTCAGGTTTTGTTTAGAGACTTCTGTACTTCAGATTTTAGAAATGATGAGTTTGGACAACATAATTTCAAAATGCTACTGATCTTTTAAAGGAATTTCTATGTTTTCCTCCTTTGAACAGAAAATTATTCAAATTTATACTATGTTGATATCTCATCAGTTTTATGACAAACTTTGGCACATAACTTCTCTTCACAGAGCTGAGTTATTTGCATAGGAAATGGGAGTATTCCTTCCTATCTGACCACTTCAGCAGAACTTTTTTTTTCACTTTTTTTTTATTAAGTTTTCTATAACTAAAAGAAGGCAGAGTCAGTATCCAGATTGTCTTGATCTCAGCTATAATCATCGCCCAAGCTTGTCAGGTGGATTTTGCAAGTAGGGCAGGTAGTTAGACAAATGCCTTAACATCACTTCCCTTGTACTTCTTTCCTTAAACAACAGGTCAGTGAATTATTTAGGAAACCTAAGAAGTAGTTACTGTAGACATTGTGCCTTTATGCTGACAGTTGCAGTTAGCAAGCTGGACAATCAGTTGGGCAACCTGGATTAATGCAGGATCTCATTTACATATATATAAATACCCTGTAGCTTCCTGTAACTGAAGATAGAATAGTTCGATCATAACAACTTAAACCCCTGAATAGAATTGTGTTAATATTATGACATCTTTCAGGTAAGAGTTGTGTCTTTATAGGAGCTTATATATTAAATAAAACCCAGATGTCCTGTCACAAAAAAGACATTTATAACCTTGATGTTTACTACAGATGCCTGTTATGATTAGTATTTCCCCTTTGGGTATTCCGCTCTCTCTCCTATTCCTCTTCCTTCTCTACTCCTCAAATACGATTTTCCTAGTATTTCTCTGGGTATATTCTGTGGCTAACAGACTAACAGATTAACAACACAGTCAGATCAAATGCATTGCTGCTATTCTACTTGTTTCCAATTCGCTTACTCCGTTTCTCATCTAGCAGTCATTGCAACACAGAAACCAAGCAGCCTGAAGAACAGACTTTTTAATACATTAGGTTCATCCATCACTTTCCCTTCCTTTTCTATTTCAAATTTCATTCTCTGTCCTTTAGAAATAACTTTGAAGCAAGTACCTTTGATGCAGATCAAAGTGAAAACTGTTGCACAAGTCTCAGAACTACTTTATCCCCAGTGTTTCTTCTCCATTTTTGCATATTTTTACAGAGCTTCAGTCAATGACATTTTTGCTGAAGCAATAAGGATTTCATGTTTACAAGTATACTGAAAAGAAATGCACGTGATACACATGGTAATTGGCACAAATCATAGTTTTAAAGTCTCATTTCACACTACAGGGTTTGAATTAGTCATCACCATTCAGACATTCACTATGATTGTCTTCTGCCTTTTCCAGGGAGCTGTACACATACTTCTCTCCTATAGTCATCACAGATTTGTTTCCTGAATTATGAAGTTAGTGCAATCTTCTGGAAGGCTACATTCTCCTTTATATTACCACATATCAGTGAAGTGGTTTTCAAATTTCAGAGATTTCTGCTGCTTTAGAGGAATCAGTAGATTGCACAGTGGTATTATACAGAATTTAAAGTAGGAGAAAGTGGGGAAGCAAAGATAAACGATGACAAACTGAGATAGTACAGTACCCTCCATGGAGAATGTGGTACACACAATGCATGTGTTAAGGGAAATGGTATAATGTGAGATTTGTTTGGAGAACCTCTAGGGTATAAGGAGACTTTAAGTCAAGGAAGAGACTGAGACTGTGTCCTGAAGGTGTCCTTATCAAACGGTCACTCAGAAATAAAGATCTGGGTGGTACCACAGCAGCTTTGCCTGCTGTATGCTAGTGCAGGATATGCAACGCTTATGCAGCTGTAGATACTGAAGCAACCTTTTACAGTTATTGGCAAACTCTTTGTTCTCATTACACTCACACTACTCTCTATGTTTAATTGTTCCCACTACAAGGGAAAGGCCTTCATTTTCATGATACTCAGAATGCATTTTGAAGTCTTTTCTCATGTTGCCAGGTTACCTTTAACCACAACTTCTGCAAGGTGGTCTTCAGTTCAGAGGATGTTAACTCAGATGCCAATAAATTTATTTGCAGAAGCTTCACCTGTCAGCATCTTGGGACTTACAGCATACAAAGCAAACAGGAAAGAACAAAATACTTCTTTCTAAAGATAAGGGAATGTAGAACTACATGTGTACCTGCTCTCCTTTTCACATTCCAGCAGTGCTAGGAATCTGGGCAGGCATCTGCTGATTCCCTCCACCTGCTCCACTCCACAGTTGAGTGTCTGCTGTGACTAAGGTCACTGCTTGCAGGGTTTCAGGTGACCAGAAATTTCCACAGTCTAATGCAATGCTGCCCCATTGAAGCTCCTTGGCTGTGCCTCTTTTTTAGAGAAATAAGATCCAGAGATGTTCCTTTCATATAAAACTCCTCCATCTCAAGACCATCCTGAACTAGTCCAGCTCACAAATGAACCTCTTCTGGGGTCCTAATTTTAGGACCTAATTTCAAGACAGGAAACAGCCTAAGCCAGGCCAGCCACTTTCCTTTTTCCTTGGGTTGTGAAAGGCTTTCACCTTCACATGTTGTCATCCTAATGATCTAGCCTCAGAGCTCATTAACTCATTGTGTTTAATAGGTTTTATCTGGTGTACTTCCTGCACCATCTGAGACTACATTTTTTTTTTTAAAGTGTTTTCCATGATTTCAAAGGATGATTTTTAAAATGTGGAAATGATGACATGTCAACTTTTTCCCTCTCAGTGTATACATTTTCAGCAAAACATTCACTTTATCTAGAACAGAATGTTAGAGTTCTTGACTTTAACCCATATTTTGTTGTTGTTCCTGTTAAAAAACAGATATATTTTTTTCTGACAACTTTTATTCCAGGCAGTGTTAGGCTGTCTGTTGAAGCACACAACAGATACTGCCCACACAGTACCTCTTCAGCAAGAAAATGAAGGCAATAGCTTATAATAACTTGCCTGACTGTGAAAGCACATGGTATGTCTGGATTAAAATCAAATTCCTATGAAACACTTGACAAATTATAGCTAAATCCCAATAGCTCCATTAAAAGGAAGGTTAGGCTTTAAGGGTATATAAACATTAAAAATTTAGGAGTAGTACACAAAAAGCTAAAATTCAAGAGAAACATGGCACTGTGTTATTTTCTGTTTAAGTCCTTGATGCTATAGACAAATGGAACTATGCCACAATAGTTGTGAACCATAGCCATTTGTGAACCCACAAATTTTGCTCAGGATGTGTCATGAACAGTTTCTAAACTAATTGCTAGTTTTAAAACACATAGGTCTAAAACATTTTCAGCAAAAGTGGCTATAAAACTATTTTTTCCCCATAATTCTGAGCAGCACACTTGTAAAGAGAAAATATGCTAGTAAAGTAAAGTTTGGGGATATTAGGAAATACTGGCCGTTATTTCAATTAATTAGTTTCATTACTAAGGTCATGTATATCCTTCAATTTGCCCTGGGAGGTGTTTTATTTCCTAGTGCAGTATTGAGATGTAAGCCCATACTTAAGTGTCATTTGAAATGCCAAATCAAGACACTGGTTTATGGGGCTTTAGTTTGGTTGCCAGTTTTTTCTGTGCTCTTTTCATAATAACAAAATTCTGGAAAATAGTTCATCTGTCACTCCAGGATGACTGGAGTATACAAAATCCACTGGAAATTTGGATAGTATCAACATAAACAAGTCACACACAGAAGCATACCTCCTAGGAGCACAAGAAATGCTGTGTGTGAAAGAAATGTGCTGTGCCCATTTTATGCATATGCTTCTTCAGCAGCAGTCTGTGGAATTTGGTACCCTGGAGCAGTCATTAACCAGACACAGATTTTTCATTTAATGGATGCTAAAAGTAGAATGACTGTGTTTAAAATGAGGCTCACTAGTGAGGTGTTAATGACAGAGCAGCTCCAGGGAGCCCAGTGAGCTTGAATATCACAACCTTAGTTTGTGTGCCTGATTACAAAGCTAGAGGCCAGCTTAGTAGCCTTAAGTACTCTGTTCAAAACACAGAAGCTAATATACATGATTGGTTATCAGCGTTTTCACTTTAATTTCACCAAAAATTCCCAGATTTGAATAAAAATTAGAAAGTATAAAAGAGTATTTTCAAAAAGCAGTAACCTTTCCTGTCTGTTTGCCAGTCTGCATGGAAAATGACTGTAACGTTTATCTATCCATGTTAAAGTCTCCCAGACCTTCTTCATGCTTCTAGATTCTGACATAAGCCGAGCTGGTTCCTGAAAAAACGACAGTCAAGAGATCAGGACAAGCATCATGCTGCCCTTGATCTTTTTCTCTGATGAAAACTATGAGGAGCAAAAAAACTGTGGTAAGAGATAGATTTTACTCTTCCTGCTTTTGCTACTACTGTAGTGACACCTGCTGTCCTATTCTGCATTTTTTAATTAGAAAAAGCTAATATGATAAATCAAGTGGCAGCCTCAGAATATAAGAACCTTCACATAATAATTCTAGTTAAATGTAGTAATATTTCCCCAAAGTACGTTAGTGAAGTCTCACTAACTCAAAATCAAAAGAAGGTTTGTGTTGTACTTTTCCTGAAAATTAATAAATACACAGAATAGAGACTGGTAAGGACATACCTGAACTGAAGCTTCAGTCCAATAGAATAAGAAAATTAATCACTGAAAAAAAAAAAAACATCAACAGGACTCTAGGTATAAGTTAATGAGAAGAAAAAAAAACACACACAAAAGGTCACTGAAAGCATCTTAACAGTTAACCTGGAACTATTAATACTGCCTGAATATAAAATCTGATAGGCAGGCATTAATTTATGCTTCTTAGAATTTAACTGTGAAAGTTTTTTTGTTTAATAAATACCCAGCTATACAAATACGTCAGCATTAACCAATAAACAATTAAGATGTTTTTAAACATCTCATATAATACAGTTGTATTTAACTGAGATGTATTTAAAACCAGAATAGAAGTTAAAAAAAAATCAGAGAAACAAAGCCCAGGGACATACATAGGGCACCTAGGTCCTGACAGTGACAGTAATAATACACTGAAATAGGTTACTACAAGATAGATGCATTTCCAACATCATTTAAAAAGTATCTTCTGAAGTATCTTTACAGCACATGCAGTAATACTCAAATTTCATCAAGAAGTGTTGATGCTCTTTGAATGAGATCACGGCTACATTAAAGATCCATCATTAGAAAGATGTGGGGTTTTTAATAGTATCGAGCATTTACTCTCCAGAGGAGAATGTCCTTTGCCTGCAGAATGCCATCCATATACAAAGAGATATACCCTCCATTTGCATGGAAATAACAAATGCTGGAAACCAAGGCTGATGAAAGCCTTTCCTTTGTGAGGTCTTGCATCCACTGTGTCTGAACTCTCTCAGCAAGTAAATTGCTTGGCTCTTTGAACTCCTTTTAATTAAGCAGAATTCCCTGTGGTTTGGCATATACTGAGATAAGCAGAACTCTCATTTATGTATGCTGTAGAATGTCTGGATAGGCTGTAAAACCACAAAATGTTTCTGAAGACAACAGAAAATCTTCAGCTAGAACTTAAATTTTCAGAGAATTACATGATACGGATGTTTTTATCCACAGTAAGTGGGAAAGTAATATTTATTCTCATTTTACAGGCAAACATTTTTAAAGGTTCCTCTAGTTGTATCCAAAGAATGAGTGCCGTGCTATGGCACAAACCCCCGTATCTAGTTAGAGAACAAGGAGGCTTTTTCTTATGAACATATCCCACCAAGATATTTGCTACCAAGTCCATCATCTGCATTAATGTGTTACATGTGATCTCCATAGAAAGCTGGCAATGCAGAGATCACAAACTTAACAGAACCTATAAATACCATGTCCTGTACAGAGGTAAACATAAATATATTAGTAGTTTTGTATAAATGGAGAAGGCTAGGCTGGGCACAGGTATAATCTGTTAAAAGAAAAAATCTTAAAAAACCCAGGGACCCATGTGAAAAAGAGCTATTAATGTCATTTTGTAGTTCATACTTGCTGACTAATTTTTAAGTGAAGGGGAAGACACAACTAGCTCCCAAAATACTTCACTTATTGTAGGACCAGCAACCATCTGCATCTGTATCTGAACACCAAAACAGTATGAAGAGGTAAGTGGAAATGATGACTGTTCAGACCTTAGGGCAATGCTTGTAGGTACTGCTGCAAACTGAGTCTGCTGTTAGCTATAAGCTAGAACTTCATGCTAGTTCTGTTTTTTTCTAATTCTTTAAGTAAGCGCTTGGTCTTAAAAGGCCTTCAAGACTGTTACATGAAGTTTTTCCATTAGCAATGTTCAAACCTATCAGGAACTGGGAGATGAGGTTACCAAGTGAAGCTGAAAATGCTCGCTCTCTCTTTACATCTCTGTGAAGGCCATAGATTCAACCATTATGTGCAGTGACCTCTCAGCGACTTGTTCTTCTGGGCTTAGGGAGCACCTTTGCTAAACCCACACCCACAAAGCAGCAATGTGGGGGGCTGCCTTGCACAACACTGAGTCTGGATGCTCTGATAAGCACAAATTAGTACTGCTTTTGTAAGAAGCAAAGAGAACAAATATTGTGGGGAACCTCTTGCGATAACACACACAACAGGAAATATATTCCTAGGTCTTTTCTCACCCTTTTGCAATAGCACAGGTGTCTCATTTTGCAATCCCATTGATAATCACATAGCTATTTGGTCAACTGCAGCAATTTTGAAGGCATCTAAATAAGGGTAAAAATTGTGTCTATATTCCCCAGCTATATGGACCAATCTTTCACAAGAGATGAAGGAAATTCAAAGTATGATAGTCAAACACCTTTCTTTGAGAAAGCATTTACAGTGATGCAAACATGACTTTCTTTTCTCTAATCTCTACCAATCTCATGCCAGCACCTGAAAAATGCAAATATAAACCCAGAATTTTACCTACTGATGAAATATCAGAAGCTCTGGGGTCAAGAACGGACTTTTGTAAGCAGAGTGAGTGCAATTACTTTTTAGTAGGAGCCTTACTCTTACAGCCCAGCATATCAACATACTATTCTCATTTATTTCCATTCTTTTCAGTGTGATATGTTTAGTCTTTCTTGTTTAAAATTGTTACATGCAACCATTGTTCCACCCCCCCCCCCAAAAAAAAAAAAACACCCACCTGCCAAAACTGGAGGAACATGGGAACTGGGGCATCTATACCCTACTGGAATCAGTGTTAGTTCAGTGTGTATATACTCTTGTGAGTCTGACCTTCTCAATTCTCCTTTCATCCACAGCTGAGAATGAACTTGGGTACAAAGGGATAAAGAGACAAAAGACAAAATTTCTGATCCGAATGATGGTGGAAGAACTTGATCTGTACAGAAAACCAGAGAACTTGGGAACTCAGAGGAGTCTGACAACCAGGGCAGACCTGGCAGATACCAACTCTTCTCAGCTTGTCTGCCATACAAGAGCATGCCTGATACAGAAACGATATAAGTTGTCCCAGATGTGGATGTTCTTATGCTAAGTAACCTACTCACTCTCAGCTGTAGGAGAGCTATATCTTTACAAATGGAAACAACTTAATAAATAAAAAAGTTCTATCAGCAAGCAGTATCTATTTTTCTGCATATTCTTCATGGGGAAGGGAAGAAACTGGAGTGGCATTTTTACAGCCACCTACTAGGAATTGAATGCTAGACATTTGACTTCCCATCTTCAGGAACCCATTAAGGTAGGGCACTTTTTCTGAATCACAGAAGAAGCCCTAAATAATTAGCACACTAAACATCTGACTCTTGGGGAATATCACCGAGGTGCATGAATGATATCTAAAGGCATCAACAAGGTTCTATCAAGCAACAAGAAAGTACAGTAACAAGGTGAGTAGAGAGAAAGTGCACAATCAAGGCTTCAGTGCTGACCCCTCACACGATAGGTAGAAAACTTAGACTAGTCTAGGACTTGCTTTATGCTCTTCACCTTCTCTATGTCACTGCATGACATGTGGGCAGTGCATCTCAACACAGTCCTAGTATCTCACAGAAATACTTGAATAATGTGCAGAATAGGAAAAGCCATGTGACAAGAGGGAGAAAAGAGGAATACAAACATTGTGAGAGGCTCCACATAAGACCAGGGACAGGATGAGCTCAGA
Source organism: Elanus axillaris (assembly GCA_026212715.1). Lineage (NCBI taxonomy): Eukaryota > Metazoa > Chordata > Aves > Accipitriformes > Accipitridae > Elanus > Elanus axillaris. Next base: position 11,859 of record JANZLQ010000143.1, on the reverse strand, counting down.
AGTCATCTGGAACCTCAGAGTCTAGCAGGAACAACTTAGTGCCTGAGCCACAGCAGCATGTTACCTGTAACATCAGCTGTACCAAGAACCTTGCTTGACCCATGGAAAGGTAGACCTCCCCACATCTATTCTTTAATAAATTAAATGGTTAACAAAACAACATCATTGATACATTGAAATGACCTAACAACCCTAAGAACGGAGGCAAAGAACAAAATCCCACACAGATTTTCTACTGCCAAAGTTGTGGCCATAGGTTAGAGCAACTCTTCAAAAGTAATATTGATGCAGCTGAAAGGAAAGACCATACAAGCCTACTGCCTGTTCTGTATTTTCCCAGCAAATGTAGGCTGATGTTTATAGTTCTGAGCAAAGCTCCAAGTGGATGGAAAAGAAAAAACTGAATGGATTTAGAGTACATAACATGACAAAAGAGCTCCTTGATTCACTGAAGTAAGGGGCAGGAGATGAATCTTTTATCTGTAGTGATAAAGAGCCCATGGAGAGGGGTTACTTCTAAATTAGGCTCTGATATTTAATCAAACTATAAATGTATTTTTAGGCTTTGTGAATCCCCTTCCATGTGGTCACCCACAGCTTGTGAAGCTACCCAAGATATAGGAAGGAGAACAAACCTGCCATGTCTCAGCCTCTCTGATCATCAGCTACAGCTGTGGCTGGAAGAGCTATGCACAGTACTGCCAGTCAATTTTTTTTCTTCTCTCCACATCAGAAATGTAATGTTAGCAGTTTTTTTCAAAGTGTTTCAGCACATAAAAGTGCTGGTAAACATCAAAATACTGAACTGCTTATGTCAGTTGTTTTCCCCTACATAGACCTTTCCATTAGTATCTCCTGCAGAAATGTCCATTTCAGGTAATTTCCTAGTTTTTTGTCAGGAAAAAAAGTGAGCAGAAAAGTTTTTAAACAAGTTATAATGAATTGCTTAGGACTTCAGGCTCTTTCCTACACAAGCTGAAGCTTGTACATGGCTGTCAAGCTCTTCCTTTCCTGATTTCACAGAGAGTCCTCTTTGTGCCTCTCCAGTCTTGGCAATTAGTGTCTTCCCTTTGAGACTTTTTTACACAGAAGCCTCCGTATTACTTCTGGATTCCTCCCACACAACCAGAGTATCTGGCAGAATGGAGATCAAGCCTTTTTTCATCTAACTCTCATGAACTTCTGTTAAAAAGTATAGGGTAGTTAGCCAAAGAGGACCTTTGATCTCTTGCTCTATCAGCTACCTACCACAGAGCCTTACTTTGTCAGTGGGGCATCAAGTGATTTGTCAAGTATTATTTTACTGTTGGATCTACATCAACAACAAAAGAAGGTACAAAGTTAAGCACTGGTTGTATAACAGGCACTTTTGCAGTGGGGTTTCTGTGCCTTAGGAGTGAAAAATATTTAAAACACTTTTCAGCTAGGAAAATTCACTTCTGTAATACAAAGAATAAAACAAAATTCATGCCAACTTTCCAACCTAAAATGGAGATCTGATTAGAAGAAGGATAATTATTTAATAGTCTCTGTTTTTATAAAGGCTGCAAAAAGAGTTAAAATGTAAGAAGCTGGATGGATCAGATTTTTTTAAAACATTCAACATTGAAATATCAATACAATATAGATATCTTCAGTCAATTGAAACAAGGGCATTTTGTAGGATTTAAAAAGGCATGTGAGGAAGTACAAACAGAGATGTCAAATAGCAGAGACTGAGACATCTGAAAGTAAGATGGCTGGAAAATACTGTGCTGAGCAGACACGGTTTCCTGACTTTATGTTCTCACAACAGTTCTGTAGTGCCTGGCAGTACCTAGCAATGTAATTACTGTTGGGAAGACAATTTTTTTTTTTCTTTTCTGGGAACCTGAATCACACAGTGTTCAGTTAGCAATATTTCAGAGAGAAGCCTGAGGGGAAAAAAAAAAATTCACTGTTGAGATATTATCAAGTGGGAAATAGTGATCCTCCTAGAGCACTGATGCAGTTATTACAGCTTCTGGAAAAAGGGAGAGAGAATGGATGTTTTCTGGAAGCCATCTGAGACAGACCCAAGCTCTGCAGCTGGTGCCATTACAAGCAAAGACTTTCTGTAAACAACAATGCATTCATATTAAGAAAACAGTTCTCATCAACAAAATTACTGATGTACCATTTATGTTTTGTGTTTGGTAGAAGGGACCAAATATTCTCATGAGTTTTTTCACTGGTGATGAGACCCTCGCTCCCATGCACTGCCTCATTTTTATCCAACCTGTAGAAAAATATTTGCTATGGGCTCCTAAAATGTCTGTGTGACATGAATTACTTCACTGCAGCTTATACCCTAAATACCAGGCAACTATAGTGTAAGATGCACTATAACAAATGAAACCATTGGTTTTTGTGAGGCAAATGTACTTTCCTACATACATTTTTCAGGCACACAGACATCTTGGTAGTGGTCTCATCTTTTCCAAATACTTAGCATCAGCTTTTTTCCCATGGGATTTATACTTCAGAGCAATGACAACAGGAAGTGAGTGCACAAAATGCACCAAGATGCTGTATTATTATCAGTTTCATGCCAAAGTGCTCGATTTCCTTCTGGCTACACACTTTTCCTCATCATTTGTCATTCCTCAAGTTAAATAGCTTGGTTTGTGACCTTGGAAAACTTTTGCCTCCAATGGCAACAGGTAGCCAGAAACGAGCAGCAGTTAACAGGGTTCAGCCCTTAAAGATGCTGACACAGCCATTATGGAGAGTAAGATTGCTCATGAGAGGCCTGAATTCCTTAAGACGTGATGGAGATAAGGAATAACAGACAGCTGGTCAAGCCATTGTAGAAGGTCAGCTTGAAATATGTCATGGAACTACTTCTATTAGGAGTCAGCAAATACATTAACGTCATTTCATCCTTCAGAGACCTGTAACAGAAGAAATTCTTTTTTTATGAAGAACAGACCATCTGGCATGAAAAGGTGTATACAGGCCCTGATTGTTTCTGTCTTTAAGGTTCTAATAGGAAAAGAGTAACCAGTAAATATGGCAAAGAAAAAAAGGTTTAGTGACACTTCTTGTAGTATATAAGCTCCTGCTTTAATGAATACTGCCAAGTTACACATCTCCCTAAAGTGCTCTCTTTCTTCACCTCTGTTTGTCAGGATTGTATGTATATTTCACTTTCTAGTTTCTTGCAGATATTTTTATACTCCTGTGTAATGGGAACATCCCTTTTAATCTGTAGGACAAGAGGTTTATCACAGTGTAACTGATGAAGATTGTACCAGGAGCGTGATAAAGGCCAAAGTGAAACAGGCCATTTTTTTCTTTCACTCACCACATTTCCAAATTTGTAACACTAAAAAAAAACAGTCCAGGAGAGTGGTGTAACAGTATTTAAAGAATCAACAGTACCCTCATGTGCAGGGGTTCCTACTCATTTGGCTGTCTTGATATAGATCAGCTCTGAGTTTTCAGATGCACTTGTATACATAGTCCTTTGAGTTTTCAGGTTTGAGAGCTTTTAAGAAGTAACATCCCAGATAATCAAGTGAGGCACCTGGAAAGCCTCAATAAGCCCACGGGACACAAGTGAAGAAGTGCTGAGGACTACCAGCCCAGGATTACCTACAGATGCTCAGCATCTCAGAGACTTGCAACCCTGCTTTCCTCATCTCCCTTCTCTTGATCAGAGTGGTGACCCCTCTCATCTATACTTTAATGTCTCAGAAAAAAAAAAAAAAAAAAAACAAAACAAAAAACCCAAAACGGAACTGTATACAGGCTGGGAAAATTTGGTGAAGATTTCTTCAGGGTTTACTTTCTCATTCTCTTTAGATCAAACATTCAAAGAAAACTGGTGCTGGAGTACTCCTTAACCACAAAGATCTCTACAGAAGAAATTTATCTTAATCCCAGAGCCAAAGCCTAGCAATAAAACTGTAGCCATGGGGCCCATAAACCAACTTTCTGCCACAAGATGGCAGAAAAGCTCAAATATGAACTTAGATTTTGCTCATGTGCTATAAAACAGGCAGAAAATATTGCTAATAAAATGCAATATTATTTTCAAATGCATTTTCCCTATGTGTATACTCAATGGATGCTGATTTCTCCCATACTGTTTGCTCTCAGTTCAGATGGATGAGTGATGACTATTCTTTTACAGTGACTGCTTATTTAAATTTCAGAAACAGTGCTCAGAGACCAAGGAAGCTGACAGAAACCGAGAGCAGTGAGATACAGTGCACTGTTCCACAGAACAGCTAGGAAATTCCAGTAGCCACGGGGTTATTTTAAATCTGGATGAAGGCAGTGTTTTCACCTGTTAAATCACTTGGGAAAAGACTGTCATATTATGATTGTATAGCAGTATTGTGGCAGAGTTTAGAGACAACACAAAGCCCAGTGTCCTTGTCCAGCTTTATAGAAATGCTTCCCTATATCCCAAGATCTAAGTACAAAATGAGATTCAGAAATTAGGATGTCATTGAATTCACCATGGGGAACACCTATATCTACACACATAAATAACCAAATATCTTATCTCACAACCTTATGTGACTTCTCTCACTCTAGTCTCCAGATTTAATCCCTTCTTACAGTGTGGGTAGTAGACTACTAAACTTTCCAAATGCAGAAGCCTGTTTCTCCCACAGTGACTGCGAGCTGAGCTCTGTGTTAGTAACCTTCTTCCCTTTTGATAACAATAAAAGCCACTGCCGACCCCAGCTCAGATTTCCCCAGCTCTCTACAAGCTGAGCCCTTCAGCATAGGATGCAAAAGCCTTCAGCAAGAGCCAAAGCAGGTCACCTGCTTGCCTTGTATACCCCAATAAACAAACCTAAAGTCTAGGAATACAGTGTGTGATCATAAAAAATATGGGGTATAGTGCTGTATAAGAAAATCCTGGAAGGTCTTCTCCCTAGGCTAGTGGTAAATGATAAGGGGTAAATGATGGAAGGAAGGGGATGGGATGTTCATAAACGGGCAATCCCAGAGGACCTAAGATCAAGAAGCTGCAGCCACAGAGGCCTATGAGACATGTCGTTTTCACGTTGCCTGAACATTTTTAACAGAAAAACTTAAACATTTGCAAACATTCATGTTAGGAGACATAATACTCATCTCTGTGGCTAGCAGTGAAGAATATACATCTTTTCTAAAACACTGCCCTTTTATTGAATCAAATGCTCCACACCCAGGATTCTCTGGGGCGCTTCATGGGGGCAAGTAGATGGAGAGGTCCCTAATTTATTCACCTGCACAGCCACCCCCAGCACTGCTGCTGCGTCCCCGCTCTTGCCCCGGCGGCCAGTCCACGGGCCCCACCAGGCTGCCGGCGGAGGCGAGGGTTGTCCCCCGCCATTCCCTTGCTGCCGGGGAAGGGAGCCAGAAGGTGGAGACGCTCGACCGCACTCAGAGCCCCAGGCACCTTGCTGGAGGCAGGCAGCTGTGGTGTGGCTGAGGAGATAAGCGGGGCTTTGATCAGGCGCAGCAATATGCTTGGGAGGGCAGTAAAGAAGAAGGGAAGACAAACAGCCAGATAATATTTAGAAATTCAGGAACAAGTAAAAGCAAATAACATAGGCTTGATCAGCTATCGGCACAGAATAGAACCGAGAAAATTATTCAGAATGCTCAATTCGTTCTGCAGTTTTCACTGCCTTTCTGTTTGTGAAAAAAAGTTCAGACCATCATTTACAGTTACATCGTTCATGACTAAGTGACTATGAATGCTTAAAGAATTCACTCGAAGTGGTGGATTTTTCTTTGTATCAATTGATTAAACAAGTTCTGTAAATTACTGTCTGAAGTTTTAATTACAAACTCCACAACTAACCAGCAAATTGAAATTTTCCTAATTTCAAGTTTGTTTTGAATATTTAATATCTGCTTTTGGTGACTTAAGTTCAATTTTGCATAAACATTCCTTCTAAAAAAGCATCTTTGCTTCAACATATACATTGCAAACGAACCTAGAGGTGAGCTAACATAGATGATAATGACCCCATCTCCTGCATTTTCCTTCTGCCTTAAAGATAAAGGATGCCTGAGTCACCAGTCAACAAGGTGGACATATCCGTGCACACTAATCTTGAAAGGCAATCTTAAAGAGCAATACAAAACTCTTTCTCTCTGAAGATTTTGAACCAGGCTTTAAGTAAAAGTAATTTTTCTGTAGCAATACATTTTGCTACTACCAGACTTACTGCTCTCAGTTTGGCTTACAAAGTGTGGTCTTTATACCTATGACATACTGCAGAAGTAGTGGGGCTCATAAGGTGGGGTAAGAGGAGTGCCAGTGAAGGACACTGCCACGGTAGGCGGACAAGATCCAAGGGTTGGAAAGGGACGGAGGGAAGCAGAAAAATGGACCAAAGGAAGGTGCCCCAAGTAGCAAAACCCTTTACTGCAGAGGTGTCAGCAAGTGAGGGCTCTCAGTTGGGATTCAGAGGTGAAAGCATAGACGGGCCAGTGCAGCCACCCTGCACCTACCAGCACAAAGCTCTGCTGTGCTGCCAACTCTGCACAGGCTGGAAAGCAGCTTAACAGATCAGGAACAGGCACTACCTTTTGGTGCTGTATGCATCTTAAACAGTGACCCTGCCTTTTACAGACAGCAGATTACCTTCAAGTGTCGTGTTTTCTGCTGTGGAAGGAACTTAAAGGAGGTTTTGAGAAGGGAACCGGAGTCCGGGATTATACTTTGTCTGTCTCTGCTAGAAAGGCCAAACAGCCCACACTATCTGAAAATCATTCCCAAAATTACTGTCAGACCCTCCTTACTTGTATGCACGGGGAAAAAAAACTTGCTTTTATCATATTTTTTTACTGATTACTGCCTTAGAATGTGTAGATTTATGTAATCTGTCAAACTGTCAGTAGCCTGCAATACAAATAATACCATAAACTGTCATACACTGTCCTCTGAAATATTTTCTGCTAGATGTTCATCTACATTTCTTTACTTTTCTCTAGTGTAGTATTATTTCTCTGCATTGTGGTCATGATGTTCAGTTACATATTTTAGTTGAAGGACTTAAAACAAAAAGTAGAAGAGAAGAAAGCATCTCAGATGGAAGAGCCAAGCCCATTAAAAGCATTTTTCTGACATCTGCATGATGCTGATCAGTGTGGTGTTAGCTAGGCAGAAAATGTACCTTTCCAGAAGGCATTTCAATATTTACTTGAAAAAAAAACAAGGAACGAGAAGTGTGGAACAAATAAAAAATTGTCTGGGAACTTCAGCATTTTCTCCCAGCAATAATTGGAATGGATAGAAATTTATGTTACCAAAATTTACAGCTCCTCAGGAGAAATTTGTACATGAGTCAAATACTTACAGCTCCTTGTCAAAAGAACTGACATCACTTGTTTGGAGAATGATAAAGCTAAGCAGAAGTCAAAAGATTAACTTTCTTTTCATATTAGACAAACTTTATCTGCCAATTATACTAGCATGAATGAAAGTAAGATTGCTGCCTTTTTAAAAGTTATGCCACATTTGTCATAGTTAAGCTCCAGTGATGGCATTTCTTTACTGACTCTTTGGCATCGTTGATTCCATAATGAACTGAATTTCTGCAAATTCAGTCAATTCTGCTAGGTCTTGTAACTGAGGCATGTGTGTTTTGTAAAATGAAAGTCCAAAACAGAGGAAACAGGGAAGAATTTTCTTCAGGCAAGCAAAGTGCAGCTGGCAGACTTGGGGGAGAGGCCCTGAATAATTCCTGTTCATTTTGAGGATGGTTTCCCTGGCTACTTAAAGGAATGCAGCAACTTTTCTGGGCATATGCAAGCAGCAAAGTGCCACTCCTGTTTGTTAGGAACCAAGCTCTTCCACCAGCTGAAAACAGAACAGTGTCCTTCTGACACTGAACAATGGAACACTGCTGCTTTTTTGAAATACCAAACTTTCCTAAATGTTAAACCAGAGCATAAAGTGAGGTAATCTTCTTGCAGCCCCCAAAGGCATCTAAGATGGTTGGTGATCACATGAACTTCTCAAAAATGTCTAACATTATTTGCAAGCAAATACTTCCATCAGATATATGATCCACTCAGTTTAGATGCTCTGGATTGCCCTGCCCCCCCTATACAGTTCCCAGCAGTTACTCGATGGTGATCAAAATGAAGCTTGCAAATATTCACTGTTCAATATCACTGGCTGCTGCCTTTTCCAGACCATTCTACATCTTTTTTTTATTATTATTCAATACAGCTTACAGGAGGCAAAAATGCACAATCGTTCCACAGATGGGAGAGAGGGAGGACTGTAGTACAAGGCTACAGCCACACACATGTGCCTTGTACTGGCATCAATCTGATTGCAAGATCTGCTTGTACTGGCTGCAGTGCAACAGCTCCCGCTTTTATTTTTCTCCAGCAGCCGTGAATCAGAGATGAGATGTTGCTTCACTGCAGATCAGAACACTCAGACTGCTTCTGGCCATGGATTAATACAGCAGAAAAGTTAAAATGGGTTGCCAGTCACTCAGGTGCAACCTTGCCTGCAGCTGTATGTCCTGTCTCCAAGGCTTTACAAGTCCCCACTCCACACACACACACCCCTTGCTATCAACACATGCTTTTAAGGCCCCAGTTGTTTGGCTATTTCTGAACAATATAATGGGTTCATTACCCAAGTCCTCTGCATTACTTCTAAATCAGAGATTATACATGTTTACCTGCACAGAAGTAAAGTCTACTAATGCAAAATGAGGGCATGGAGATTGTTTTATCAGTTTTGCTTTGAAACATGCTTTATGTACTGTATCCGCATCTACACAGAGGAAAAGCAATGCAACTTGCAGTCCAGACTCACCATTTTGCACTGACTTAGCTGTCTCTATTTGGAAATAAACTTAGCTGAGTCTATGCAGATGTCAGGTTTGTCTTGCCATTACACTGGTATACAAAATAGTTATGTATCAGGATGACACATGTCCAGGATTAAGCCTTTTACAATTTATGCAGAGAACAATAGTAGCCTCTGCGACATAAGATGATACACAAATATTCCAGATAGTAGCACTTAGGTGGCAAAATTATCTCTGTGGAAAGGAATTCCAAGCATAAACAGGCTGACCACCTTGCAGCCTGAAGCAGACACTAATATTGCCTGTTCATTTTCACTGGTTCTGTAGTTTAAGCAATGAGAGGAGAGGGAGAAACACCTAGTGGGAGAAAACAGAATTAAAGGTAGAGGGAAAGTCTGCTCCACTCTAGCACATGAACGTTTCACTTTTTCAAAATGTACTTGGTGGTTCAGCATCAGAAACAAGTGATTCAAGACCCAGGCCAGAGCTAGCAAAGACAATGGAGCCTGCTTTCCTCAGACACCTCCTTTCTGCATTCCCCTGAGACAGCCTGATGTGCAAACCTCTCTGGGTATTATTGTTGTGAGTCAGTCAAGCACTCGCTGCATGACATTCAGTGCACCAGCTGTCGCTACACAATAGCATTCATTCCACTGAACAATAAATTAAATCTCCCCCAAGTGCTAGCTGTAGTCTGCTCTGAGGCTTACTATCACTTAACACGTGTTACTCCACACTGCGCACACCGCACGCAGGAATTCAGGGCTGGCGATGTAGGCACAGGGATTCTCACTTGAAATGCTTCATGAAATGCAAGTTTCTCTTTTTATTCCCTTTAAGTACCAAATCTATAGGACTCTAGTAAAGGATGAGCTTGCAAGCAGGTGGATGGAGAGATGCAGAGCCAAGGTAACTGTTGATAATTCTTGCTGAAACTGCTTTGCAGGAGGTGGTGACCAGCAGCTCTTATTTTAGTTGCTCACTGCCCTCTTCTCCACTCCTTCCTTCATGCCAGGCAGTTCCTTACCACTTCTCCTTGGCTTGTATGAGGCATCGACAGCTCCACTCCATTTTCTTAACCCAAAGCAAGCTCTCAGTTCTTCAGCCTTAGGCACTACTTTAGCCTCCTGAACTATGACCAGCTGGCCCACGATTAGCATCTTTATCTGTAGCTGCATCACGATCTCTTCTATTCATATTTAGTGTGGCTTGAAGATCCCCATGACTAGAAAATTGTTATGAGCCATCATGCAAAATTGGGAAACATAAGACCACTACCAGATAGCAATAATACTTCTGAGATATCAAAAAAAGATTGAGAACTTTAAATTTTATAAAGAAAATAAAAGTTACTGTTTTCCACTTTTTTTGTCTCAAAACAGGAGGGATTGAAATAGCCAACATTCCTGTGGGATGCAAGTACCATTTCTGATCAGCTCCACAAGCCAGCAACCAGCAGGAGCAACTATGCAGACTGTAACAGGCCTTGGAAGAAAGGACTGTGCTCAGTTTCCTGCAAATTGTTTTGCTTTTGGAGGCATTGCTCAACTTTCTGTGTCGATAAGCCATGAATTTAAATTTTTCAAGAGCAACAGAACCATTCCTCTTTGTTCAGCACTTTACACTGTTTACTGGCTATTGTCCCAAATGATAACCATAATGTTGAAATTATTAAGGTCATTGCTAAGTACTTGCAAAACTACCACAGGCCACTGTGCAAGTGATCACTAGCTGAAATATGAGATTTCCCTGCATGCTTGCATATCTGATTCAAGACAAAACTTACTGAAGTAGAACATGTTGTGGTCTTGCAAAAACGCAAGTCCTTGAGTTTGTGAAAAAACAAACCCAAAAACAAGTAAAAAAAAAAAAAAACCTAATCTGGGAATGTTCATCTCTCTGTTTCCTTTTATCCAAAATAAAATACCTTAGTTTAAGCTTTGGGGATTGGTTATTTCAATCTATAAGAAGCATTTGGAAGAGCAAGGACGATAAACTATTAATGCTAATAGGCAGATCTGTTATCTAATCATCTGCAAGCATTTTGCTAGCTCTGCTCGTTAATAAAATATTTGACATGAATCAATCCCTAACAAATAGAAATATACTATAAATGAATCTGTTATTTCCAGCTGGTTTGAACTGTGAAAGGGGGAAAGTGAGCACTTTTTCAAAGACTCCATATTTTGTATTTAAATTAACTGTTACATGTAGGTCAGATCAATTTATTTTGTTGTAATGGAAAGCTAGCCTCTAGCACCAGAAGTGGAACTGCTTCTGGGCTTTGAATTTGTAAATCTATTAAATCTTTTCAACATGGTATCTTGTACTATCCAGTCCTCTTGAACTACCCTGTCCCAACCTCTCGCACATCCTGCTCTACTGACTACAGCTAAAAGAATAAACCAGTATATTCTGGTGGGTTCAGGGGCATAGGTTTAGGGCCTTTTTTCCCCCTTGCCTTTGTAAATGCTCAATATTGACACATTATCAGACATGCTGCTGCATGTAAATCTGGAGGCTGGTTTGAAATTTGTACTTCTCATCTTCAATACACCTAAGTTAACTTTTATGATTACTGAAAAGTAATGATTCCTCCGATGGGTGGACCTGTGTTGCCAGGCCCACAGCCACGGAGAGCAATAGAAAAGGAACACATTGCCCAATGCAAGAGCAATGTGATGCCGTGACAGCTGGGCAAAGGTCCTCAGGCTTGTGGCATGACACAGGCAGAGATGCTGGAGTTGCTGGAGAGAAGAAAGGTAGTGCTGCCAGTGCTAAACAAAGATGGGCCAAAGACAATTTTGACAGCCTGGGAGTCCTGTCTCCAGACAGCTGTCTCATTCTTTGCAGCTGCATGCTCTGCGTCAGCCTGAGCTGCGTGCTGCTTGGTAACTCTCCTGCCAGCAAGCACATAGATGGATTTTTGCAGGAAAGTAAGGACAATAAATAAGATGAAAGGGAGGATGTTGAAAGCCCACTGTAAGCTGTGTCTTGTTATGACCAACATAATCAGCCGTCGCATCAGATTGCCTGGCTTGCCAACCCC
>JANZLQ010000142.1:0-22197 GCA_026212715.1 Elanus axillaris | reverse complement strand
GGTCAATACACCCCCCCCCCCCCCCCAAAGCAGAGCAAAACACACAGCTCAAAGGTTTTACCATCTCAGGAGCACCACAAATGGTCCCGTTTGGCAACTAGCTCCCCGGCCAGTGGGGAGGACTTCCAGCCAACCCACAAACAAGCCAGAGCAAGCTGTGCAAAGGTCTCCTCTCGGCTGCTCGACCTGGGAAGCTTTTTAAGGATAACTGAATCGACACCAATGTGACAATAGCGAGGTAGACACCAAAATGCAAATCCTTTCTACAGGTGTTATGTGCTCTTCAAAACCAGGCTTGCTGGCACGCAGCTCACCGGGATCTATTATTAAGTCAGACTTCAGTGACACAAATGCTGGTTTGAGGTAGTGCATTGTGTCGACAATTATGGGGTTGTGTCTTCTCGTAGCTCTTTCATTTGCTCAAAGTCGGGAGTGCAAAAGTGTATTTGTGGGCTGGGGAAATAAAGAACAAATTGGAGAGAAGCCAATAACCCAGAAGAAACTACCAACTTCAAAAAGATAAAAGTTTACAACACAGTTAGTAAAAGAGTGATTTATGCTCAAAGGGATCATTTTGTTGTATCGGACCATACCTAAACCCCTGTGCTGCACATAACATGCTTTAACAAGATGTTTCAAAACTCCCTTTGAAAAAGACAACCCTTACACAGAGGCGAGGTGGAAAAAGGGATAGCTCCTTACAAAGGAAAGGGCCAAAATGGAGCAATAAAGTCTGTGTAACAGATGATGAAATGAGCCCCAAATTGCTGCCATCTGTTAGCAACCTTTGCCCAGTGAAATGAATTTCATGTGAGGTCAAGAAATCCCAAACTGCCATTTCCTCATTACTATTAATAAGGGCCAGGTGCCATATAAACCAACACTGGATCCAGATGTCCTTCATGTGGCTTTGATTACCCTTCTAGGCTTGGATAATGATAGGAGGGAAAGTTTTACAGATGCACACACAGAAACACGTTTAATATTAATTCCTCTGCAATTGAACGACTGGGCATTAACAGCATTATACACCTCCCACCCTACTGAATGTCTGCAGGTCAGCTCTGTGGATGGCACTCCTGCAAGGTGTAGAGCAGGCAGTCCTGCAGGATGAAGTTACAGCATCTGGGCTTCTGCCATATTTTCCATGATTGCGTTAGGAGAAGCAATCCCGTCTACAAGTGACAGCCAAGATACAGGCAACAGCTCTCATTTGAATTTCATCAACATCTTGTTGGATAGTCCTGAATGTCTAAAAAAGTATCGGTTTTCCCTGTCTCTGAAATGGACACACTCAATTTAATACAGCAAGATGTGAAAATGTATGGTTATGTAGTTTGGTTAAGATTAAAATGCTATGGAAAAGCTAAGCATATCCACTATTTATGGCATCAGTCAGTTGTATTTGGGTGCCAAGCCAGTGCTACAGCACAGTAGAAGGAATTAGTAATTGCAGAGAATTAAGCATTATGCTGGATCGTATCCTGAAGGAGTGTGCATGCACTGTTTGCACTTACTTAAGTTTATTTACATACTACAGCAGGTCCTTGACTACGAAGTGAAGAAAACATTGTTTTAGAAGAGTCAGCATGGCTAGGAAATTCAGCAGGGAAGCAATAAATACTTCACATCCTGGACTCTACAAGGATAATCATTTAACCAGTTACAACCAAGCTCAAAGAAAATGCGGTAAAATAAATTATTCCAGAATTCTGTCTTCTAGCTTTCAGTCTTGCCAAACTCATCCTCAGCATCACATTTCTTAGGAACTAAACAAACATTAAGAAAAATTAGATCTTGCCAAAACAAATGCAAATCCTTGGAGCATATCCCTCCACTCATCTTAATGTCTCCACAACAGAAACACAACATCTATAGGCTCATGAATATCTATCCCCAAATGTGGCAACAAATGCTTTGGTGGAAACATCTATGTGAAATGAAAAATACCACCAACACACCACAGTGAATTCTCATGAACAAGTGACAAAGAACAGAAACACCCACGTAGTGGGAGAATATCTGCGACAAAAAACCCTCACTCTGACCTTGCATATCAGATCTTCAATGGCGACTGATGAAATATTCCTATGGGATAAGCCTAAGCACTGCATTCATGGTTCTAAATAATCACTGACTCTGGAGAGACATTGCTCATCAGCCTTTATAACCTTCTTTCTGATCTGCCGTTACACAAACTATCCTTTTTTTCTTGCTGCTCCAAAGGGGCACGTACCTTACCGTGTCCCTGCAGCTATGCTGTCCCTGATCCACAGGTGCTCGCTACTTATTTTCTGCCAAGGAGCTTAAATCGTTGACACAGAAAGATCAATGTTGGGAACTGCATCCAGCCTCTTCCAGTTTGGATCGGTATTTCCTGAAGATCTGATAGAAGGTCAATGAAGGCGTAGTTACAAGAGCTTCTGGCTTCACCTTCTTCCTAGGAGTGCTGTTTTTAAGCAGGACAATTTCAGTGCTCTGATTTGTAGCATGGCCCCTCAAAAACCGTACAAACATAATTGCTGGAGCAGTGAATACTGGCACAGGAAAAGGAATGTTTCAAGCTGGCTTTGCTGTCAGACAGCTTATTGTAAAGCTGAACCCTGGGCATTTGACAAATACATCTGGGTATTTGAAAAATATTACTAAACTGCCAAGAAGGAAAATTTCTCATATAAGTGACTTGTAGCATAGAGCCGTTGTTGGTACACCCCAAGCTGATACCCCGTGCTCGGACACCTCTCAGACACTGTTCTTACTTTGCGGTCTCTGGGGCATCATCTGCACTACAGCTTGTTCATGTCAAAGATGCAGAGACAGCTCCAATCTGGTGGTGGTGATTAGCTCGAGAACTGTTCCCACGCACCTCTACATCCAAGGTAAGTTTAGGCTTGAAGACACGATGCTTTTGCCTTCAAAAGCATCTTCTTCTTCTTTTTGCGTGCTGACTGCTGCTTTGGCATGACGTGGTGACCCCATTCATGGACGCTGTTGGACTCGCTCGGGCTGAGTCCAGCCCAGGTGCCCCCGTGCTGGGCTCCCAGAAGTGGGTGCTGTGCGAAGGCGCTTGCGGTTCTGCGGCGAGCACCTGAGGTCTAATGGGATTATCGATCCCAGCAGGTCAGACCCAGGGTAAGTCTGAGCAAAGTCATCATTTCTGCAGCAGTTCCCCTGATCTCCACCTTTATTCGTTGGGGCACCTCGTGATGCCTGAGCTGGCTCTGTGCCCCTGTGCTATGCTGCTGCTAAAGCAGCCCAAGACCCTGGGCTTGCTGGGGAGCGCAGGAGCACCCCACGGATCTGCCGGAGTGATCCTGCAGCCGGCAGGATGGGCGCTGGACTTGCATTAGGGAGGCTGGCACAGTGCTAGGACAGGCGGCTGCCTCTGCACCACCTCCCCATTGCAATACCTGCGTTCTTTTGGTGCCTGGGGCACCCCAGGGCCCGCTGCATAAGTAAGGGAGAACCGGCTGCATTTAACTGTCCTGAAGAGACCTAGACCTGCAAAACAGGAGCTACATCATACATTATATACAGCTGTCACATACTTTCCTACATACAACCTCCCTCCAAAGCTGTGCCCCTCACCCCCACTCCCCGCGGCAGAGGGTCTCTTGGGACGGGATGTCCCTACAATTCCTGCAGCGACCCAGGAGCCTGCAGGTAGGAACTGCAACCAAAGCGGCCTGTGAACGAGGGTCTTAGCCATTCCACACGAGCGAAACGCATCTCAACACCTTCTCTTCCACTCCAGCCAGCGGCAGCACGGGCAGCGAGCAGCAGAGCTGCCACGTCCAGGGGCGCGTGATGTGCCTTCTCAAAGCAAGGACACCCCTCTCCTGCAGCCACCGTGTTTCAAATTTATCAACACCAAAATGGGACAAGAGAAGGCGGGGGGAGAATACACCGAATACAGAAATAAGCTCTTGGGGCTCTCGGAGCCCCTCTGAGCACACCTGGCATATGACCAAGCCTTGACTTTCCTTATAACCGCCCACAACAAATCTATAGGAACTGCTGTGTGCCAGTACTGTGCAGCCTGGCGTAAACACTCCAACATCATTTCATTTCTAATGCTCTTTTCACAAACAGTGTGCGTTAAAACAAAAAAGTATGCAAATAAGCAGAAACCTCTAGAAGATAAAAATCGAAAAATTTTCATGCTGGGCAGCCTCTTCACAGAGGATCTATTTAGAAAATGAAACCAATCAGTTCAGCTGGTTGTGAAGTACATTAGAACAAATAAGCATATTTTTCCCCCCCAAGTCAAAAGCAAGGGTATCTGCAGTGCTTTTGCACAGAGCTTTGTTAAAAATGGTAGCGGCTTAAAAGTTGGAACTTGGCACATGTGTCTTTCTCAGTGAAGGCAGGACTTGGAAGACAAGAAACTGAACAAACTCCTGCCTGTTTCTAGCCGTGCAATCCAAAACGTGATTAAGTAAAGAGGAATGCGATTCAGGGAAGGCATGAATGGAGCGGGACTCTGCAGAAACCGTTCTGCCTTATGGCTGTTACCTCTTCATGGGACAGTGGGAGCACAGGAAAAACACACTTCTCCCTGACAGCTTTCTCAACTACTATTTTGGAAAATACTACAATTACTACAATTCAGGATTCAAAACATCTAAGTGCTCTCTGCTGTTCTAGTTTGCGTTTGAGAGTTACTTACTCCCTCGTGCTGTTTGTGTGCTCTCCAAAACGGGACAGAATGACTAGAATCCCCTCTGGACTGACGGCAACAGGCCAGCGCGTCCCAGGCTGAGCGTCAGGAGAGGCTCCTGCACCTCTTCATCGCTCCGCTTCGGCACCAAGTTCATGCAAAGCCACCAGACGCAACCACTGCAGGTCTGCGTTTATTCGGGAAGGTTCTGGCAGACTTCGGCAGCGTATGGCCTCCACCATCCGCTAGACACGGCGTTAGAAAGAAAAGCAGCAACCCGCTTTCCTCTGCTGCTGACCAAGCCATGCTCAATCCTCTTAGCTCTGCCCGCCGAGCTTGGCACAGATGCCCAAAGGTGGCAGGGGAGGGCTGCGTGAGCCTGGAGACACCTGCTAATGCTCCGCTAGCGTGGGGAGAGGGATTTTCCCGTCAGACAGAAACCAGGTCTTCTGCAGAACATCAGCTCCACGCCTTGGTCTGCGTTTCAGCGCATTCGTCCCACTGCGATAGGAAGCACGGTCACATTATTCAGGGATTTGTCTCTTACCTGACACTCGACCACCACAGGACAGTGCGATCCATCAGAGCAAAGAGACTTCCAAGGAAGTAATCCCGACGTGTATCCATGGCTTTTCCCTGCCAAGCCTTCCTCCTCATATCCGAAAAGGTCATCTGCTAGAGGCAGCGCTGCCAACTACAGGGCAGGGTAAGGTCTTCTTCACCTCCAGTACCTGCTGTCAGCACAGACCCAGCCTTCCTTTCCAAAATGTCTACTGAGAGGTAAACCCCGCAGGTAAGGGGATCTGGTTCCCTACGTGACTTTAAATCAACATCTAAATGGCTCTCTCGGGAGCCTTTCCAGGTTTGAAATCCTCCAGGAGGCCCATGAACACGGCTTTTAGCGTGGAGGCACCAACTCAAAGCTTATTCTAAAGCTATGTCTGCCTATATTAGCGAGTTGAACCATATGCAGGAGGGTTTCTGGCACTGGAACAAGGTAATTCACACCATGTAAGTGTTAGACCGCTCCCTGGCAGGGTTGTGACACATTTCAGCTAGCACGTTCCCCGTCAGTTCCCAGGCACACCATTCCCAACGCTGCATGCAGCCACCAGGTCTTGGAGGTGGGTGCTAGCATGGACACAGGCATCTTCGTGCCAGTTGCCCTCAGTGTCAGAGAATTTTCCCGTGCACATTTACTAGCACAGACATAGCCTGCGTGCTACAATACTTGTCAGCTTAACCAGAGAGGGCATTTAAGGCTGCCAGCGTGGTGGGTAAGCAAATATGGTCCCTTCCTTAAATTCGTCCTGAATAGGCGGTTTTGTCTTACTCTACATTATTCTGCTCGGGCTGTTCACTCCTACCCTCCAGAAGGTGGTCTTCCACTTATTTCAGAAAAGTTTTTCAGTTATGAGTATAAATGAATGCCATTCGAGCAAGTTGGGTCATATTAGCTATAGAGGTGGCAGACATAATCCATCAGCGCAGCGAGCTTGCTAATCGTCCACAGACACCAAAGGCGCACCCTGCAGATGAATGAGACCATGCCCTGTAAGAAGCTGACTTGCAGTGATGAGGCATTAGGAGGAATTCTTCATGGTTTTGTTAAAATGCATCAGTATGTGATGCTGGGAGCCACCCAGATGTGCATCAGTGATCCACTCCGGGGAGGCGTACAGGACCTTTGGCTGATGCAAAAGTGGATGCGGAACTGAACAGCAGTCTCGGATTCAGATAGCAACATGATGAGACTTCTTCAGCTGTTACAGGGCCCTTCGAGGTTAGGAATTCCCCACTCACAGGTTTCTACATCTCTTGGGGAACGATGCAGGTATCATCCCAGCTTCTCGTCTGGGCTCAGCTTTGCTGTAGCCATTGGTGAAGAAGGTTCACCTCATCAAAGGTACGGGCACTGCTGCCCTTGCGCTTCTCAAGCTGACTGAAAGGTATCATCTATATACTCTGAATATAAACAACGGGAGGAAAACAGGAGCTCCTGACGCCCTCTCCATGGGCTTAAGAAGCAACCCTCCCACGATTTCCATGACTTCACGAGGATTGTTGGGTGAGAGCGTGTCCACTTTTTCTGATTGGTAACGCAACCTTGAAATCCATGAGCCCAATCTGCTCTGCTATGTCGTATGGTTCCCACCATCTTCTGAAAGGAAAAGATTTCCATTCCAGTGTTTAAACACTCCCATGTGAGCTCCTCTGCTGTGAAGCCATTTCTGTGCCTGTTCGACATTAGAGAAGTTCTCTTGTGTTGGAGTACGAGTGCTTGATGCTCTTCTGGATTTGTTGTATGAATTGTACTACATGCAAAAAACATCATACATGTGATGTACATCTTTGTGAATTCCTTTAACGTTCTTCTCAATATTGAACAGTACAGCTCCAATGGCTGTTCATTTGACTATAAAACAAAGAGGTTTTAATATTTAGCAGATTATTCAAGCCTCTCACCAGCTGTGACAGGAAAATGGTCCTGTTGTAAATTAGGATCTACACTGGCAAAGATCTTTATTAGCTGGGACACAACAATCTTAGCAGTAGTAGAGAATAGCGTGGTGGACTATGAATACCATGTGGCTTAATACTCCATTACGGGACTACTATCTCTACACAATGCACTGTTCCTCAAGGGTGTGACCAGGACTGGCCCCACTGACTCCGAGGGGCAGTCCTGCAAAGAGAAAGACAGTACAGAAACTTTCAAAATCTTCATAGGAGATCAGCTCTGAACGTGGGGCACAGAAGTTTTGGACTTTCCTGTAAATACCACGACCAGAAAGAGTGGCTCTCTCCCGATACAAATTCTTTATAGCTTGCCATGATTTTCTGACCAAGACTGGCCAAGAGACATGGTAGCTTCTAGGCCTTCTCAGGGCATTTTTGTGACTGGGGTTTGGTCTCTCAGATGTCACTGTGCTCACCTGGTTGTTTGCTGGAGGTGAAAGTCAGTTATCACAGTTTTCTGGAGGCAGTTGGTGGTAACTTCTCATTAGCATCCCAGGAGCAGCAAAGATCTCTACTCAATGCTTAGACATGCCATCACTCTGGCTGCAAATACATGAACAAACTGCCCCACCAGGTTAAGTGTCTCGCTGCACCAGGTGACAGTCAAGCCATCCAAAATGGCCATGCTAACCCGGACACCTTCAGCCCCTGGAATACAGCGTACGTTGTGTCAGTAAAATGCAGAATGAATGAGATGGCTTTTTATATGGGAAGCCTTTTTTGCTTGCCAAGCCACTTGCTTGAACATAGCCAAGAAAGCTGATCCTCTTTGACCCATCTCTGTAAATCTTACTAGCAACACGGAGAAGGCAGAATGGGACTTGCAGCCTCAGCAGTGAAGGGAAACCAGAAATTCCTAATGTGGATGCTGATGCTACTGCTCTTGATGTGCTGCCAGTCCCGAATCAGTGATTGTTATTCTGCCTGTTATTGACCTTAACCCTTTGTATAAATCCGTGTTGCCACCACATAACCAATCCCTCTCATCAAGGGTCAAGAGGATCATCACTTTAGATCACTAAGACACTTGGGCCTTTTTTTCCACAGGACCCAGATGGTGCTCCACACTTTCCCTCGTATGTGGTCCTGCTGTTTCTGGACTAGTCTGTAGACTTTTGTGATGAGTCTCCTCTACCTTCTTTTTCCTAGCCAGATGCTTGTGGACGTGAGGATGGGGCTGGCTGAGCACACAGTAGACTCGTACCCTTTCCTAGCTACTCTACGGTTTTAGACACCTGTAGAGGGAAGACATGACACTAGAGCCACCAAAACTGGTTCTCAAGATTCTCACGGACAAAGGGATGTTTGATAATATTTTTTAAAGTTCTTCAGTTGGCTGTGTTCCTTTAAATGTCAGAGACATCCAGCCCTTTATTCAAGTGTTGGAGTACATGGATGACCAGGAAGTCCTGAAGACATTTGGAAGCCAGCATATGGTCCAAAGAGTTCTTCTGGACTTCAGGCTGGAGGTATGCCATTACGTCCCTTCCAGAATAGTGCAGATACCAATGCAGTGCGTAGGGTTGCTATCAGCCAGGTGAAGTCCAGCTGGAGGCCAATTACCAGTGGCGTGCCTCCAGGTTTGGTACCGGAGCCAGTACTATTTAATATCTTCAGTAATGACCTGGATGATAGGACAGCACGCACCCTCAACGAGTTTGCAGACAACGCAAAACTGGGAGGACTGGTTGATGAAGCAGATGATTGTGCTGCCATTCAGAGGGAACTTGAAACACGGGAGCCATGGGCTGATAGAGACCTCGTCAAGTTCAACACAGGGTGCAAAGTCCTGCTCCTGGGATGGAATAACTCTGGGCATCAAGTGCCTTCTGGGGGCTGACTGGCTGGAGAGCAGCTTGGCAGAAAAAGACATTGGGGTCCTGCAGAGAAGTTGAACACAAGCCAGCAATGTACCCTTCCAGCAAAGAAAGTCAACAGCATCCTGGGCTGTGCTGGGAAAAGCGTTGGCAGCAGGTTGAGGGAGGTGATCCTTCCCCTCAACTCAGCACTGGTGAGGCTGCATCTGAGTGTCGGGTCCAGTTCTGGACAACCCAGTACAAGATTTGGAGCAAGACTGGAGCAAGTCCAAGAAAGGGCCAAAAAGATGATTAAGGACCCAGTGTATCTGCCATACCAGGAGAGGCTGAAGGAGCTGGGACTGTTTAGTTCCAAGAAGAGAAAGCTCAGGGGGACCTTATCAACGCATACAATCCCTAATGGAAGAAAGTGAAGAAAACAGAGCTAGACCCTTCTCGGTGGTATCCACTGAAAGGACCAGAGGCAATGGAATGGAAATATAGGCACAAATGGAAATATAGGAAATTCCATTTAAAAATAAAGAAAAAAACTTTCTTAGGGTAAGGGCACTAGAACCAGTTGCCCAGAGAGTTTGTGGAGTCTCCATCTTCGGAGATACTCAAAACATGGGACAAATTCCTGAGCAGCCTGCTCTAGTTGACCCTGCTTTGAGCATGGTGGTGTGGACTAGATGATCTCTAAAGCTGTCCTTCCGCCCCAGCCATTCTGTGAGTTCTCTGTATTTCCTGGCCAAGTGGAGGACTATATCCTGGCACTTCCAGCTTTTTCAGGCTGCACCTTTATAGTTAAGAGGAGAGTATTTCAAGCCACTTCCATCCATGCAAATATAAGGATGTAGTTTCAGTTCCTACAGATCTCCAGTGTGTCCTTTCGTTGGTCAAAATCTGCCTTTTTGAGTTTCAAATCCTTTTTGTCTCATTCATCATTAATTCCAACAGAATGGGACAGGACAGAATGTCAATGTGTTGACATTATTTTAGCAGTCAGTTTTGGCTTTCTTCTCCTCCCTCTAACATAGTGTTCCAGGGAAAGAAGGGAGGTAAAATTGGCCAAATTCTTCTTTTTTTTTCTATTTACCCATTTTCTATATCCATAATGCAGATGAACAGCACAGCACAGGAAATACGAGCTAATATAGTGTTGCATTTCCATGCAGATGATTATTCCTAGCAATGATGCTGGGTAAGAGGATGACATACGATACAGCATTCCACTTGCTCAGTTAGAAGTTGGAGGACAGGGATGGTGGTGTCTTGGTTGTTTTCTTTCCTCCAGGAAATTCCTTGAAGATCACTGCCGCATGCTGCAATCTGGTCCTTTCATTAAGCCAAAGAATTTCTGTAAGGTGCCTTGGCAAATACAGGGATAAATCTTCAATGGCAGCAGCAACTAAAGATGAACTGGGCTCCAACAGAAGACGCACACTTACCACCACCTTCTTTTTAATTTGATGACAGAACATTAATAAAAGGCCGTCCAGGAGTCACCAAAAGCCAATTTTAGCACATGTAGCACTGAAGCATTTTCAGCAATGGAAGTTACCCAGAAATATATATTTCCTTACAAAAAACAAGCCACCAGAATTTCCAATTAATATATCCAATATCCAATTTGGGTATCTGATAAGCAACGTATAACCTCCCCTCTCCCCCAACGCTGGGAAACACAGGATTAATCTTCATTAAAGCTTTGTGTATAAAGAAAACCGTGTTCGAAAATGCTGAAAATTTGTTCTGCTGGAGAGAAGACATTGAACATCTGGCTATTTCTGAGAAAAGCAAAAGGGCTCCCTCTGGAGTGGATTCCGAAATTAACACAGGATTCAGATTTTAATAGGCAGGCAGAGAAAATGAAAATCAGTAACAAAGCAAATGCATTCTTGTCTCTTGTTAGTTTACTCATCCTGTTTACAATGAGCATACTGGGACTAATTTAAGGAGACTATATCATGACTGAATGATATGGATCCATGCCCAGAATATTAAGTCATTAATTAGTTTTCATGCATGGACTTGTATGTGGCAAGGAGGCAAATTAAAGGATTCCTGAAGAGACAAGAAAGCTTTCTTAGCATGTAAAATACTCCAAAGAATCTCCAGCAAAATAAATTATGAAGCAAGCTGAGAATCCACATTTTCAACCCTGGATGGTCATGCACAACTCTATAAAAACCTAATGAATACAGCCACTGGTTGCGTACCCATGGCAATAAACTTAATTTGAAAGGGAGAGAGAGGAATAACTTTAAGGATGTATACAAAAACATGCTCTACTGGAAACTGATGAAGGCTGCTTTCAAATTTACAAGTGAGAAAGACCCCACATTCCCGTGGTTTATTTGCATACAAGGCAATTAACAGAAAATTGCTTTTCATGCAGAAAGAAAAAAGTTAGATCACCTACAAAGTGAAGTCAACTTACTGCCTGCTTTTGCTCTTCTTCCTATAAACGTTGGCAAAAGAAAAAGGTGAAGAGAGAAACAGGATAGATTAATTATCACATGAAAAAGAAACATACGCACACAAAATACACGACAGACTCAGTGGAAGAACAGAACATGGCAAATTGTAGAAGCATCTGCAGACACGAAAGGAAACAAGGACCTCAGACACAACAGCCATGGTGGGAAAGCAAAGCTGTCATTTGTTCCATTCTCAAAAGAAGAGTCTTCTCTAAAACGGCCTTCAGTGTCGGCAAAAGTTGAATACACGGGATGGATATCGCAGCGTGGATATCCTGGATATAGAACGGGATATCCAATGGATATCTTTTCTTTTACGCAGAACCTTCGCTGGCTTCTCTTCCTACCGCGGACTCAGAAATGCCTCTCTAGCTGCCGTCAGGACAAGAAAGATCAGGCTACCATCCTCTGAAGTCTGGAAACACCACCTGGAGCGTGCAACCACTGCGCGGCATTCAGTCCCCTGTGTGCACAAATCTGCCATCACAGAGACCCAAACTGTCATAGCCTGAGAGGCAAAATATCACTTTTTTGGTCAGAGAGGGCCTGTTACCACCAGGCGTGCAGGGACCTCTGCAGATCAGATTCAAAGGGGCAAATTAACGAGCGGCCGGCAACTGGGTCTGGAACGGGAGGGGAGAAACTGGGAGGCAAAAGCACCGAAGATGCGGGGTAAGGACAAAGACGCAGAGAAAACAATTCCTTTGTTGCAACGCAACGTTGCCAGTATGGATCACTACTAATTTGAAAGACCAGAAAAGGTGAAATATGGATGAATTTATCCTCTTTTGAAGCAGGGAAATGTACACTGCGGCTGGGCCAGTGGGGTCACATTATGACTTCAACTATACAAGCGTTCCTGGGAATGAGCAAAATACCACAAAGTCGAGAATTTCTTTCAAAAGTCAGAAGTTTTCATGTGTTTTGTCCTCGCATATGTAACAAACACGATGAGTCCTGCAAGTTCATGTCTTGCGGGCTCGGTGGTGTGGAGGAGCACAGCAGCTGTGGTGCGGGCAGCGACACTGTCTACTAACAGAAAGGCCGGCAGCATGCTTTTGGTGACTCTCGTCTACGCAGAAATAGCAATTACAGCTTTTTCAGGGTAACAGCGTGTGTTCCCTCCAACAGTGGCTTGGCATGGTGTGGAGGGCAGCCCGACCACTGGTAAGCATGTCTCCCCAGAAATTCAGGTCATGGAATTAAAATTCATGGACTAAAAGCTCTGGCCTTGAAATCCATGAACCCCTTTATCCACCTTCCCTCATTTATTGCCCATCTAAGCACGATTAAACAGAACCTGTCCCTTAATTTAGAGCAGCTTCTTCTCACTGACCACTGCACTAAAAGATTTTTTTTTCCTAACTGCGCACTCAGGGCACTACAGAGATACCTGGGAACGACTGCAGAGAATTCCGCATTTCTGAGCAGATACTTTTGTGTTTTTCTCCCAAGACTTGGGGTTCTTTCAGGTGTGTATTTAGACACCGATGTAGCAGATGTAGGGTATGGCTCCACTCAGCCACGGATCAACATCGGCAGGGGAGGCCAGTGCTGCCCTCCCCACATTCCCACATGTTTCCAGTTGTTCCTCCTACCAGCACTGGGACCTGCAGGACCAGATGGTGAGCCAGGTCAAGGGAAAGATCTTAAATGATCTCCACTCTACAAAAAAGTTGTTAGTTTGAAAAATGAGGCTTTAGCATTAACTACAGATGTGAAAAAAAAGCTCAAGAGCCATGGAGCTTTGCTAGAAGGACTGAGCAGTCATTAGATAAATCATCAAATCAGCTAGTGAGGAAATTACCATTGAGGAAATGGAAAAAGTGAAATGGGATATGTCTGCTGAATATCCGTGTCGCTGAAAGCAAAAGCCCAGGCAGACAATCATCACTGTGGACTACGTATTAGAGGAGTGCCAGCAGCTAATGGGACTAGGTGTATCACAGAAGACTTCAGGAAAAAAAGAGAAGCTAAGCCACTGGCCTGGATGAGGAGAAGAAGATAAAGAATATTGGAAGAAAGTCACTGTCGACAGTGCTGACAGGTTGTGGCCACCGACGAGCCCCGAGGGACAGGCTGCCTCTCACATGCAAGGACCTCGATCCGCTTAACGAAAGGCTGGCTGGAGCGGCCAGGACGTGAGGTTGGAAGCCAGCGGGGAGCCCGACGGTGGCCACTGCGGACTCGGAGGCTACGGTATTAAATGAAATTGTGTAACTGTTCTCCGGCATGATCTGCACATGTCCGCGCTGTTAAAATCCCTTATTGCCCTGATCAGGGTGGCCTTATCCAATGGAAGGAATGGGTGGCCTTATCCAAAGTACCCTCCGGGAACAGATCCGGGCATCTGATAACCTCTGGATGGTGGCTGGAGATGGCTTGGGAAAGCACTGGCAGCTCTGACCCAAAGCCGTGTCAGTGACCACATCAAGAGCAGAGCAGGTAGCCAAGTGCCGGTCCAGGGAACGCCGTCCGGCACTAAGGAGCTCACCTGGACAGACGCAGCCGGGCTCTCACAAGTGCATAGGACGACACAGCAGAAGATGCCAACTGCAGCGCTTGGGGAAGAGCGGAACGGCCCAAACTTCTTTGGGGAAAACCACCAACAAATTTCCGTAACAGGAACCTCCTAACCGAAGTGTCAACACAGGTTGGCAGTAAGATGGGGAAGGACCTTTGATGCAAAACCCAACCTCAACTCTAAATGGCAACGGTGTGGGTAGGGCACTGTGTGGGCTAATAAACATCAGAGCAGGACACTAATCATGGGGTTTTGATTACCTCTGCACTACCGCCCCAAATAGTCGAGGGCCTTTCTCTGCTCTGAGGCCAACTATCACAGCATGGCTTGCCATGGGAAAAAAGGATGAACCTCCAGAGAACAACTACGTCCTTCCAAATATAGGCTTTCCTCGCTCTCCTTTTTTCCACAGGGGGACCCGAGGTACCAAGCTTGCAGATAACCAAAGTTAGGTAAGCTGGATCCAGCTCTAAATGGTGAAACGAAGGCGGCATTAAAAATGTAGAAAACACTCCATAAGAAAATGGAAAAAAACCATAAAAGCTTAACAGCTGATGTAAATTATAAATGAAAAGTTTTGAAGTGCACCAAACGATGAGAGAAGCTAAAACCTTGCGGGAAAAATTTGTGTCTGGCAGGGCTAAACCCACCAAAAAGCAGACTTGGAAATGAAAACAAATCAGAAACAAAACAAAGCCCTGAGGTGGTGTATACTGCTTCTTGATAGTCATGGTAAAATTCTTCATGTGGGAAGAGGAATTAGTATTTCTGTTCTGTGTTTGACTAATAGTACTTTCCCCCTGTAGTTTCTATCAGCAAACAGTGAAGTACTTTCCATTAGTAATGAGAAAAGGCGTTAAAAAGTATCTACTAGAAATAATATTTTTAGATCGGCAGGCCTGGGTAGCTTGCAGCTGGGATTCTTAAAATAATTACATTAAGAGTTTATATGGTCCAGTGAAGGTAAGTTTTAATAGATCTTGGAATACCCAGGACTGGAATGTGCTGTGTTGCACTAATATTCAAAAAGGAAGGTTTGACAACTTAAATGAGCATAAACATCTTACCCTGTCATGAATTTGTTCAAAGTAACAGAAATGCTGATACAAGACTCAACTAGTAAGTAATTTACGAAGCATAATAACTTCATGGAAAAGAGGTCTTGCCAAATAAATCTGATTTTGTTACTTGAACGTGTTACAAGTTTGGCTTCTAAAGGAACTGCAGAGATGTAATATATTTTCATATCTGCAGTTCTGTTAGAGGCCAAACTTGTAATCCATCATCAGTAACCAGGTAGCACTATACAAAATAAATAAAGCACTTTATATGGAGTAAGATCTGGATAACTGACAGCTTTCAAAAAGCACTCACTGGTGCAGAAAGACAAAAAAAGGAAATAGTCATGAAGAGTAATGAAACTCCTCCTGTAACCCTCTGCATAGAGTTGCTAAGATTCAGAGAAGAATTCAACGTACAGTTTGTTTTTTCCCAATTGAAAAAATTATATTCAAAACGGGGAGAAGACAAAGAAATAAACCATTAAAAATACTGAAGTAGAGTATTGTGAGGAGCTCAGAAAAGCTCTACCTGTTTAACTGATTTAAAAAAGAAGATTGCGAAGTGCCTTCACTGAGATGAGTAAGTATCAGTGTAGGAAAAAACCAGGAGCGCTAAAATACTCCTTGATTTAACGGAGGGAGAACCACATGTAGCAAAGCCAATGGCTGTAAAGTGAAGCTAAATACATTAAAACTGAAAATGAGGCATAAATTTTTAACTGTGCAAGCAAATTTGCATTGGCAGTGAATTTCCATTTTTGATTTCTTCAGCTCAAGAACAGATGTCTTTCTGGAAGATGCTTTGATCAACGAGAAGCTGCCAGGCTCCATAGAAAGCTAAGAAGGGGAAACGCAAAGAACCATATTATGCAACCTGTAGAACCAAATAATTACAATAGTCACAGGCTGACAGGATAATTCAGGTTGGAAGGGACCTCAGGTGGTCTCAGTTCCTGCCTCCTACTCAGAAAAGGGTCAAGTTAATCCCGGAGCAGGCTGCTTACAGCCCTATCCAGCCGCGTCTTGAACGCCTCCAAGGATGGAGACAGCACAACCTCTCTTGGCTCCTGCTCCGCTGCTTGAGCATCCTCATGGGGAAGCAGTTTTTCCTTATATGCAGTCCTATTTGCCCTCATAGTTTTTAAACGCTTTTGGGAACTGGGGGAGGTAATGAAGAGATACTAGATTTATAAATGAAAGGTCTCGTAAGAGCCAGCTTCTAAACTGACCTTCTGTATAATGCAGCCTAGAAGATGTCACTGAAGTTTCTGTCAAGCTCATAATTGAACTGCATGATTCGACGTAACGAATAGGTCCTAGAAACATCAGTTTATCAAAGGTGGGTCAGTTACGGTTCCCTTCCCTCTTCCGCAATCCTCTTTCCTCCCTCCTGGGCCTCCCCAGCCGCAGCACCTGCTCGTGCTCTCTTCCCTCTGCAATGCCCTGCCGGCTCCGTGCCCTCCTCACCGCTGCGTTACCGACACCGCTGTCCTCTGCTGCTCCACACAATGCCGTGTTCTCGCGGCCAACCAGCCGGGCAAGAGGAAACACACGGGTTTGGGCAGCTGGGATCTCCCAACGAGAGCACGACGGCCCAACAGGCAGCAAAGGCAGGCGCGGCGCCGGCCGCAGCGTCTGAGAAAGACAGTCCGCCTGGCCGTCGCGCTTTTGAGGTGGAAGAGCAGACAGGCCAGCAGAACAGCCGTTCACCCTTATGGGACGATAGCGTTTACGTCAGGTCACGTTTGGGAAGGCTTGCGAAGTGCTTTGAAAGTAACGGGGTCTACAGAAAAACTCACAGCAGAGCTCGTCATCGTGTTAAAGCAGATACCCAAACTGATTTTGTTATAGGCTCCTCAAATGCGTGCAATAAAAATGCTGACTATGGTCACCTGAACCACAAAGAATCAAACTGTTTCTGATGCAACAACTTTTTGTACTTTCCTAAATCTGTAATCCGGTGTTGGACGCCTGTTTTCAGAGATACCACACTTCAGCTTACAAAGGTTTAGGGTCTGAGGAAATCAAGGTGAATTTAGCAAGTGATTGTCTTCAATATTTTTAGAAGACAGATATTAACTGGCTGAACAGGAAAAAAAATACAGTGTGCAGAGCCACTGACTTAAGAAAACCCCAACTTCCTAACTATTAATACAAACTACGTGCTCCTCTGCACAGGGAAACTAAATAAAACAGGCACCTCTGAAGAGTACTTGATCATAGCCTCTTGTGTGTATATATATATACACACACAAATTCCTATTCCAGAATGCAAGCCCAATCTGAAGAGCAACCGCACTTTACATTTACAGATGATGTGAATTCATCATCGCTTTCAAGTGCAGACAAACTCTGAATTCTTCTGGAACTATCAAGACGTGCCTATAGCTAATCGATAAACCCCCGCGCTGCTCCTGTCAGTGCCTCTCCCCCACCCCTACTGCCGTATCTTTGTCGCACCTTGCCTCAGACCAAAACCTCTTTGCGTAGGGACAATGTTTTGCCATTCGCTTTATAGAGAGGCTCTCGTCCAATTTAAAGAATGGAAAGAATAAACACATAACAGTATTTCGGACTAGAGTCGCCAACTGTGAGCTCAACTCTAGCAGGACTCTATAAAAAATAGTAATAGACTCTCATCAGAAATCCGAACAACAACATATATTATAGATCAGAGCCGATACCATCATACTCTAAAGCAAAACAACTCCGCAGACGCTGCAGGGTTAGGGTAAGATTACCTGGTGAAACACAGCACCAGGGCACCGGGGAGTCATATTCTGTATTGCAGGACCTATAGTTTCCGGTTTATTTTCCAGTTAAAGTTGGAAGACCCGAATTGGTACCCTGACCACCGCGCAGTTGATTACCAAACCCAACACTTCTTTAAAGCCTTCCAAATCTTACTGGTTCTTGATATTTTAATCGAAGCAGCAGCATATGAACCTGAAAACCCATTAGCCATCTGCACCTCCACAAGAAGCCAGTATGGAAATGACATTTCGCAAATTCCTTCTACTCCTCATGAAGTATTTATAATGGTATGACAGCAAAGCAGGAATCTCAGAGCAGCAGTAGTGCACTCCAGAGCTGGGGAAGAGAAGGATGCATTTCTGACAGGAGATGCCTTACTTTGAGCAGTTTCATCAGCCCTTCGAGCTGCACCATCAGTTCTCTTCTGCTTTCCTGAAGCGCAGACATCCTCTGTTCCAGTTCATCCTTTCTCTGCCTGTTCAAGTTACGTGAAAGAAAGAGTCAGAAAAGAAACTTTGGGTATTTCAAAACCACTTCAGGAAATTCACCCATATAACTGTGTCTTTGGTTTGCATCACTCCTCCCTGCTTCCAATTTAAAAAAACAGGAGCAAAGCACAGTACAACGACCATGAGATGTATATATAACAATCAAGCTTTTAAGTTAAAATCCAGAAATCTGCACTCAGCACCTTGGTAGTAGGAAGCCCTTTTCAAGAGCACTGCATTTTGAGAAAAAAAGCCTGCTTTTTTCTTCCTTTTAAGAACTCTCTTAACGTCAGACCCAGGCATCCTGCAGAGCTTTCAGACAAGCAGGAATGAACTATGGGAGGAAAGACAGAGGAAAAAAAAAAAAAAGGAGAAAAGGCTGCAGATATTTGGAAAGGAAAAGCTATCACCTGTCTGGATGGAAACCTGGCAGAGCTATTTCTGTCCACCAACGTGACGTATCATCTTTGACATATTTGCTGTACCAGAACCCAGGTAACAAGAAAAGGAGGTAAGTGACCTTCCCCTTCCTTGGCATCAGAAAATCACTGTATTTCTACAGAAGTCTATCTGTGAGATATCTAAAGAAATAGGAGTTTGGTTTTATTTTACATTTAAAAAAATAAACTGAAGAAGTTCAAGCTACTTACGCAAGATGAGGTTAAGAGGGGAGGGAATCAAAATCTCTAGATACTCCCACACAAAGAGGAATTTTGCGTAAGACCTTTTTAGCCCAGCACACAAAAGCACGGGGAAGGACAAGGTCTGGAAAACGGCACTAGGCTTATGAAGGTTAGAAATAACGGGCACACTTCTAGTCTGCCAAGCACAGACATGGCACAGAAATTAACTGATGATCCCATTAACAGTATCAGGGGATACTAAAACCTCTAAAATGAAAGCTTGAACGTTTGTCTTGCGTGGATGCCGTAGCCCCGCCAAAAAGGGTTCTGCAGGAGCGCTGCAGGGAGAAATTTCCCAGCCTGCTTTACACAGAAGGCCAGACTGGACAATCACGACGGCTTGACAGGCTTTACATGCTTAATTCAACCTTTTTCTTCTTTCGTAACTCTTCTATTTGCCAGTGGTGTTTACCTATTTGAAGGCCAGAAATGGCTGCAACATCATTCAGCGCTTTCTCTTTAGCAAAACACAGGCCATCTAATTCTTCCTGGTTAGTTCTGTTTTGTTCCCAATAACCGGTATTTCTGGAAAAACGTCTTCAGGAAAGACGTCTAGGGACTGAAAATTCTATCACTGCTCTTGAGATTATCGCCTCACTTAAAAAAACTTGTGCTTTACTTGTGGTCTGAATGTGGCTGGTTTCCAGTTTAAGCTCTTGATTCTTTCTCTGCTGGGTCAAACAGCACATCAGGTTGTGCTGCATTCCCTTTTTCCTCCACCTCTTGCATAACATTTGTGGGTATCTTCTGCATCCTCTCCAGTTTTTTGAAAATTTTTTAAAAATATACATAGCTATGTAAAGCACAAAGCTAGGAAAATCTATGAGCTATTATTATCATTAGGTAACAGAATGAAAAATATCAGCGAGATACCAAAACGTACTATAATGTAGCAAATTTTATATGGAAAAGAAATGAGAGAAGTTGAAAGCCTTCGATTTTGCAATATGGGGCTGGACTATACCTCGCAGGCATTGCCTGCAGTAGTAGTAGCTCCATCCCAAAAGCAGTGCACTTCATGGAAAACCTTTAAACATTCCTGGGAAGCACAACAACCGTGCCATTTCCTAAGCAGGTGGGAAAATACCCCAATGAATGAAATACAATGCAGTTTGCAAAGAGCTGCTACTGCCAAGAGCTTGTATTTTAGAACCTACTTTAGATTACAGATGGCATTTTTGAAGGCTGAGCTCTGAATTAACTAGTAATAGAAGATGAAATAAAATATAGCCAGAGAATGCCCCTCTGACTACCCAAACTATGAAACACTTTATTCTATAAATACTGACATTTTTTCCCTGTCACTTCAAAATGCAAACTTAATCAAAGAGGCTTTGAAGATTGTTCTCCAACGTTAGATGTATGTCTGATTATCTGTAGGTATGAAGTTTTGGAGTTTCACTGACTAATCAAATAGCTGACATTTATCTTCAGTTCCACTCCTTGGACAATAAATAATAAGCAGTTAATGTCATTTCTGCCAGTTTTTTTAATCAGTTTCTTCTTTACAGTTTTCTGAACCACAGAAATAAAATTCATTTTAAGAGACATTTTTATTTACTTCTAAATTCACTTTAAAAAAAGACAAATTGCAATATGCTGTCAGTCTTCAGAATTCAGCAGTTTAAAATAACACTTTAACGTCATTGAAGATATGCTGATATTACCCTTTCCCCAGTAACAGCCAGTGCTGTCTGTGCCGCAGAGCAGACCCCACGGGCGGACTGGCCCAGGTACCAAATGCACACGAGCTTTAGATATTTCTTTTACCGTAGAAGCCGGAGTTCAGCCAATAAAGTTGGGTTCTGCTGGGCTTTCTCAGGGGTGGGTTGAGAGGCTTGTTCATGTTCCAGCCTGAGACGCTGAATTTCTTGGAGTATCTCTCTATAGAAATGACAAAGGGAAGATTAAAGAGGAAAAAGGTTAACCTCTGCACTGCTCTTGAATACTCTTATAGCCCTTCAAGCACTCTTTCTGTCAATCTCCAGCCTGAGTACAGCAATTTTGTTCATGTATGACTGGCACAGACTCAAATCCAAGACAGGTAAGTTAGCGCAGTCCTATGAACTGCTGCAATACACACAGAAAATGTATTACTTAATAAGTATGAAATCACTTCTGTGCCATACTCTGGCAATGTCTCTCCCAAACCTTTCATGCAGAATGGGCTCAGAGACTGTTCTAAAAAGAAAAAAGTTCCATTTTCAGCATAATCTGCATTGCACATGCTGTAGGAAGGGCTCTGAAGTGGCACCGCCAGCATCCACAGCCATGCCAGCACCAGCTCGCTTCAAACTCACCTTTCCAAGGACTCCTGGCATGTCAGCAGGAATAAGGAAAACAACAGCTCATAGTAACAGACAAACTTTTGAGGTCTCACAAAGGGAAGGCGATCAGCCAGCAGCCCAATTAAGGCCACTGTGTTCTGTGTAGCCAGAGGCAAGTGAAGGTAGCACTGGCCACTCATTACAATGGAAATGAAATCCTTCCGAAAGTGAAGATTATAATCTCTAATTCCACCCCCTGGCCCCCCCCTCCCGCTCTTTTTTAAAACCGCTGAGCTGCTCTCCTTGCACCAGCACCGACTGAGATCTCCCTTATCTGTGATCTCGATGAATAATTTCAAATACCTGCAAGGTCTCTTGGTAGCATACTGGTGCCAAGACGGTGCAAAGCTCGAGCTGCTCCTGTGCTCTCCAGGAACTGGTTCTCCTCCAAACTAACCTGAAGAAGTATTTTTACCTGGTGTGCCGAGGGTGCCTTGGCAAGGGGCTGTGCAGGCAGCAAGCTCACGCACGCCAGCTGAGGTGCAGCTGGAGCACAGGGAGACCTGAGCACGCTTATGAGGAGAGCACATCATCGGGCTCCTGGAGAGGCTCCATAGGAAACCCACGGGCTGCCTGTGCCGTACGGCACGCGGGGTATGGTCAACAGCTTGCTCTTTAGAGCTGCACCCTCTTAGTTTCTCTTAGCCAGAAAAACATGAACTCAAAATGTGAGTGCTGAAGAAGCACGCTGGTGAAAATGCAATATTATGATAAAAACAAAGTGATCTCTTCTAAACAGTCCCTCTGAAGCAAGAAGAATCATTGAATCATAGAACGGTTTGGGTGGGAAGGGACCTTCCAAGGTCCCTCTAGTCCACCCCCATGGCCACGGGCAGGGACATCTTCACCCAGAGCAGGTCGCTCAGAGCCCCGTCCAACCTGACCTTGGACGGTTCCAGGG
>JANZLQ010000141.1:0-22202 GCA_026212715.1 Elanus axillaris | reverse complement strand
TCTCATACTGAACTCAAAACACAGCACTGTACCAGCTACTAGGAAGACACTTAACTCTACCCCAGCTGAAACCAGGATATAGTGGCTCTGCACTGCACAACTGACAGCAAAAATAAAAAGTGCGCCGCTTAATACTGTCCCACTGACTTACCTGTATTGGCACAGTCTTCAGCTGTTACGGTGGTTAACAGTCTTTGGACACGACAAAGCAACTTAGTACTGTGCTTCATTAGGAAGAAAAGCATGTTTCCTGCAGCAACAGATGTATCATGCAAGCCATAAAAGAAGTTTTGTTACAGATTGCCTGGATATTTAAGACCACTCAGAATTGACATGAAATGTCTTAGTGACTTCACTTATTTACAGTAACATGATTTGACATTTATAATATATTTCTATGTTGCATCTAAGATGGTGTAAAGATAACATTGGGATGTGGTTGTGGTGAAAGCAGTAGCCACAAATAGCAAAATCATGATTGCAGAAAACATCCCAGGCTGTTCCAGTGAACATTTTGGACATAATTATGCTTTCCTAGAGTCTCTAAGTATCAGGAAAAAAGCATTTTAGGAAGGTTCCAGAACAGTCTTATTAAGTGTATTGTTGGCTCTTTCATGACTATCTCACTGTAAGATAAAAGCACTTTAATTCTATTAAGTACAGAACAAATAATATCTCTGCCAGTGAGAAGTGAAATTTATTTTATTCTGAGCAGAAGTAGTACCAGTGGAGGTAAAAAGTGGGCAAAGTGCTGATGAAATGGCTGAAGTTGGGTGAGAAGGCCACACTGAAATGTTGTGCTGTGTTTTATCACATTGAGTTCACTGCTTTGTATACTGTGAGGAAGACTATTCACTTGCTTTTTATCCCCTGAACAAGATAATGCAATGATACTCTGATCTATGTTCTGCAGTTTCCACAAAGAGAAGCCTTAAAAATAAAGTGGAATAAACCACATACTGTTACAGTCAATACATTAAATGTGGGGCTCCTAATTTATCTTCATACTGCTAGTTGCTATGTCCATTCAAACTTCTTTGGAATATTTAATGGAAAATAATGGAGAAGGGGGAGAGGGTAACATGACTTCTGTTTTCAAGCTATAGGAGTTTATGTTTAAAATATAGCGTTAAAATATAGGATAACTAATCATACTGTAGTTTTGGGGTCTGGGTTTGTTTGGTTGGTTTTTTTGCTTTACTAATGAATGTATTAAAAATACTTATTGTAAACAATGAACATTTCTGCCCCTGACAGGTCCACGTGACAGCAGTAAAATGGGAATTCTCTACATCCTGGTTCCCAGCATAGCCATCCCTCTGGTTATCGCCTGCCTTTTCTTCCTGGTCTGTATGTGCAGAAACAAGCAGAAGGCATCTGCTGCTACACCACAGCGCCGCCAGCTGATGGCATCTCCTAGCCAGGACATGGAAATGCCACTCATTAATCAACACAAACAGGTATTTTTTCCAGAATTTGCTTAGGCCACATATTTCCAAGATGTCATGATTTTCAGTGTCTCAGGTTGTCGGTGTTCGAATTAAGCCATGTTCTAAGGGACCTAATTTTCATACTGTGCTGGCCATCTACTTCAGTGAAAACCAGGTCTCACACTCGCTAGCTGTATCTCGAAATCCTGGCCTCAGGCAATAGCTTTCAGGACAAAGTATTTTATGGAATTTGTCCTTACCTGTCAATCCCCATTCTGCCGATTGTCTCAGTGACTGGAAGTGTTGTTATTTCTGATCCAGTCTTCAGCCTGCAGCTCCTTTTCACTCCTGGTAATGACACGGCCAGTTTGCTTGTTTAAAGCAGGATGCACAGTGGGATTTCTTGTCTAATCTGTCGGCTCAGTCTGCTGGTATTCTGAACCACCACCGAGTGGGGAGCTGATCTGGGGTGCAACATGTTTCTAAGGCTGTGTATCACAAAGGACGGTGAAACGAAAATGGCTTTGAACTTCTGTCTACAGATCTCAGCTCCTGCATATGATTTTCTGGGTCAACTAACTGATCTCTGAGCTAAAATCCTGTTCAGAGCTAATGTTGAATTTCTAATCACAGCATTTACAAGATGCAAGCTCTAAAAAACAATGCTCAACTTGAAATAATTGGCAACATCTGTTCGGGAAACTGCAGAATATTTGCAGGGTATTATTGATTGTAACAAATTGCATTGATTTTGTGTAATAAGGGGGAGGTTTAATGGCTAAGCCTGGGCTATGCTGGAAACTGCCTGGTCCAGACCACAGTCTGTTGGCCACCAAAATCAGAGCTTGTTCCCAAATTACCTGTTAAAGCCTTTTTCCAGCCTGCCTGGCTCCCTCCTGCTGCAGTGGCCTGTGTGTGAAGCTGTGCCAGCTGCATCTGGCTTGGTCAAAAACTCCTCCAGCCCATGCTGGTCGGGATAGACCCATTAGGTCCCCATTACAAACTCCCTTGTTTTCCCTGCCAGCTGCAGGAGGGAGGCTCTGGGGGTTTCTCACTCTTGGCTTTGCCACCTTTTCCTTCATGTACTGGGGAGAAATTCCTTCTTACTTCTGCTCCCCTTATAT
The DNA here is from genome assembly GCA_026212715.1 of Elanus axillaris. Taxonomy (NCBI): domain Eukaryota; kingdom Metazoa; phylum Chordata; class Aves; order Accipitriformes; family Accipitridae; genus Elanus; species Elanus axillaris. The sequence continues at coordinate 19,648 of JANZLQ010000141.1, read as the reverse complement.
CCCCTTCTTCATCAGAGCTAGTGTGAGGTTTCTAAGCAGGGGTACTGTATACTGCTGCCCACAGGCAGGGGCCATTCCTGTAGTGCAACACAGGAGAAAGGGCATATCAGCTACTGCAGAACCGAAAGAGACAGGATTTGTTCTTCCTTCTTCTGGGAGGGATGTTTCAGTTCATCCCGAGGCTGCCACATCCTCAGCCAGTGCCCACAGCTTTTCTGACAGATCTCCAGTGGGCATCTCTGGGTCGGTCTGTAGGGCAAGTACAGCTGCAGTTAATAGACGTCATCATTTGCCAGATATACTCTGAACCAATTATTCATTTAGCTTGGAGAAAATATGGTCGTCCTTTTGTAAAAATAATTATACTCATCATCTTGCAGCATAATTCAATTTACACTTCTGATAATAGTATAACTCATTTAAAGATTAACTGTGAAATGAATATACTGATGTGAATATACAAAAAGCTGGAAAGTAATTTTGGCCCAATTTATTTCCATTTGGAGCATCTACCACGGGGACCTTTTCTTTAATAAGAGATTCTGTTGTTTAGAAAACATTGTGATTTTTTTACTGACTTCCTTACTTTCTTTACTTCACTTCAGGCTAAACTTAAAGAAATCAATCTGTCCACTGTGCGGTTTATGGAGGAACTAGGAGAGGAGAGATTTGGCAAAGTCTACAAGGGGCATCTTTTTGGTACAGCACCAGGTGAACAGACACAAGCTGTTGCTATCAAGACACTTAAAGACAAAGCAGAAATGGCTCTTCGGGAAGAATTCAAACATGAGGCAATGATGAGGTCACGATTACAGCATCCAAACATTGTTTGTTTGCTGGGAATAGTGACGAAGGAACAACCCATAAGCATGATATTTAGTTATTGTTCCCACAGCGACCTCCATGAGTTCTTGGTGATGAGATCTCCCCATTCAGATGTTGGCAGCACAGATGATGACAAGACAGTAAAATCTACCCTGGAACCAGCAGACTTTTTCCATATCGTGACTCAGATAGCTGCAGGAATGGAATATCTTTCAAGCCACCATGTTGTCCACAAGGACTTGGCCACTAGAAATATACTGGTGTTTGATAAACTGAATGTGAAAATATCTGATTTAGGCCTTTTCAGGGAAGTTTACGCTGCTGATTACTACAAGCTGATGGGAAATTCCCTTCTTCCTATCCGGTGGATGTCCCCTGAGGCTATTATGTATGGCAAGTTTTCTATTGATTCGGATATATGGTCATACGGAGTTGTGTTGTGGGAAGTTTTCAGCTATGGCCTGCAGCCTTACTGTGGTTATTCTAACCAGGATGTCATCGAGATGATCAGGAACCGACAGGTTTTGCCATGTCCTGATGACTGCCCCACATGGATATACACTTTGATGTTGGAGTGTTGGAATGAATTTCCCAACAGAAGACCAAGATTTAAAGATATACACAACAGACTAAGAACATGGGGAAACCTTTCTAATTACAACAGCTCAGCGCAAACCTCTGGGGCAAGCAACACCACGCAAACAAGTTCTCTCAGCACAAGCCCTGTTAGCAACGTCAGCAATGCTAGGTACATTGGACCAAAGCAGAAAACTCCAGCTTTCCCTCAGCCGCAGTTCATACAAATGAAAGGGCAGATGAGACCGATGGTACCACCTCCTCAGCTCTACATTCCAGTCAATGGTTACCAGCCAATGCCTGCCTATGGCGCTTACTTGCCAAATTTTTATCCCGTCCAAATTCCAATGCAAATGGCTCCTCAGCAAATGCCTCCCCAGATCATTCCCAAACCAGGCTCTCACCACAGCGGAAGCGGATCCACGAGCACAGGCTACGTAACAACAGCTCCTTCCAATGCGTCGGTGGCTGACAGGGCTGCTCTGCTCTCAGAGGGCACAGATGACACACACAATGGAACAGAAGACATCGCCCAGAATCCTGTCCAGGAGGAGGAGGAAGAGGAGGGCTCTGTGCCTGAAACAGAATTGCTGGGCGATAATGACACAATTCAAATGGACGAAGCAGAAATTCAATCAGAAGCCTAAGGAATTTGGCCTCATTACTAAAAATTTCACATCACTTCCATGCATGGAGACTGTAGATCCTTAGGCTTAATAGCAGTGATTTTGATCTGAATAAAAGAAAGAAAACTAAAAAACCTACATCCATGTAAAGTGCCACAGTAATCATATACAGGGTTTATTGACCATTGCCACCATCAGATTTTGCAAATATGATGGTATAGAATTGCTGGGTTTAATCTTTTTTACTGTCCTACAGTTCTTGAGGGAAGCTGCTTTTCAGTTATGTACTGTTGCTGTGCAACGTATTGCAGAGTAGCATTGCACATCATATATATCATGATATGTGAGTGTAATGTTAGTGAATTATGCTTAAACCAATAACACAAAAAGGAATCCAACTATGGTTGCAGAATTGCTCTGAGCATAAAGAAGTGCCCTGGATGTGATGGACTGCTTAGTTTATAGTATTTATCTCTTTGATATAAAGGACACAAGATTGTTGTTTGCTTTTTGAGTCTGAAAAAATAACAAGTTGAGAATACTGATCCGTGTTTGTATTACGATAACCAGAAAAATAGGGAAAATGAACATACAATTGACTGTGCTGAGTCAGACCACGAGTCTGTCCAGCCCAGTAGCATGTCTCGAAAGGCCATTGATAATGTCTGCCCAGGGAAGACTGTAAGGGCAATTTCCCTTGTAGAATTTCCCCAGGGTATTTCCCCAGCCTCCAGCAATTTGTGGCTTAGGTACTTCCCAAGCCAGAAGTGGAATTTTTTTTCTGTTTAATAGCCCTCGATGGAATTTTCTACCATGAATTTATCCAAATGATTTTGAACCCACATAAACTTATAGTATCCACAACATCCTGTGGAATAACATGAGAGGAGAGAGGATGGCTTGCTTTCATCATTCCCAATGAATGACTGTCACAGAAGCTTCCAAATGACATCGTCTGACTGCATTTGTGGATGAAAGTATTCCTTCTCTGCTATGTATTTTCAGCAGCAAGCAGCCTTAATACACTGTTAACCAAAAATGGGGATATTGTAGGGGATATTGTAGGTGTGCACTAACTTAACAATCCAACTTTAATTGCATATTGGTTATCGAGTATAGAAAGGGGCTCCACATGCATGTTCCTACATTGTGAAAGTGTTGGGGTTTGCGTGGGGTTAGAGACTTACTTGATTTACCACAATTACTGCTGGATTGCATGTGAAACCATGTTTTTTCCTGCCTCTTTAGTGAAAATGAATCTTTGAACTTAGAAGACCGAAATAAGCAATATTGTACAAAGTGCTGGTTTTGTGCTTCTATTTGCAGGATGAATCATGTACAGACCTTTAAATGTAATTTATGTTTTACTACATTTTATATACTTTTTTTCATTGAAATATTTGGATTTTTGAATGAATGACTTTATAACTTAACCATTTACAATATTCACATGGTGCAGTTTTATTGTATTGCTCTTTCACTTTGTTAAACATGCAGACATGTCCATACATTTCATGACCCTTTCTGTAATACAAGCAATACACATTCTCACTGTAGTATTGTAGCCAACACACACTATAGCTATAAGTTGTACAACCAACATGGAGTATTCAATAAAGTGATGCAAAAAGTATGATTAAGTATGTTATCTTTATAGTTCCTACAGCCGCTGTTTTGTTATGGTACTTTGTGGAAATAGAGATGGCCACAGTTCCTTGGGTTACCGGTTTCATACCTAAACTACAACTCTGTATTTTATTATGTTGGGATTCATTTGTAAGTTGTTTATCATTGTGATCTACACCCTGTGTTCATGGTATGGCAGCATTACATATTTCCAGCATTTCACCTGGATTTGGAAATGCACTGGTAGGAATAAAATATGAAAGCTTTATTACTTGTGTTAATATAATGCAGCTTTGGGTGCTATTACTAAATAAAGGATAAATAAATTAAAAAATGAAGTTTATTTACTTTAAGTTCTTCGTTTCTTCTAGGTTTCACGTTCTCAGATTAATGAACTTCATTAATCAGCTGTGTTACCTTCCTTTGCTAACTTCCTGCCTGAAAAATGGCAAGTAAGTGGTCCAGTTACACCACAGATGCATCAGTCAGAGAAGAGATACAATAAATGAATAAGTAGCAGTCAGTGGAAGCTTCTGTAGAGCACTGTCTGAAGTTCAGCCCATTTCTGACAGTCAGAGCTTTACAGCTTTGCATGCTTTGGCTGCCGTTTGGGAAACTTCTAATTCCCTTCTTCAAGCCTCATAAATTCAAGCCTATAAATCGCTATAGTCAGAAAAAATAGGACAGACTCCTATACTGACTTTCCCATTCCCACTAAGGTGTGGATGCACTTTCAAAGTGATGGCAGAGTGGTATACAATTCTCCTGGCCAGCTTTGGTGATGCACACAGTACCTCAGAGGGGTTTGCTTCCCTCTGGTGGTGTGGACACACTTCCCTGAGCTGTCACGATCGGAGCCATGACAGCATGCAAACACCTCGTCCTGCAGCTCAGGTGAGCACTGGTGCACAAGTGGTTGCCACTACCAACACGTTAGTGGCTACTGTAAGTCATATGGACTGGCAGTGACTTGTTGCTCTGCAACTCCCCAGGCTACTCCCCCAGTGATGCCAGAGTCAGGATCTGCCTTTCCTCCTCAAGACTTGGAAGCAAGACCAAGGGAAAGCAGGGAAGGGATGTGGTGGTGAGTAAATGGAACAAGATGGTAAGGTGGGAATAGGGGAGGGAAGGGTTGGGCCTCAGCAAAGCCAGCACAGTGCTGCTCACTGAGGCATGCAAAGTTACTTCTTCCTGCCAAGGCTAGCAAAGCTGGGGTTTGTCTTGGTGGTAGGACAACTTCTCTAGGCAACAAATATACAGCTGGATGGCCAGAAGAAGGCAAGGTGTTTTTGAGAAGACTGTGGGATGTTTCAGGTTTTCTCTTGCCTCTTGCTAGTTTCCTGCTCTGCTTCAGTGCATACAATCTTCCTAAGAAGACAGGCACTGACCTTGGGAAAAGTGGATAGAGCATTGGCAGTGTCCACAGCAGCCCACTGATGAGGCAGGAGGCTGTGGCTGACAGATAGCCTCTTCCCCATCTCCAGTGGTACATGACAGTGGAGCTGGTGCATGCCCTCCCCACCCTCCTGCCCATGTCAGTTGGTTTAGCTGTCCTCACTCAAACCCAGCTATCTGATATGGTGCAGGTGTCTGATCTTGGCTCGGACTGCTGTGAAGAAAGAGCTGTTGGAGAAGGAGGTGGAAGGAACTCTGATGGCATCAGCCCAATCTCTTATGTGCAGCCTATGCCTGCAGAGCATGGGAATTCTCATGGGATTCACCATAGGGCAGGGGAAACTGCCCCTGTGCTGAACAGGTCCCTGGCAGGGCTGGAGATCAGCCCAGCATCAGCAAGCCTGAAGGTCCGCACTGCTCGTATTCATGAGTCCTGGTACGGAAGAGGTGAGGAGGGAGAAGCTGAAACACAAGGCAAGAGGGCTTTGGGTGTAGCACAGTCACAAGGACCAAGGCAAAGCCTTGACCCATGACAGGACTTTCTTCGGGTTCATGTGTCCCAGAGCATAAAGAACCAAAGGTCAGTAGGATCCAACAGTGCTTTGGTCAACCGGGCATCTGCCTGTTCCTGAAACAAGCATGGGTCCCTGTTTGCAAAAGCATGTGGGGCAGATGAGGAATGGATTTGCAGTCACAGAGCGGGGAAGATGGGGGATGGTTTGCAGTGTAAGCGGGGAAACATAAGTGACTCTAGATGTGCACGCCTCCTCCACCATGCTAGTGCAGCCTGGCAAGAACACTAGTGTGAATCCTGTTCTGATATTGTCCAAGACCAGTTATTGTGGGGTGTTTTCATCTGATTTACCCATTGGGACTATAAGGAAGACAAAACTATGAACAGTGCAGTATAAGCAGCTATGTAAGAACAGAGGATTCACCCACAGTGCAAAATGATAAGTACAAATAGGCCTTATTATTATCAGCTTTGATAGGCAGCTTCATTCCTTCACCTTCATCTAAATGTCACTACTCACAGTTTCATCTAATGATTTCCCTAAAGGCTGATCCAGAAGGACATGCTCCCTGTGGAGATACAAATCCTTTGCTTCCTGTATCTGCCATGGCTACGAACATCACAGTAAGTCAAAAGGAAATTACTTCACAGTAACAGTACCTCAAACTTTTATTAGAGATATGAATTTGAATTTTTCTCACTTATTATGTAAGGAGTTCATTAGATGCCACTTGCTTCTGTGTTCAAAGAAATCATCTCACTTCGGCCATGTGGGAATGCAGGGAAGACGTCTGATGCTTTCTGGGAGAGAGCCCAGGGACACTTGTTGAGTTGGAGCACTCTCAAAAGATGCCAGACCTTGAGGTGTTTGCCAAAACAAATGTAAGGATGAAACCACCCAGCTACAAGCACAGTTGTATCTTCAAATAAAGTCACGCTTTCATGTTTTTAAGTCATATAGTTTGACCTGCATAGACAGTAACTCTTTTTCTAGACAGGCAAACTCCACCACAAACTGTTCTCAAAACCAGCATTTCAGTTACACAAAATATGAAGAAAAAATCCCCTAGCAAAGCCATCCTCTATTTGAGGGAAGGCACTAAATTTATATTGTAAGGAACAATGTATGTTCCTGTTCTATAAATAAATCTATGAAATATTAGTGGAATGGCAGGAATCAAGTTATGGGGATTTTCTCAGACACTGGGAAAGGGGTATTAGAAGAGTGGTAGCATGCAGCATGAACAATGACATGGCTCAGTGAACAAGGTTTAGTTCTGTCTTATTAGAAAACTGAATTTTGTTCTCATTTTTTCAGAAGTGACCTTGTGTAATCTTTCAACTTTGCCCAGCTTGCAGTTCTGACAAGTTGTTGGCTCCTTTGGTCAGCTATATGACATCTGAGCAATCTAGGGACTATCAAGCAGTACTGAAAGTACTCAAATGGCAAGATAAACCAAGTCCATGATGCCCTGGTTAGGCAGATCTTTCTCTACACCTAAACATACTGTACCTACTGTGATAAAATGTAGGACAGTTGGTTCAGCAGGGTTTGCTTTCTAGAAAAATGCTGTAAAAACATTTAGCACCTGATATTCCTGTCTTGCCCTGTGTTTGAAATTGAAGAGTTTTAGTGTCTGGACTTTTTAGCCACTGCTCCTCCTTGACAGACACATGGTGGGGGCTCCTAACACTAGGTTCCCACTGCAGAAGACTGAACCCCCGGCTTCCTTTGTGACCTCAAGTAGAAGGCAACCTCTGCACATGCATTTGTGCATGCATGCCTGGTTTTGGAAGAAAAAATGTCCTGGAATATCCTGTGTTGTGTCAAACAAGATGTGTGTGTGCGCACGCACATACATGTGCACATACACACATACACGCATGCATACAGACATGAAACAGCAAGGGGCAATGCATATTCAGATAACTGCAGCTCGTTAGAGGGGGATTTTCCCTTTGCCCTCCCTGCAATGAGCAGATGCTCCAGGGCTGTGTGAGGTCTTTTGCAGCTCTGAATCCAAACCCAGTTCCACCTCGTGCAAAGTGAAGTCCTTCCCTGGCACTCTTCCAGTTGGTCGCAGTGCTCAGGTCTGCGCCAGGAGAAGACCTGTGGGGTGAGCCCAGCACAAAGCAATCCCCAGCAGCACCCATGGGGCGCTGCGCCTCCATAGGACTTGCAGAGGGGACTGTCATTGTCACAGTTACGCTCCCGCTCTACCCCCCGACACCCGTGCTGAGGGTCTTGGCGCTCTCCCTGACCCGGGCCCCATCCAGTTGCTTTAAATGTAAAAACATGGCTCTAAATCTTAGCTGAATACTGCAAGATTGCACACACAGGGGGAAGTAATATAACTGAGGTTATGGCAGGAGCTGGAAATAGTATGGGGTTCACAGAGCTGTAAATCTCCAGGAGAGTCGGAATTTAAAATAATACAATACTGAGGGAACACAGAATCTGATGTAGCTACTTCTCATTTCTATTGATCTGAAAGAGGAACTTTACTTTATCTCAATTACAGTGTACCTGATGGTTTAACTGTCCCTTTTAAGACCTGTGTCTAAAACTGGAAATAGCCCATCTGTTCAGCAGGTTCTTTTGTTAACTCTAAAAGTGGTGGAATTAAGGGGGAAAAGTTAGGTTAAAATTACTGTATTCATTTAATTGAGTATTTGTTTCCATACACCAAGTGATAAATAATCATCATAGAGATTTAAAGAAAGTGCTTTTGTTGCCACATATTTTATATTTGTTACTGAAGATATTTTTTGTAGGAGCCACCCTCCCCATAGACTTCTTGCAAATTTCTTTTCAAACTACCAAAGTAGTCACTGGAGATGTTGGAAGCTGCTGTAATTTTGATTCACAACAATCAGTTTTAACAATCTTATGAAGAAATCCAACTCTAATTCTTAGTCTGCTTTAGAGGTAACTGTTTTATATACTCCACTGTTAACAAATGAAAGGAATTCCTTTCAGAACCACAAAAGACATTGTAATTAACAGATGGGGTAGTGGGTAGGAAAACAGGCAGCAAACTAAAGAAGTAATTGACCACATAGGGACTGTCTCCAAGTCATTTAAAACCAGAAACATTTCAGGTGCATAGCATTAATTTAATTTAGATGTAATGTGATTTAAGCTGAGGCTGATTATGTCCAAACATAGTCTGAGGTTTTACAGCTATGGTAGAGATCTTTGTCTCTCTCTGGTTTTAATTCTGTGAATATGTTTTTTCCTAACTTGATGTGGTTTGCCATTTAATTACTTTCATATCAGATTTGAATTAAATATATATCTGAGATGTAACCTGAAATGTTGGGATAAATATTTTGTAAAAGAGCTAATAGCCGTGCTTCTCATACCAAGGAGGGGATGTTGTGTTCCAGTTTTTTCCCCACTGTCTTTTTTCCATACCAGATGTGTGTCTCCACAGTGTATCTTTCTGTTCCTGGCTCAGTTAGGTGATCATTTTGGTACAAATTAATGGGGAAGCATTTCAAATTATACATTGTTAACACTGAGAGAACCAGGAATAAAGAATTTGTTTCTGTATGAAGTGAAGGCATTTCATACTGTCTTTGCTTCCTTTGTTCCTTTAGTATATTCCTCGCCCTTGCCCTCTGTTAGATATTTCTTGGAGGACAACCACAGCATTCACTAATGCATTTCCTCTACTTGAAATACTGTTCTCTAAAGGCAGACTAAAAGACACAGTTTATATATTTGTAAATAGACAAGTTTACAAATGAACTCAGTCTTGACATGTCGAAGAGTGTGCAGCAGTAAAAGCATGAGGATTTTGTTCACTAACTTGCAAATCCGAACATTCCCAAACAAAAGGTTGCATGGAAGCAAGGTTGTTGCTTTTCAGTGCAAGCTCGCTGCTGACTTTGCTGTAGTCCACACTTTTGCATCCTGCAAAACATAAGTGTTGGCTTTTCATCAACATTTTGCAGTATCTTTGCTTATAATTAGTGATTTTTTTTGTAATTTCTTTATGCATTCTGTTATCCTGTTATCTGATGGAAGCAGTTGAACTCTTAACAGTTCTCTGCTGTTGGCCTCTGTTAAGGCAGCTTTTGTGGAAAGAACTACTCCACATTAAAAGAAACAAATCCACCCAAACAAATGCAGAATTCACTTCCAAAACAGGTGGGATGCTCTAAGCTCAGTCTTCTTCCTAGCTCTGGGACACCCAGCAGGGAATGGTGTGAGTTTTCCTCACCTGCCTCAACCTCAGGCGGGTCATTTTGGCTGACTCCATGTTGGAGATGTGTTGTAGTTTAACCTCAACCAAGAATTAAGCACCATGCAGCTGCTCACTCATTCCACACCCATGCCTCAGTGGGATGGGGGAAAGCATCAGAAAAAAATTCAGACTCGTGGACTGAGATAAGAACAGTTTAATAGAACAGAAAGGAAGAAACTAATAACGATAATAGTAACAATAATAAAATGACAATAATAATAATAAAAGGATTGGAATAGACAAGTGATGCACAATGCAATTGTTCACCACCCACCAACTGATGCCGTTAGTTCCCGAGCAGTGATTCCCCCCAGGCCAACTCCCCCCAGTTTATATACTGGGCATGACGTCCCATGGTATGGAATACCCCTTTGGCCAGTTTGGGTCAGCTGCCCTGGCTGTGTTCCCTCCCAACTTCTTGTGCCCCTCCAGCCTTCTCGCTGGCTGGGCATCAGAAGCTGAAAAATCCCTGACTTGGTATAAACACTTCTTAGCAACATTGAAACTATCAGTCTAATAGCAACATTATTCTCATACTGAACCCAAAACATAGCACTGTACCAGCTACTAGAAAGAAAATTAACTCTTATTGCAGCTGAAACCAGGACAAGGTGTTAAGCCACTGACTGAGTGCTGGAGGAGGTCAGAGAACTGGCATCACTCATCATCATGCTGAAAGCTGGTGCTGAACTGCTGAAGGCAGTAGTCTTCTAAACATTCTAAGTAGACCCAAAACTACGTGTCTAGTTACGCTGAGTATTCTTCCTAACCCTGTTTGTCTGAGGAGTGGGGTTAATCCTGGACTGAATGACCCCCTCTCTCACTGGCACCATGTGGGACCCAGTGTAAATTATTTAGGTTTCTGTTGTTGTTTCTCCTGTAAACTACAAAATTGCTGGTGCTTCATACAGGTATTGTGAGGGGAAATTCATGAGGTACAAGGGAATTCATACTGCAAACAAGCTTAGTACCCTGATGATAGATTATGCTTCTTGCTAGATACGGCACAAAGGCATTACAAAAAGGCATTTTCTGCTCCCCAGAAGATTATTGTAATAACGGCTGTGGGGTTCTTGGGCTTGGTGCAGGCTATCTAACTATAGACATACTGTGTGCAGATGTAGCACTTCTGTGGGGGACATTGGCCTGAAATGAATAAGTACATCTTAGAATGACAAATGGTCTTGAGGCCTGAACCAAAGCCCATTGAAGTCATTGGGAAAAACTCTTCATCTTCAAAGGGTTGTGGATAAAGGCCATAAGCAATGTTCATCTTGTTCTTTTAGATAAACACTCCCCAACTTGTAATCACGCTGTTATTAAAGCATGGTTTAAAAATCTTTTTTTTTTTAATAGCTTCTATAACACACAGCGAACATTGTATTCTTTTCTGAATAACTTAATAAGCCTGTGATTTTTTTCTTTTTATTTAATGTGGCAGTGTGACATTATAACACCTTAAATTGTTCTGTGCATACCAAAAAGTATTCATGGTACATACTGTAATTTCTTGTAATCGTTTTGTTCACTAGCCGATGCCCTTGGGAGAAATATTTGCCAAAATAACACGCAAGAAAACCTCTTTTTTTTCTTTGTGGCTTTGCTTGGAAATCAGCATACATATTTGCAATAATCTGATTTCAATAAGTGGGAGTTAATATACCTACTTTGTTCATGCATTTTTAAGCATGCTAACATATGAGGGGCTTTTGGGGAGAGGGGGATGGGGAGTTGGGATCTTGCCGCTTTGGAAGGGGTCCACCTCCAGCCCTAGAGGAGAGAGTGAGATCAGAACAAAGTTTTATTCTGCCCCATGGCAGCATTTATTGAAAACAGCCAACATGTCAGTGGGAGTCTGAGGGCCAGGGAGCTTGGGGGCAAGACTGGGGCCGCATCCCAGCTGAGTTCCCCTTGGCCAGCCTGGTCCATTCCTTGCTGGCCCCTTGCTCTGGGGTCTTTCTTCCCTTCTTCCAAGGGGTTGATACTTGGGATCTGTCCCAGGGCACTCAGCACAGCAAGGCCACTGCAACAACTCCACATGGCTGTAAGGAAGGCAGTGGTGGACATTAACAGCTGCCCAGGACAACAGCCAGACATAGCGTTGGGTGGTGGGTACAGCCCTCATCTCGAAGATTGGTGAGATTTCACCTGGCCCTCTCCAGAAAAAGCACCAACAATAAGAAGGCACCTGTCTTTTTGTCTTGTCAGGGATCTGTTCTGTCAGCAGGTTAATGGAAATAGGCTTTCAGGAGGGGTTGTTAGTGCTTCGTCTCTCCAGGATGGAAGTGCAGCCCTTGTAGAACTCCTTCTGTTGCTCCAGGACTTCTGCTTCTGGCCTGCTCCTGAAAGCAGGGAGACACACCGTAGTGAGGGAAGAAGAAGCTTTTTGGAGTCACAGAAGGCCTTTTGTGCAAGTCTACTACAGGTTTTAGATTAACTGGTTTTTTATAAAAATCAATGTACATGTTCTTTATGTGGATTTAACACACAAGGTTTATTATACTAGTCTTTAATGCAGCAATTTGGTAATAATGTAACTTCCACATTTATCTAGTTGTTTTGCTTTCACTTGCAGTTTTTCAAGACACTGTTATCAAAGTCTTGTGTACATACTTTCAGCTAGTATTTCTCCCTGAGTGATTTTTCTGTGAATACTGTGTTGCAGGTCAAGATTTTCTATTTCTGCTAAACATTGCAATGTCATGTCAAAATAATTAAGGTGCAGCATTTTCCTGAGAAAGTCCTTAGTCTGCATTGTTCTGAGGAAATGCTAGACATGGTTCCTCAAGGATTTTTCACAGAAATTCCACTAAAACCAGAATAATTTTAACTTGACCTTGAAGTGAATTGCACATACTTTAAATTCTTATTTGTTTAGATTCCTGCTGTACACACATGCATGTGAATACCTTTGTACTCTTACAGGGGCTGAGCAGACTATTGAATGAATACATACTTGCAAAACTGGCCAATATTACCCAGTGGTTTAGAAGCTGTATTAAACAAACTGAACCTCCTTCTCACATACCACAGTCAAATACAATGCTGTTTTGGCAAAGGGTGAGCTTTCAGCACCTATTAAAGGGGATTTTAAAAATAATAGTTTTTTAAAAAATTATTTAAAATAAAGCAATGTCCCAGGAAATGTTAAAGAGTGAGCAGGAAGTTCCACTGTTTCAGGGGTGGAATAAAGCAAGGTACTGGCAAAGAATTTCTTGTGTTTTGAGCAGTAGTTTGATATTTCACCTGGCATTATAAATTCATAGAAATGAAGGAAATTTTTAATCATTAAATTGGTCTTTTGCTTTTGTATATCATAACTTCTCTTTCTGTTGTAGTTTTCTGCACTGTTGGTTAGAAGGAACAAATTCACCCAGCTCATGTAAGAACCAACCTCAGGACTATTTTTTTTTTTCTATTACATTGTTTTGCTTATTCCATGGTCCCATCCCCACAAGGACATCCCAGCTCCATTTGAAAGAGCAAGTGAGAAGCAGCAGTGAACCAAGCTGATTAAGTTCTGCCATACCTGTGCTGGTTTTGCTGAACTCGGGGAGAGATGCCATATCACCAGTTCTTTGGAGCAAATCTTGAGTGTCAAAAGGTTTGGCATTTCTGGTCAATCTAGATATAATCTGAAAATCTTCCACTTTTGAAAGCTGACTTTCCTTTAAAATAGAACACAGTAGAGAGAAACTAGGCTGATTCACTTCATTGCAATTCAAGTTCCAGCTAGCAGTGAAAATCAAATAAAGTCAGTGTAAAACTGGCTTGCTCTTGGTCTCTGACCTCAGTGTCTTCTTTGTCTTGACATTCACTTATATTAAGAAAAAATAGGGGGGTTTTGAACAGCAGTACTTCAAAATACATCTTTTCTAAGGGCCCACAATTGTTAAGACATCTTACATTTCAGGCCTACAGATGTCCAAGTTGTATAAAAGTCTTGTTAGTTAACAGGAGTGAGATTTTCAGTTTATGCTAAACACAAAAAAAGTTAGCATATCAGAAATAAAATAATGCTAAAAGATGTGACAGAAGACTCTTTCAAGAGAGTAGGTTTTCTATTTAATGAGTTAACCTTACTGCACCACCAAACCCATGTGTAGATCTCACTTTACAAGAAAAAGGGTGTGGAAGAAGGAGATTCCTTTTTATGTTTGGCATTTACTCTTTGCTTTGCTTTTCTGTATAAGCCCAGATTTGGTAAGACTTGTAAGTATGTATTTAACATAAGGCACAAAAATAATTCTTGGGGCTAATGCAACTAATGCTGAACACAAACCTCAAAAATGAGAGCTGTAATGAGAGAGTACAATGCCCTAAGAGTCGTGTTTAAAAACTTCATTTTCTCCATTACCTTGGAGTATTACTGAATATGTATTACTGGATATTGCTGACAGTGCAGAAACTATGTCTAATTAAAGATAATGGCCATGCTTTCTTGGACTTCTCTGCTTATGGTGCCATAGGTGGCAGCACAGGCCGTTGGTCACGAAACCAGGTTGGGGGAAATGGAGGTGTGCGGTTAGAGACAGCAACAGCCTCTTTAACAGTGTTTTAGTTTTCTGCTAAAATCACTAGAGGATGTGAACAAGATGTATTTCAATCAAAAGCATAGATTTGACCTGTAATTTCTCCGTGGAGAGGGTAGGCATTTTGCCTATCCGATGAAGTAGGTGTGTGGGTGTCTTTAAATAATTACTTCTGAAATGTGGAGATGCAGGTGAGGGAACAAGGGAAAGGTTTCACTAAAACTATTTTCTGGAGAAATACAGAGATGTTTTTAATACTGTTATATGTCTGCAGTAGGTAGATTTTTTGCAAGTATACTTGCAATAGGACAGCATTAAGTAACCACAAAACAATGAAAATGTGATTATAGAAATCATAAATCACAGAAAGAATTCTAAGAAATACACCAGCTCTTTTTGCAAGTGTGAGATGGGACAGGAGAGATATGTAATGAGATGTTTTACTGTACTTTAGAAATCCAGTTTGCTTATGTGTTTTCATATCATTGAGCACTTACAAACTTGTGCTGTACTATGCTCCATAACAGGATAAAACCACAAACACAATGTACATCAGCATGCCTTGATTTACCAGTAGGCCCTCAATAAATTTTCTAATAGGCCAAAGTTTGTGCATTTACATTACTGGTAATTCTGAAACCAGGCACTGTTGTTTAAAAAAAAAAAAAAAATCATTATTTATATGTTGTCAGTTAATTTCACAGTCTTAAAAAAAGACCACTCAAACCCCCTAGGTTTTAATAAAATGAAGGGCACTGAATGAGGCAGATGCTTTTTGGAATATCCCAGAGAGTTGTGATAGTGAGACAGATTTGCCCATATGCTGCATTTCACACTTTCTCAAAGGTTTTTCTTGATTTCATTGAAGTGTTGTATGAGCACAGCATTGCCAATAGCAGAGTATTAAGATGTGTTACCCGTGATGGCACTGTAGCTATGAGTTTATTTGGAATCCTTTGTTATGTAACAAAACATCTTGCGTTGACAACCTTATGGAAAACTAGGTAATTGATTTGGTCATTTACTGCCTAGTTTATCTCCTTTAAAATGAAGCTCTGTGCTTGGGTAATACATTTATTTGAGCAGTAATTTTGATTTACCAAGACACCAGTCTTCCAAGCTTCCACCTTTGCACCTTGTCTCTCATGCTAGTCACAGTGCTCCTGTTATGGCAGATGGCACTTTGGTATATGTTCGCCTTTATTCCTACTTCTATAAATTTCATTTGCAGCTACACACATATTTTGTAATCCACATATAATTTATTACACTTCATGTTTCTTCTGCAGTTTTTCTTTTATCTCCAGTACCTTTACTTACAAGGCATTGTTTCACCATTTACTTCTGTTTAAGTAAGGAATTTCTGTTTCTGTGTCTTGGTGATACATTTTTTCTTTAGTGACAAAGGACCATTCTGTTAAGCAGTTTCAGTACAGATGGCAAGTATAACTGGAAGACAATGAAAACATAACCCAGAGGAATATACAGAGAAAACAATAGCTATATGCCTATGCAGCTTATGTCTGTAGGTTTTATTATTTATAAAATGTAGTACACTCACAGCATTGTCAGATTCGCTTGTACATCTTGGTTTAGATCTGCCTTGTTGCTGAAATCCTGTGGAGTAAGTGGAATATGCTGCTCCTTCTTATATATTCACATCCTTTTTAGTTTTAGAAAAGGTTGCTTGTAACTCCATGTTGCTGAACTACATTTACGTCAGAGCTTACTGTGTGATGCTCCATTTTTACAACATAGTAATTAAGTACCACATAATGACCTTAGTGACACTTAACTGTTGCACAGAAACATTCCCCTTCAGGATCATCACAGACAGAAACAGTAAAGGTGTGGTGCTTGTCAGCTTCCAGAGATTCAGGCTTTAATAAGTACCTATGTTTATATATTATACCAAACCAATCTTCCAAATAAGTAGATACTGACTCATCACTGTTTACTGCAAGTATAAGTATTTTTCATGCCTACATTCACAAAGCCTTTATTTTTCTCATTTTCCATGACTGGGTCTTGCATTTAAATGAGATAATTCTCTAGGGAAGGACAAATATAAGAACTTAACAAACTTTCTTTTCTTTTAGGCTGCATTAAGTCAGAGTTTTCCTTCCCTCATCCTTCTCTCCTTTGAAAAAGCAAGTAAATATTTACTTTGGAGCAAAATAAAGGCAGTCCGTCTACCACACTTTTTTTTTCCCTGGTTTGTAGGGTCAGGGGCAGCTGTGTTGCCTTTTTTGGTTCTTGGTCTGGGGTCATAAATACTCATTTTGTAGACCTTTGCCTTGTCAAGTAAGTACAAGCCAGCTAAGAAAAACAAACTGTTTAAGACTGTGCTGTTTGGACTCTATACATTAGTATTTTGTGTTCTCAGTTGTTGACCATGAAATGTCTGCTCATGTGTAGCAAAATAAGTAAGAACAATGAGCTCCCCTCTTCCCCAACCCTTTTTACAATGGAAGGATGATTACGTTACAAAGGATACGTTAGTGAGTCCACTCCAACCGAGAAAGCTCATTGGGTTTGATATAGAAAGTTTTTCTCAGTAATTCTAAGACTTCCCTGAAATTCCAAAAAACAGCTGGATGAAAATTTTTAAATCTTTGCTAAAACCTTGTTGAAGTCTAAGAATTAGCTTGCATATTAAGTTTAAATCTAGTTACTATGGCTCTAAGTCATTTTTATTTTGCATTCTCTTTTCTGTTTATTCAGTAGGTGTGCAGAAAGTAGCATTCCCTTCCACATGGCTAACCTTAGCAAACCTTTTTATTAATAAAACACTGAAGCTCCATGTAAAAAATGCTCTAATACTATATTTGCAATTACAGCTTTAAAACTGCATATTGCCTATCTGTTTCACCACAATAATTCTGAAGACGTGAGTGATGTCTGACATTTAAGTTGTGTTGGCTTCCAACATTTCACTGTAGCATTTCATTCTCAGCATCTCAGCATTTGTTCAAGTTTTTGACAAATTTTTGAAAATTTTTGACTAACTTAACCTTTCAGACTTGTATTTTCCATATTTATTCTCTGTTGTAAAAAAGTATCAGGTGCTAGAAAAAAATGGGTGAGTAGAGCAGAGACAAGTTCCTAAATTAATCATAACAGTGGTCTCCATAGTTTAATGTAGGCCACTGTGGTAAATAGATAGTACCTCTAAATGGTTGAGCATTTAGCAGAAAGACTAACACAAGAAGCCTCCTACTGGAGTTCAAACTCTTTGTACTTTGTTTTGAAATAATTTAAAATTTTATTTGAATGCCACTCTAAAAGTTATGTTTTCTGTTTCAGTAGCAATATTCTGCATGGCTGCCTCAGCTGAATAGATCTGATATTCAACCTGTTGCCTTTGATTACTGTCATTGCACTAAGACTTGCAAATATCCATAAGTTTATAGAAAATTGGCAGCTTCCGTATTATTTCAGAACTAGTTTGTTTCTTTTCCTTTCTCATTCCAAAGGACTGGATTTTTCCAGGAGACCAAACTATGGTTACAAAATGCAGCTTCCAATATGTGCTTCATATTTTATCTGACAGCGTCTCTTTTAATTTGGCACTTTTTTTCCAAAAAGTGTAGTTTAATGACCATTTGGACGTAAGTTTAATATTTATGTTTTGTGTGTTTGGTGTTGTTCTTTTCAATATGAAGATCTTGTGGCTTTAGGTGGAAGAGGGGCCCAAGAAAGATGGTTAATATTCAAGGGTCACCTCCTCCAAGCTCAGTAGCAATGCATCCCAACAAAGAGGAGGTCAGGCAAAAACACCAGTAGGCTTGCATGGATAAATGAGGAGATCCTGGACAAACTCAAACACACTCAAAAAGTAAGCCTACAGAGGGTGGAAGCAAGGACAGGTAGCTTGTGAGGAATAAACAGAGAAATTGTCTGAGCAGCCAGGGATCAGGTTATGAAAACTCAAGCCCCGATACAATTAAATCTGCCCAGGGACGTCAAGGGCAACAAGAAAAGCTTCTATAGGTGCATTGGTGATCAAAGGAAGACTAGGGAATATGTGGGCCCTTTCTGGAAGGAAACAGGAGACCTGGTTACCTGGGACACAGAGAGGCAAATGACTTTTTTGCCTCAGTCTTCACCAGCAGCCACACCATCCAAGATGCAGAATGCAAAGGCAGGAACTGGGAGAATGAAGACCTGCCCACCATAGGAAAAGATAAGGTTGGAGACCTGAAGCTGCACAAGTCCATGGGACCTGACGAGATGCATCCGCAGGTCCTGAGGGAGCTGGCAAATGAAGTGGCTAAGCCACTATCCATCATAGTTGAAAAGGTGTGGCAGTCTGGGAAAGTTCCCACTGACTGGAAAAGGGGAAACATAAACCCCATTTTTAGAAAGGGAAAAAAAGGAAGACCAGGGGAACTACAGGCCAGACAGTCTCACCTCTGTGCCCAGCAAGATCATGGAGCAGATCCTCCTGGAAACTATGCTAAGGTACATGGAAATTAAGGAGGCAATTGGTGACAGCCAAAATGGCTTCACTGAGGGCAAATCATGCCTGACAAATTCGGTGGCCCCTTATGACAGGTTACAGCATCGGTGGGTAAGGGAAGAGCAACTGACATCATCTAACTGGACTTGTGCAAAGCATTTGACACTGTCTCACACTACATCCTTGTCTCTAAGTTAGAGAGACATGGATTTGATGGATGCACCACTCGGTGGATAAGGAATTGTCTGGATGGTTGCACTCAAAGAGTTGTGGTCAACAGAGGGATGTCCAAGTGGAGAGCATTGATGAGCAGTGTTCCTCAGGTGTCGGTATTGGGACCGGCGCTGTTTAACATCTTTGTCGGCGACATGGACAGTGGGGTTGAGTGCACCCTCAGGAAGTTTGCCAAGGACACCAAGCTGTGTGGTGTGGTTGACACTCTGGAGAGAAGGAAGGCCTTCCAGAGGGACCTTGACAGGCTTGAGAGGTGGGCCTGTGCAAACTTCATGAAGTTCAACAAGGCCAAGTGCAAAGTCCTGCACATGAGTTGGGGCAATCCCAAGCACAAATACAGGCTGGGCAATGAGTGGATTGGGCACAGCCCTGAGGAGAAGGACTTGGGGGTGTTGGCTGACAAGAAGCTCATCATGACCCTGCAATGTGCATTTGCAGCCCAGAAAGCCAACTGTGTCCTGGGCTGCATCAAAAGAATTGTGACCAGCAGTTTGAGGGAGGTGATTCTCCCCCTCTACTCTGCTCTCATGAGACCCCACCTGGAGTAGTGTGTTCAGCTCTGGGGCCCCCAACACAAGAAGGACATGGACCTGTCAGAACGAGTC
>JANZLQ010000140.1:0-22365 GCA_026212715.1 Elanus axillaris | reverse complement strand
CGGCGGCGGCGGCGGCGGCGGGAGGGTGGGGGGACGCGGGGTTTTTGCGCAGAGACCGCCTGGCTTCTCCGAAGGGCGCGTCCCGGCCGGGGCCGGCCGCCAGGCTTCGACGAATTCGTGACGGGTTTCGGCGCGGCCAGGCAGGGCAGGAAGGAGGAGCGGGGCCCGCCGGGGCGAAGAGGGGAAGGTGGGCCAGGCGGAAGGCGATGCCGGGTGCCGCGCAGCGGGGAAGGGCCCGCGGGGCGCAGGGCGGTTGGTTTTCCTCGAGAATTCCGGGAAGGAAAGGCATTCTCCCAAGGCTGAGTCGGGAGGGGAGAAGCAGCCCCGGAGGGAAGTCCCCAGGCAGCTGAGCAGCAAAAGCTTCCCCCAGCCGGTGCGACCCAGCCGACGGCGGGGAGGGCAACTCCCCGAGAACGGCGAGTGGGGAGAGAAAGGTGTCGGCGGGGCGCAGTGGTGGTGTGGGAGACCTGCCTCCACCAAGCACCCCACGCCCCGGGGAGCAGGAGGCACTGCGGAGGGCGAAGAGGCAGGAAGACGGGATTTAGTGCCGGATGCGTGAGGGAGATTTGATGGTGAGGACGGGTTAGCCTTCAACAAACCCATCCCTGGCAGAGGTCTCACGAAGGGGATGTTTCAGTATTAAAAAAAAAAAAAAAGAAGCCAGGATGCATTTCCCGGCGCTGGAGCTGGAGGCAGTGGAAGCTGGGGAAGGGATTCCCACGCTTCAGAGGCACCTGTGCTGTTTGTTCCCGGGGATCCCGGTGCTGCCAGCTGCAGCGGGGACCACGGGTGCCTTGACACACCTAGCAGCCCCATGGCAAAGCTGGACACAGGGCCACACATACCTCCCCCAGTCCTGCAAGATTGTGGAGAAATACTGGAAGCGCAAAACTAGGCCTTAAGAGATGTGATTTCCAAGCAAGTGAATGCTTTGTTAAGCAATGAGCAATGACAGCATTTCCAAAGTGAAATTAGGGTGGTACACACTTGCTTTTGGTCAGTGTTTATGGTTTTCAGTTACTTTAATTCTATAACTACTTTCTGGGTTTTGAAGTATTGCTAAAGTACACCACCATTCAACCTTAAAGAGTTTGTCTGCTTTTAACATCTGTGCTTCTGTGGTTGTGCGCACTTCACAGTAACCCAGAGTTACCAGCACGCACTCGGGTATACACCCTGTGACCACAAAATCGCCCTCTTCTGTTCCCTCTGCAGAGGGGCAGAGTGCCTGTCCAGGCAGCGCAGACTCCTGCGTCTCCCAGTGGGGCATCAGGATGTGGAAGGCAAGAAACCACCCAGAAATGAAGGCAGAAATACTTCCCAGCACCTCAGCAAGAGTGTTTGGGTGCGCGCTGGGCATCCCTCCGTGACTCTGAAGGGAGCATGCCACTAGAATAGCTACTAGAGTTCAAACAGTGGCCAACATTGGGCTTAGACTACACCACATGCATTCATTTACTGTATAATAGAGTAAAAAGCTGCCATAAAGGTATACTGTGTTTTATTGCTTTCTTAACAGGGTTACATTAACACTGATAAAAATATCAATCCATTCATCTGAACTGGCAAAACAGCAAACCATCAAAAGAGGGAATCCAGCCTAATTTTCCTTTATGGAGACATGTTTGCTCCCCCCAGCCCTTTATGTGCCCCAGTGAGTGAGGACAAAAATTTTCAAACCAATGATGACAAAAGAATTTCAATTCCTGTATCTATTTTTGTTTAGCAAACACTTACCGAGCTATTTCAATATTTTGAAGAGGCATTTTTGTTTTCCTTTTTAGCAGACAACTTGCAGAACCTACTAGTATAAATGTAGTGATCAGATCAGTAATTTGATACAACAGAAAACAGTCCATGTCATTTAAATTTAAAGCTAAGCATAGAACTGATGCCATTGTCTTAATAAAATCTGTGTAAGTATCTGTACTAGGTTTCTTCTTAATCTGAAGAACGCACAGTAACTGGCACCCACAGAAAAGATGAACCATATTTAATTTACACAAAACAACATTTCAAGATTTCTATTCTGACTGCTAGCCCAAAACAGTGCATTTCTGATGATACGCTGTGGGCTCCATAGTTCAAGTTGCTAAAAAATACTTCCAGAGAATATCACTACTTGTACCAAAACCAGCCTGATAGCAGAATTGATAGTTGCGGACAATGATGCTGTGGTGTGCTTATGAAGGACTTTTTCAGAGATACCCTCTGAGAAATTGAGCAACAGAAATTGTAACAAAGGACTTACTTCCTTTGTATATTCTGGACTCATTTTGTCACAAAGGGAGAAATAATCTTGGCTTGTGCAGACATACATAGATTCTGAACTCTTTTCCCAAGAAAACTTTCCTCTACTGAATACATCAATCCTAAGTTAGAATTACAGTGGACAGAATAATTTATTATAATTAGCATATTTGTTTCCCAAGGCTGTAGTTACCCAGCTTCTGACTTTTTTATGTTAATTCTTTTTCCAGAACTCTTCTGGACCAGAGCCATGACTCTACATAAATAATTCTTGGCGAGCAGCACTTGCCAAATACGCAGTGGCTTCCCTGTTGTACACTCTATATTCTTAATACACAAGTTGTTAATTTTCAGTGGACAAAAGCAATGATTTTTTTTTTCATAACCCAATGAACATAACTCTTATTTTGGATGTTGTCCACAGGCATGTTGCTAAAATAAGATTGGATTCAGACTCATGGCAAGAACACTCATTTACACATCCAAAACGTGTTTCATGTGAAGATTCTCAAATTTGTTTAGAATGCATTCTTCCTGTTAGCACTGCTGCCAGCAAACTTGTTTGTTAGAATATTTGCAATGACATTACATAAAAGGAAGGCAAACACAGCTAAAACAAGTCTATTTTTATGTGATCAAATATTCATGGAAATTTTCTGCCATGTTAATGAAAACCCCTTTATTCTGTTCTGAGTGGATTTTCTAGATCCACACATATTATTTCTGCCAAGTCATTTTGTGCGTGCCTCTAATACAGCGGTATGGAAGATGCAGAAGAAAAGTCATGTTTATTTGCAGTTTGGTGTGACTCAGCCATGACTCCAAGGTAAGACACCATTCCTCTACAGAGCAGCTTTGTAGAAGCAATAAATGTTTACTGATGACAAATTATGACAGACCTGACATGTAGTTTGATAAATAATTAGATTTTCTAATCAAAAAATACATTGCAAAATCTATTCTAGACATCGTCAGCACTCCAGACAGAACCATGCAGGAAAGCATTGAAGCTGGAGATGATGAAAATTAGCAAAGTTACTACAAAATTGCAAAAGCAGGTGGTTTTAGAAGACAAAGCAATGGGGAAGGTTTGGAGGAGAATGACAACCCCAGAATTCCTTAAGGATCTTGGCACCACTCTCTTGAAACTTTCAGTAATGAATACCTACAAAAATTAGGACTGTGTGGAGGAAACCTGATGACGCAACAAGGTATGCTGTGATGATGACAGAGCCAGGAGGCGTTGCCAAGGCAGGTGAGAACTGGGATATCGTACAGAAAGAACTCTAAGAAGAAAAAATTTTAAAAGTAGGATGACATTCAGTACTTGAAAATGGGAAGTCATGCACAGGGGATTAATGACAGCATTCTGCTAAAAGGTAAAGACTTTTTGTTGGAAGTGATTTAGAAAGAGAAGGACATGGGTACATCTTAGCCCATGGGGGGACTGCTGTGAGTCACAGGCATAACACAGTCACAGAAAAGCTGAAGGTGGCACCAGGATGTGCTAGATGTAGCTTTTCCACCAGAAATACAGAAGGTCATGCCAGTGTACAATTCCTTATCTGGGGTACAATGCGTATCTGAGGCACCCACACTCAGAGGGAGCGAAATAAGATCATGAAGGAAATTGGGAGTCTCTGTTATCACCTGACCCTAGAAAGATTGGCTTTGTACGTTAGGGAAATTGAAGTTGAAGGGGGTTCTCAGCATGGTTCTCTGCAAATGCATCAGAGAGAATACACTTGAAACAGCAACCATGTTATGAACCATCACACCCATTGTTTTCTGGAACAACCTCGCATCTCCAACAGGGCTGGGGACTCTCTGATCCAGAGGATTTCTGTCTTTCTGTTTACATAGTGGCAAACATTGTTCTTCTGGCAAAGTGTTTAGAGACACGGATTCCACAGAAGCAATGCTGATGTGCTTGCTGTTCAATGGTAGGGTGGCACAGCACAGCAGCTGTGTACTGGATGCCTTTGGGATTTCCTGCTTGGTGATGAGAAGTGTTTGCTGGTTTGGGCAGTGGTCACTGCTCTTCTGTTTCCACTGGTGAACAGGAGAATGCTACATGGATGAATCCAACCCATGGACTGTGTTGTGTTACTGTGCTGTCAGAGTACCATGTACATAACCCCTCCACATCCTTTACTGTGTTGTGTGGCATTCGTATGTGAGGAATCATTTATATGAATAAAGCAGAAACCTAAGAAGAAAATACACATAATGAGGAATTAATATCTAAGAAATAGAAAAGAAAATGTACAGTTGATTAGCCAGTGGCAGTTGTAGTGAGTCAGGGGCAATATCATTAAAAATAACTGCTTCTGACCATTGGTATATGACACCACAGAGCTTGTGTATGTCTAGCCCGTTACAGCCATCTTTGGTTCAATGGCACAATGCCTCTGCCGTCTCCCAGCCTCGTCCCTGGTGTTGCCCCTCTGAACTACATTAACAATGTCTTTCCAGCAGCTTGGGAGGCTTCAGAGCCTCCTAGGAAGCAGAGAAGCCAGGCAGCGAAGCCAGGAGAGCAGTTTTCCATCAAAGGGAAGCATGGCTGTGCCTGCTGGCCATGGAGCCTGGCAGAAGGATGCCTCAGCAGCAGGGCTTGGGACAGGGTCTCAGGAGGACAGGGGACAGTGATGCACAGAAAGCTTTGCACCCCTATACTCTACACTGCTGTGTGGCTTGCTCTTCCCATACTGCTTTTATTTTACTTGAAAAGCCATTTTACCAGTGTTGCTTCATTCTTCAAGAGGCCATGCACTGTAAGCACCCCTGCACTCAAGAGAAAAAAAATGTGGAGAAACCAAGTTACCTTCTCCTTGGCTATGTATTTAAAGTTGTCCAAAACATAAGGATGGGATTCTGAAAATCCACAGTAAGGACACAGACAAAATGTTGGGCATTTTTTTGAAAGAGTGCCATGTGGCATATCCTTCATCCCTGAGATGTCAGTCAGCCAGCAGAGCTGTCAGCTGGCTAACACAGGACAAATTAACACGTTACAGCCCCAAAAGATAGCATCCCACAGTAATCCTAGCTCTATAGTGGGATTTTTTAAGATGACAGTTTACGCACTCCAGGTTGTCACAAAAAGCTCAGGTTGCAAAAGTAGTGCAAGAACCAGGTAGCTGGCAGCAGGTTCATCCATCAGAGGTAGGAGAGTTAGAAATGGGTACATTTTCTTGTGCTGGCAAGGCTGAGAGGTAAGCATTTATACCTCCATTCAGTAACTACACCTAGCTCTTGCTCTCTTGCCATGAAGAAACTGAGCCACAGCCAGCTCAGATCTTACCACAGAATCCAAAATGTATTTTCAAAAAGGTATGAGAAGCAGTGATTAGCAATGTTACTTCTCTAAGCAGCCTTACCTTCTATGTTACCTCTACCCACCTGTAGAGGACGGCGCTGCCAATATTTTTAGATTTGCCCTCCTAGCTTGACAAGTCTCTGGAGTTGTGCTGTTCATACAACACAGTCCACATAGATTTGCTGAACAGCTGGACTGAAGCTTTTTCCAGTCTAATTTTCAGATCTCTTTTGGAATAGGGTGGGAGAAATCTTTAAGGGCAAATTTTCAAATTTTCCTCAACACTTACAGAGCCCTCCACATTCGTAAGTAGGAGCATAGCGATATTACAGCATTTGGCTTTCCAGGCACACATCACACAAATGTAGGTATTCCTGTCAGCACTGTATGTACAGCTACCATTTACAAACCAGGTTAGGTATCAGCCACACACCACCACTTAGGATATAATTTTAGGGAGAGATTTGAACCCTTGGCCTAAAAAAGAGCTGATTTACAGAAAGGAGTACTAAACAGAAGCTTTCTCCAAGCTCTTAAACGCTTCCATGTTAGGGAATTCTGTCACAGATTTCTCTAAACTGGCTTCCTAAAAGCTCCTTGGAAAACCTGCTTTTCCCCTTCTTTCTCCATTTCTCAGTTACTCATACATATTTTATTCCAACATCTTTTTCTTGAAGATATGCCATTTGTTAACACAAGGAGGTTTTGCAAACTTGTATCAATATTGATCATCAGTGACATGTTTTTCTGACACCAAGGTATAATTTTCATGAGGGAAGAGGGAAAAAAAGCACATGCCTGAACTGTTTTGTCAAAAAATAGAACAAAAGATAATGTAAAAATCTCTAAAATCATTCTGAACTGCTCTTCTCAGGCAAGCTTCAGCAATTTCTCCAGCTCCCATCACCACAGCATTCACAGAAAGCACTCCACAGGGATTCAGCTTTGCAAAGAGATAAAAGAAGCTGAACTAGGTCACATTTAGCAGCTCACCACCTTGCCAGTGTCTCTTTATATCTAATCACTCAAGTCCCACATCTAACTTCCCGCAACCACAAGAGTTCATTTACATAAAACCAACAAACAATATCTCTTTCAGTGGTACACATGAGGCTGTGCCACTCATAAATGACTGTGAGATGGAGAAGTTGACATGTTTCCTTGAGACTAAGCATCACAATGATTAAAGATGCTCTCAGGATAACAAAATACAAGCCATGGCAATTGAACTGTGCAGCTTCTGCCCCTGTTATTGAGGATTCTCTGGGGTAAAGCCAAATGAAGTATAGTTAGTATGCCAGGGAACCCGTAAACAAAAGAGAGTGGCAGGGTGGGAAGTGGGATTTCTGCGTCTTTTACATGTAGGTTTATCTGAGTTGATAGCTAATAAATAATTTTGGAAGTGCTTATCTGTTGAAAATTATTTTGCTTTTGGAGCAATGTTTCTCTAGAAACAAGTTGTGCCATGCAAGACGAAGAAGGATCTTTTTTTCTTAAAAGTAGTGGTGCCAAAAAGATATTTTGTAAGCTAAAGCTGGGTAAGTTTATTGGCAAAAGACTGAGTGTGTCTGAAATGGAGATGTACTTTGTACTGGCGTCTTCCCAATGGTGGTTATAGCACCTATCAGTGCTGGGATCATGGGGAGTTATTAAGTAGCACAGTACAACACTCTGTACATGTAGTGTAAGGACTAGTGCACAGCACTCAGATTTACAAGTCAATAAAATATTCATGAAGACTAATCCACAGCTGAACTGGAGCCTAACCAAGCCAAAGTGTAACTTTATTTCTTAACCCCATCATGCTGCACAGCAGGCAAATATAGAACTAAGTAGGTTATAATTCCTGTTTAAAAGTCATTTAGCGCAGGAAAAGCTGTCCTTCCAGCCAGGTGAATAAAAAGTATCTTGAGTCATTAGCATGAGACAACAATCTCCCTAATATCCCCTCTCCAGTTCCTTTCTCAAACCCTGCTGTTCTCCATGCCCTTGGAGGAAGTTCTGCAAATTCAGTATCTACTACAAATGTGACGGGGAGCCTGAATCTGTAAGGAATTAGGTTTGTAAGTCCCATTTGGCTAAGCCATACCATTGACCCCATGAACAGTCCCTACAGAGGGAGGGAGAATATTAAACATGTACAATTCTGAGCATATTTTTCAAGCGTAACAAGGTAGGCAAAGGGATAGAAATGAGCAAGATTTTCCTATCTGGTCTCTCATTTTGTGTTTCAAAACAAACCCTGACACCAGCCCTCTCAACAACATAAAAACTAGTGGGTGAAGAAGTAGCTGCTTCATTTAAACCCTGATGTGCAGGCACTTGCTTTTAAATCATAACATTTAGACAGCAGATTGGTAATTAATATTATCATCATGCTACTAATGTTTCACTAAAGACACTAACAATATGAGGAAAGTAATAGTGCATCCTATATTGACTGAAAGTAATCTGATAAATTAAATAATTTGTCTAGCAGAAGACTTGATTTTACAAGCCAAGCTAGGATCATATTCAAAACCAAAATGCATTCAAGTTGAATGACAAGCATTGGTGGTGGTAGAGGGAAGAAACATGGGCATAAAAGACAGCTGAGTGTGTTCTCCATTTTTAGGGTACAGGAATTGTTTCAAATATTTCTTTTAAGTTTGAGATCGGGTGTTGGCTAGCATAAAAGGCCTTCTCACCACAAGTGAAACATAAAAGAATTTTATCTTTCAGTGTTACTTCTTCCAAGTTTAATTAAACTTCATTCAGCTGTGATATGGCTTAATTTCCCTGTGTTTTAGCTCTGGCAGTAGTATGACAAAAATACCATTGTATCAGCATCAAGCAGAAGAAAGTAAAGCAGCACCAAAATTTCAGAACAAAGGAATAAGGCTGTCTAGTTTGTTGTATTTAACCTGAGAAGTACCCGGACTGATCCTGCATCTACTGGAACTTGTATAATCATTGGTTTAGTGTCTGGGACATGAGTAAAACAAACTGGTGGAGGTCTGAAAACCACTATGGGACGCTGGCCGTATTTCATGTCTGAATGGCAAAGCTGAAAGCACATGTTCCAGGGACTGCATGCTAGAAACCTCAACCAAGCACAACCCAGTAGGGTTGGCAATATAAAATATTCTAGCCCAAAGGTAGCACTTTGCTGAGGGCAAAGTATATTTTCTTTAGAGTAGCAAAATCTAGATTTGCCAGAGTAGCAGAGTTGCTGGTTCCGGAAGGAAGGAAATTGATTTCAAGGGGGTTTGGAGACTGGTGGGTGGAAGGAGTCAGTAATGCTTTGAGGATTGAAGATGTGGACAGAGTAGTCAGTGCAGCTTTTGGGGCTTTGAGGAATGATGAGTTTCAAATAGAGTAAAGAACTGAAAAAGATCAGTGGGATGCAAAGCGACTGGGAACAGGTTTCTCTCTGCTCTTTTACAAGCTGCCCCCTTCTTCAGTACTGTATGTCCCCACCCCAGCCCTAGCTGGTCCCTCCAGGCCCCCAAAAATGTTGTTTTGGCCTGTGTCACCCCTGCTTCCGCCACCTGAGTCACATGCTCTTCCCAGTGCAGAAGCTCCCGTTCAGCCGCTGTAGGCCACTGCCACATGAATGACTCTGGGGTGTGAAATGAGATGCTAGACATGAAGTCCTTAAACATTGCCAGCCAGGCACTCCTTGTGAAGACACTTAATCCTTTTTCTGTCATGGATGTGAGCTACAAACTCAAGACCCCAGGAAGCAGCTTTGCTGATTCCCAGCAAATCCATGTCTATTTGGAGTAAGACGGATGGTGGAAATCACAAGGAAGGAGAAGCTGTCCTGTTTCTCCACACATGCATACTGTCACATGTGAAGCAACAGAGCAGCCCCGGCTTCTCCAGTGACTGACACCAGTGTGTCTGCACAAGTTCTTCTGTGTCTCAAAATGCAGTGGGGAAGTCATGATTTACCTGCACTGAACATCACCCTGCAGAGCTCAGACAAGCAGAGAAGAATAGAAAGAAAGCAGAGTTAAAGAAAAAGCTTGTGAGCATTCTTATCAGTAGCCTGAGCAATGCAGAGAGAATGCACAGAGGAGACCATGAAGAGCAGGGAAAGGGATCTACCTCAAAGGTGGGGTGAGCAGAAACAGTGAGGGACCCCCACACACACTGCTAAGCACACACACACAACAGGGACCAGCTGGAGCAGCCTTTCAGCCTACACAGACCAATACAGAAAGATGGCTAAAGCAACCTTCTGAGTATGCTGAATACGTGCTGCATACAGAAACGGGGTATTTCATTGCATGAGACCAGTGGGCATTTATTTTAAGTGCATTTGTTTTCTGCCACATAACCTAAATCAGCTATGGTCTCACCATTTACTGTGCTGGACTGGCACTGAATGGATGAGGGCCTGGTAAGACAGTTCAGTGGGCAGCACCACGCTGTGTGCCAGTACTGGGTCCAGCCTTAGACCAATGGCAGAGATTTAGGCTACTAGCAGAGTATAACTGCATTTCTGCTTCAGCGAGCTCCTCGTGAAGGGTAAGGTCTCAAGATTCACCCATCAAGTCAACACAGTCCTTGACACTTAGATGTATAGCTGTGCATGACTGAGGAGCACTATTAGAAAATTATGGGGAAATGTTATGTATCTGTACCTTTCCTTTTTAACCTAAACAGTGGTTCTTTTCATGCACATGAAAAGTATTCATATATGTTTAAAGAACAAAAAGGAACTCAGAAAATGATGTGCAAAAGCAAAGAAAATAGAAGAAAAAATCTGGAACAATAACCAACATTTTTACAGTTTAGCAATGGCAGATAGCCAATTTACATTTACAGTATCTTTGCATAAAAAGGTGAAACAGTAGCAAAGGTATAATAAATAAATAACAGAATATTGCAGAAAACCACCTTTCTTTGTTCAAGAAGCTCTCCAAGGCCAGTCCCACATTTTGTATTCTGGAAGACTTGCTCATCTCTTTAAAGCAGCAGTTTTCCCTGAGAAAAAGTCTGAGTCAATTATTTTTTGATCATAAGCTGAAACTTCTGGCTGGATGCTTCAGTCAGAGGAGAAAGAGCAGCGTCCTTCATGCTGCAGGAATGATGCTGTTGCAAGATGGTATTGTGTATAGGGCGGCACAGTATGCTTATGACATTTGTTGAAAGTTGAAGGTCTATTTCAGAAGAACAGATTGTTTCCTACGTACTCTCCCAAGACGAATGTTAAGAAGAGGGTTTTGTGGTTATCAAAATTTCATTTGTATCCTGCAGACTCTTGCACCTACTTTCCTAGTAAGTTCTATAGAAACCTATTTAGCTTTAAATTGGGATGTATTGTTCAAAGAAAGGGTATCATATGTTCTTTCCCTTGACCTTAATATCTTCAGTAGAATGGAGAATAGGTACTTCATCAAAAATTTGCTTCTCATGAAATTGAACTAATAAGTCAATTACCTGTAAATGTACACCACAATCTCCTTGCAATGACTTATCTAACTCTCATGTATTTTGCAGCTACCTCATTTGCCATTTGCTCAAGTGCACTGAAAGGGAGTGTGACTGTACTTTTTAATAAGAATTAATGGTAATATGTTGTCTTTATATTCTGATAATATTTTCCTGTAATGCACATATTCTGTACTAGTAAATGGTGCAGAGAAAAACTTTATTTCATATAAGACAAACTTTCCTGTTTCTGGCCCTCTTGGGAATACAAGAGTATTCTCACCCAAGAGTAGCTACCTCAATATTCATGAAGAATTTTTAATGGCAGGTCAAGAAAGATGGGACTGGTCCTTTATTTAATTCATTCTATTCCATTTGCTTTTCTGATAAAGGCTACAATTTTCATTGAGTTACTGCATACACCAATTTCCTGATGTGCTATGCTTTCTGCAGGCTTTTTGTCTCATGGAGGGTACAGCAAAACTAGCACTTATTAGAGTAATACATAATTGCACATGTTGTTTCCAGTGGTCTTTATGCACCTAAATACCTTTGGAAATTCAAACTAATAACTAAATCTGACACAAGTCTTTGACTATGCCTACAGCACACAATGAAAGTGGTGCAGAAACCTCCTCCATAATTACACTGATGAACACAGGCTGTGCATGCATAGCTGTGCAAGCTTGCCAGCACAAGTCCAGATGCAAAGAAGCTGTGCTTAGGAAACAGGGTGCCCAGGTCAACAGGCTCTGCAGAGAGGACTGTGTGAACACAGCTACCCTGCTTCTAGATCTGAGCTAGCTCTGTACAACCACAAGACCTTTTTCATCCTAACAGTCGCTCTGATATCATGAAAGGAATCAAATTTGCCTGTAAAACCAGCTGCAGGGCATTTGCTTTTTGCATGTTGATACCCTAATGCAGACAGGGAGGAATATATGTCCCGAGGGCTGAAATTTTGATTCTGAAAACCTAGCCTCTACTGTTCCTCAGTGCTGGGCATGTTTGTCTATTTGACTTAAAATTCCCCAAGCACCAAGTGCATCTGAGGAGAAAAACTGCTTTGAGCAGTTTTGTCTATCACCTGTTCAAGTCCAATGAAGAACCAAACCCCCAAGCACCTGTCTTTTAAGGCCTCCAGGTAAGCCTTACACATACCTCCTACGTACCCACCAACCTGGACTGCTCACAAAATGGAGTGAGATTTTACAGAAAAAAATAGAGATTATGTGATTCTGATGTTATAATGAATGGTCTAATATTTAGATTACTTGCCAAACTACCTTGCCCCAGATGAACAGCCCAACCATTGGACTAAATTATGCTCTCAGTTTGCCAGCACAATTGTATTCTTGCTGCAAAAGGGCATTATTTCAGCAGGAGGGATCTCTCTGAACAAAACTGTCCCATCAACTGATAGTTTGAACACTAGCCTGTCTGGAGAGAAGATCAGTGTGGTTTTGAAATGCCTTGGTTGGAAAAAGGAAATGAACTCAGGTCTCCCACATTTAGACCAAATATTTTACCTACAAGGTTATTTTATAAATATTGAGTAATGCTTTCCCACTGTGTTCTACGAAGAAATAGTGACCTCTGCTCAGTTAATTAAAATCGTGGGTAAAGGTGATTACGCATAGGAAGAGACTCAGGTCTGTGGATCTCAAGATGACAAATGTGAAAAATGTGAACCAGCTTCAGGGAGCTCCAAGCTACCCTTCCTTCACTAGCTTTAGTAAATCTCTAATGAGCTTGCTGGAATTTGAGAACCTGTTTCTGAGGTATCCAACGCTGGCCACAGGTGACCAACTTCAGAACCAAGCTCCCTGACCATTTTTTCTTTCATATGCTTAGTAGCCCTGGACCACACTCTGATTATTCAGTAAGGAAGAAAGTCAAAGTGTCTGGTAATTTAAGGGTGCAAGTGTGCCACAGCAGGTGAGGCCAGAGGTGATCAGTGACCAGACAGTATCTGGTCAAACAATGGTCAAAAGAAGGTGCCTGTGGGGAAAAGGAAGAGCAGGCAAAGCGTGTATGGGGCTTCCCCCACATACTCTCCCAGACCCCAACACTGGGTGCCTTGGGCATTTATTGAAATAGAGCTGCTTTCTATGGATTTTGTAACCTTCAGTGGACTACCCTTCCATGAGCATGTCCAGTGCCCCTTCGATAGGGATGCCATACAATATAAACCAAAGTGCTATATGGTTAGTGAAGTACATACACAGATTTTAAAAAGTCCAGAGAGCCCTGCTCTTCAAGCCTGGAGTGATGATATGCGCATTTCAAGGCACAACAGTCCAGTCTCTTAACCCTGGGCCAAACAAAATCTATGAAATCTGAGCTAAACTTCTCATACATTCATTATACTTTTTGCATAAAATGTTTAAGCTGTGGAAATCTGACAGAGATGTGATAAAACTCAAGTGTGTGTTATATAGAGCCCAAAAAAATGAGAGCACTTCTGTTGCTCTCTTCATCTGAAAGCTGTTTACTTGCAAAGCTATTTCTTGCCTTTAGTGGCATATTTGCTCCCTTTAGCCTGCAGTAATCTAGGAGATTAGCTACAGATAAAATATATTAGACCTAGACCAAAAGTGTTGGTTTGACATGTTGGTTTATATTCCCTGACAAAAGCCATCATCTTTGATCTTCTGGATTTTCCTAAACTTTTTTCTTTCACATTAGAACTCAGGTAAAACTCAGCTGTAGGTTTCCATTCATCTAGAGTTAACAATGTATATACCATTTCATTAACCAGGTTTGTCAAAATAAACACAAGTCTTAAACCAGAATTTATTTTAGTGAATTCACTCAGATGTATAGTATGGACACAAAATTCTACAACTTAAACAAATGCTGTAGTCTCTGAAGTTATCACTGTAGACAGAAAATCAGAAAGGGTATTTGTTTAAGAGAGACTTTACTATCTCTGACTTCCTTCTAGAACAAACCTTCACACTGAACACCCAAGACATTACCCCTGTCCGTAAAACATCACTGTGGGTGCCGAAGTAAAGGAGAAAGAAACGTGCTCTTAAAAATTAGCTGGCTTGCTCTGGAACAACATATATTAAATCCTCAAAATCAAATCATAGTAACTTTCATGTTTTGAGGGTTTTTTTCCATCAAAATTAAACCTTAGAATTCCACAGTCTTTTAAATGATGCTTTCTTAGCAAACCAGCAGCATAACACAATAGCATCATTCATATGTGTCTGGCACATATAGCTTAAGCCTCATATGCAATTGCCTTATTAAATTACCTGGTGGTCTCTGGTATTTTGCTTAGCTTTGCCATAGAAAAGAACCAATGCAGCTGTTCCTTCAGTCTCAAAATTCATCCTTCTTTTTTTCTTTTTTAAGCTTTGGTGACTGCAAGCCCAGTGAGTGATACAAAACAGTACAAGCATTCTGACCATGATTTTAAGAGACAAGTGCCTGAAAATTAGGCCTACATTTTCATCTATGTGCTCACTTTTCAAATGTCCAGAAGCAAAGGCATTTGTGATTTATTTTTTTTATGAAAACAAAATAAATCTAGGAAACTGGTGACTACAGTGAAAATACATTGTTTTCTTCCTCAAAGCAATAAAAATCACAAGGTTTTTTTCCTAAAACATAAAATGGTTTGAAGAATTATTATAGAAAAATATTAGGTATACTTTAAAAACATTATCTACAATATCTAATAGGGACGTGCATACAGTGTCTGGTTTATTTAGGTTAATACACATATCAACTTTAAGCACATCTGTAACAGAAGCCATGAAGTCGCCCAGCAACATCCATTAATTTGGCTAGCAGAGGCAGGGTATAGGCAAAGGAATGACCCGCTATAAGGTAAGCAAGTTTATAGATGAACATCACTTCAGTTACCACAGAAAACCTTCCTGGTGCTTGCCGTAGTGCATGCCACAAGACCTCACATTTCCTATTACACTTTACCACTCAGTTTGTAGTCCCCTGTGCACATGCATGCTGGGGATATTACTGGTGATACTTGCCTGCCTGCACTAAACTTGGACTGTAAAGATACTGTCATCCCACTGCTAGGCCAACAGTTGTTTGCACAAGCAGAAAGGGAACAATTCTAATACACCTTTCGCAAAACCTTTGCTTTTTTCACCCTGGAATAACAAGGCTCAAGTGTTTATTTCCCATTTTGCTCCACACTAGCATGCACAAATTACTTTGCAATTTTATCTGAATTCCTGGTAGACCAGTTGCACAAGGCTTTCCTAGTTATCAGCCTCATGCCTCTTTCAGTGACTTACTTTGTTCATGTGCTATGCAGCTCACACACTGCAAGATTTGTAGGCAGTATTTTACTACAGCGTGTATTTTGGCACACTGAGATGCTCCTAAAACAATCGCAGTTGTTGGCAACCAGACACGTGTGCAAACTTCCCCCCTTCCCTGATGCAATGGCTAAAATGAACAAAGCCCTATGCTAGACCCAAAGGACCTCTTGGGGAACAGATGTCCCATGTGGGGTTATCCTGGCTGCCCATAAAAGGCACCTCTTGGCCTGGCGTTTGCCCCCTGCATGGAGGAGCACAACGTCTTTGGGTGTTATCCAAACACACAGAAAATGAGTTAATGCCACTATTATCCCAACAGATGGGCATAATTCCAAGCTGATCAGAGGCTGTGTTTGGACATAGTTGCTGGCAGTAGTATGCCCAACTGGGAGAGTCAAAAGGGTCTGTCAGTTCTGAGTTTTCATGCTTCTAGTTAAAGCCATGCCCTGCTGCTAATCTTGCTTTTTCCAACCTAGATTAGATTTAAGACATTTAAATGCCTTTCCCATGGCTTCACAAAAGCATTCTTTATCTCAGGCCTAAAACATCAGGCACAACAGTGCCAGGCCAATGTGTGATCACAGCCTCTCTGGCCCATCTTTTTATTCTTTTCTACCCACATAAGCTCAGCTGGATATGTAGCTGGGATGACCCTCACTCTTCTCTAGTGACAGGAATTGCAGGCCAGTTAGGCTAATACTTACATGGATGTGTAAGGCAGCACAGACTTCTTGTTGGCAATCAAATGCCTGGGATGGGCCACACCTCCACACAGCTGGCTAGAAGGTAGGATGTAGCAGCATGACAGCAAAATGATAAACACACACTTACGATTGTTGATTGCTTTGGTGCTGCACAATGGACTAATTAGATGCTTGTGATTCAAACTTTTGCAGTGTCTAGTTGGTCACCTGCTTTGCTTGAGGTGTCCTTCTGCAGCTATAATGCTGCTATGTGTCAATCTTTGATTGCCCACATCTGTGGCTGGATCAGGCAGTCATTCCTGCCAGCCTCGGTCCTACTGGCTTGGAAAGGCTGTAGCTCCCAGCAAAAAGAAAACTGATGGTACTTGACTGTACATAGAGCTGTGTGACATAATCTTCCCTTTCTCTTGTAGGGATTTTGCCCATTACTGCTATTTTCACACATCATTGGATTTTACCTTTGATCTTTTACCAGCAGCAACCACCCTTAGAGATGATTCATTAATGAAAACGTCTCTTAAGTAAATGTCACTCTCGTTCCTAGCGCATGATAAAAAAGCATTGACTTAGTCACAGAAGACCCAACCTACCCACAGGCCCCAATGACTCCATCCCAAATGACAAATCTAGAAGTCTGTCACCCTCCAGTTGTTTCGAGCTGTTTAGTCCTGAATGGCTATTTTCCCTGAAATATTTGTCATCTTTTATATGAAAGTCATCTCCTTTTTAACAGTGTCTTCCTTTGATTTGAAAGAAATTCTTTGACAGATATTATAGCACAAAATTAAGAGCATATATATACTTGGAAACATCTCATATTGACATGAGACTTTTTTTTGCAGAAAGGCCTAGGCAGATCACATTCACTGCAATTTAAATAGTAGCTCAAATCTTTCATGCATTAAACGGGTTTGAAACAAACCTCCTTTATTTTAAGCAGTGTTTCTCTGTAAATTTACATTAACCATGTGTACATTAGGCAATAATACTGCTTTCAGAATATACTAGTTGTATTTCAAATTCATTCCCACTAGCACGAACCATTAAGTACTTCCCAAATAAAATCAGCAAAAGCTGAATCTAGCAATTTTATCTAGCAAAAACCAGCCAAAAAAGCAATAAAAATCTCATGTCTGGATGTAAAAAATACATGCTTTTTTCACTTGGTTGTGTTCACTACTGCCCTGATTTTTTTGTAATGTTCTATTAAATTACTCAATGGGGAAACTGAACACAGCCATTACTAAAAACGGGGTTTTGTTTTGTGAGGAGAGGTCATAAAAGGAAGTCATTAAAAGAGTTATGCAGAGTATACACAGGATTTGAGATAAAAACTTACAGAAACTGATAGCAAAAAGGAAGTTAACATTTCCAGGTACAAAAACTTAGAGTGTTGAAGATACTAGTAAAGGAAATGGCTTCCAAACACTTGTAGTCACAACAGAAAAACTTCTAAGGGGTGGGGAGCCAAAAAAAAGTTAACAGCCACGGAAACGGGCTTACACCATTTCCTAATATGAATAAACAAATAATAAAGCCTAGTTTGTGTGTGATTTAGTGCATGCTCTGCATTACAAACATCAGGTACTGTGTCTATGCCTGTGAGCAATGAATGCCCAATATTCACTCATTTCATTTCTGAAAGGGAAGAAAAAAAGTAGAATTTTGATCTCTGACAGCTGCGTGAGAGGTGTTTCAGCAGATACTGCGAGCACCCATGAAACTAGAGGGGGAAAAAAAAGCTTCAGAGGTTCATGAAGGTTATTTGCTGTCACTGCTGCAGAGCAATGCCACAGCTTGCCACTGTTTACAACATCAGCCAGACCAGGGGCACGTCAGCCTGTCCTGCACTTCCCAGTCAGTCCACGTGCCCAGTTGTCATGGCGGACGAATCAGGATGTCAGCAGTAGTTGATGCAGAAGCAAGTCTGAAAAAACTGACACAGAACCCAGTTATGTCAACATAGTCAGAAAAAGGGTTACCCTTTTTCCAATGGTAATTGAATTGCACACGGTTATACTCTTCAGAGAACATTTAGCTAATGCATTGCTTCATTTTGAAGAGCAATTATGTAAATATTCATGGAATATACTGATGGGGTCGGTTTTTTGCAGACTTGAAAACTGGAGCTATAGATAATAAACCGTCAAAACACCATAGTGCAAATGCCTGAGTACCTAATAAATATTTTGTAAAGAATTCTAATGTACTTGTTACATGTATATATTTCTATTTTGCAGTTATGGTGTGTATATGCATAAAAGTAAGTTGGTTCTTTCCAATTCTGTTTTAGATCACATTCACCCAAAATTTTACTAAAATATGACAAAAAATTATTACAAACCACAAGCATCTGCATTGATTTAGATATTGAGTCTCAATAAAATTCCCCAAATTCTAGAAAGGAGAATTAAATACTGTGAAATTCATTCTAAGAGCAGAGTGCTCTTACCTCTACAGGTAGATATATACATGCAAGAAACCTGTCTCTGACAAAAACTCTGGAAAGGAATACCCATTAGAAAAGGCCTGCCATTAAACTTTCTGCAACAGTGGGTAGAGGGGCTGGCAGATAGCTGAGTTAATGTGTAGCTAAGTAGTTTCCAGTTAATTAAAAATTTCCCTTGCTTCTTCTCACTTTAACACCAATCCCCAGGAAAGCCATCACTTCCATCCAACCACAGGTCCCATCCATGCTCTTCCCTCCCTCCTGCAAGAGCAAATACAGCATGCTCTATCCCCTCCCTGCTAAATGGAGACTTTGAAATAGATGACTTACGTCTGTTTTTGATTAAATAAGAACTCAGTTATAGAGGTCTTATCCTTTTTCCCCAAATGCTAATCCCCTGGGCTCTTATCACCTTGTTAAATGTTTAATGTTGTGATCATGCCCTTGTGAAAGCTGGCTCAAGTCAGCAACCTCCCTGGCGGGGGAAGAGGCCAGTTTTGGAGATGTAATGTACATCCCCCAAAGGCTGTGGGGGAGGAGGAGGCCAAACAGCTGCTAATCTGCCATAGCAGCATGACAGCAGATTCTCCTGGTGCATATTCATCTTCATTTTTGCAATTCCTCTCACTCTCTTTTCTTGTGTGTATGTACATCATTTGCTAACTTAATATAGCCCAAGAAGAGTAAACAGGCAGCTCTACGGAGAATGATGCCTCTGCCTTTGGCTATACAGACATATACAAGTATGATCAGACTTTTGGCTAATAAATAGACAAAAATTCACAGAGACACTGTCAGCATAACCTTGGGTTTGATGCTGAAAGAGGCAGAGGATCTTTCAAAGAGCTGGAGTTACACCAGTTTGCATGTTTAGTTTGGAGGTTTTTCCCTGCAGGAAAGAAATGCACGGATGCTCGGGCCAATCTCAAAGATATTCCCATTAGCTTAGAAAAACTCTGTCTCCAGACAATAATCTAGTTTTGTAAAAGGAACAGTTTCATTCAACAAAGCCGTTTTAAGCCTTCCTTGACTGGGACATTGTATAGGTACAGAGGGATGAGGTGAAAAAAAGTTTTTATTAAACTGAATTATTCTGCCATTTCACATTAGTTCTTGGCAGACTTGAGAAGTATTAATTGTGTGAGTTGAAAGCTGAGGACTGTCATGCATTAAGGTTTAAGGATATCTACATTTAAATGATCCAAACATGAAACAAAAAGTTAATGTGAAGGTCCTAATTCGTAAACCTTAAGATTGGTTTGTACTGACAAACATCATCATGAGAAAAATTTGTCCTGTCCTAACAATTCACTTCCTCCCCTTCCCCCCAATTCCTGAGCAACTGCAGGAACAAGGATATCTCGGTATGGTTGGTAGAAGAGACAAATCTCTATTTGTGATCATGTATCTCACCCAAATTGATTTTCCCTGAATTTAACATCTGATTTTTCCCACATTTCATCCTTGAAATCCCATCAGAATTTGTTTCCTTTCCTCATGCCCTGTGCCCATTAATGTCCTTTCTGTGCCAGGAAGATGGCATGCTACCTCTATAAGACACAGAGAATCAGAGAATAACTCAGGCTGGAAGAGATTTTTGGAGGTGACATGGTCAGGTCTCTGCTCAGACTAAGGCAGTCCACAACCTCTCTGGGCAACATTTCCCAGTGTTTGAACACTGTCATGGTGGGGAAAAAAGCCCTAATATCTGACCAGAATTTTCCCTGTTATGACTTGTTCCTTTTCCTAACCCTGTGCACCTCAGCTACTGTTAGAGAAAGCAAAAAGCCCACAGCCACACTGTGAGTGAGACTGGAATGGGGCAGCCGAAGGAAGTTAAGGCTGTAGAAGGAATTCTCCCATGAGGAATGTCCAGTCTGGGAAAACCTGCAGTGCCTCATCTGAGGCTCATCTGAAGGTTATGGATTCATATGCCGCCTTCTACTAGTTTCCCAGGGAGTTGTTTACTTTTTTTTTTTAATAGTCCAACTGCACCTCCTTCTCTGACCTACTGAGAACAAATTATTTGTAACCCTCCTGACACAATGAAAAATGAAGCTATGTTAACTAGAGGCAGTTCACTATGTGCTGATCACAATATTTACATTGAATTCTTTCACTGACCCTAGTGTTCACTTTGTCAAAGGTACATTAATTACTTGAAACTTGCATCATATAAGTCAACATGAACATGCAGGTCAAGATAAAGCCTTGAGAATGCTATACTTTTGGGTTGCAATGTACTTCCATTCTTGGGAATTACTCTGCAATACATGGTGTGGTAAAAAGCTAAGCTGCAGAAATGTACAATGCCAGTAGCAGAGCATTTTATGAGAAGGCAAGCTGAGTATCTTAGGCATAAAGGACTGCATAACATTACTGTCCAAAAATCTTCAAGAAAACAACAAAAGTAGTATTTTAGATGAAGTCTGTGAAACAGTAACCAATTTAAGCACTGATTAGAAATTAATTTGAAACATTTCTATCAAAAACATTGTCCCAATTTAATGATTGATCTTCTCTTCATATTTCAGACATAGGTAAGGAAGATCATGTCCAATGCAACAGGTTCTTAACACATAGTCCAGAATTCACTCTGGTAGAGGAAACATAACCAAATGTACCTACGTTCATAAGAACATGATAATGCCAACACAACCAGGTAATGTGACATAAGCTGATCTCATGTTGTTAGTGTGTTATACGTAACTGTCACTGAAAAACACTAGAAAACAGTTTCCTGCACTGAAGCTTAAAGTCTGCTAGCTTCTAACCACTGGCACAGACTGTAATATAGGTGCTGGACAGCCTACAATTAGTCTGGACATGGTTTAAATGAGAAACCTCAGCTCCAGTGAGCCATCCCCTGCTGTGAGGGTGCAGATGCTTCATCCCTTGTGCCACCCTGGCCCTCTGGAAATGCGCTGCTACCAAACCAAACTCGCTGAGGCAATCAGCTCCATGCTGGCATGTTCCATAGTGGAGTGGAGGATTGTGTTGTACAGGGGGTTTCCTCAACCAAGGAAATTCTGGGGTCACGGAGGGAGCCAGCAGCAGCCAGGGGAGCAGCTGACGAGAACTGAGGGGGGCCAGCAGCAATGGTGGGAGTTTTAAACATGGTGCAACTGCCATGAGAGGAGAAGGCTCTGGGGACATATTATAGGAGCCTTCTAGTACCTAAAGGGAGCCTACAGGAGAGTTGGGAGGGACTCTTTATCAAGGAGTGTAGTGATAGGATGAGGGGTAGTGGTTTTAAACTGAAGGGGGGTAGATTTAGATTAAATATTAGGAAGAAATTCTTTACTGTGAGGGTGCTAAGACATCTCAGTTTTACAGGCCCTGACCCCTCAATTTGAAACTAGATGGTTACTGGCTATGCTAGCTCATAAAGCATGAGAAGCATAAGACACTCCCTTAGCCATATATTTAATCTGTGGTGCTGGCTGCATGGTGAGAAAGAAGGCTGTATCATCTTCAGATGTGGCCAAACTCCCCTGCAATGTCCCAGGACAGCTGCAATGCAACAAGCTTATCTCCAGCACAATTTACTTCCTACCAGAAAAGGAGGAAACTAAGAGACAGATAATTCAAACTCAAAGTTACTACTCTCTAAAGTTCCTAGTCACCAAATCTCTTCATTGCCTTTTGCTTAAGGAAGATAACATACTTATTACAGTGCCCTGAAACATTATTGAAGTGAATTATTTTAACTAGCGGTGATAGCGAAAAAGCCAGTTAAAGAAACTCTCTAAGACTCAATTTTGGAGTGTTAGAAAGCAGGCATCAGCAACATCGTAAATTCATTGAACATTTAAATAAGCCTTGTGATTGCTCATGGCTCCCTCTTGCTCACTCTTATTTTCTCAGTCTTTCAACCCTTACTATTGTATTGGGTTTCTGTGGTGAGGTTTTGGTAGC
>JANZLQ010000139.1:0-22477 GCA_026212715.1 Elanus axillaris | reverse complement strand
CCCCCCCCCCCCAATAACTACCCAACACCTTTGTTGCTGCCCATGAGAAACAGTTCCAACACTTCGGAACATCTTTGAAAGAATGTAGTCTGCTTTCTTAACTCACCTGCTCTGGTATCACTGTGGAAAGTACAATGTATTCTATTGTTTACTATCTGTGTAAACTGAAGACAAGACCCTAAAAGCACATAGCCCAGGATAACAAAGGAACATAATGCAAAAATGGATGGTCTAAAATGATAGGAGCATCACACGAAAAGCAGACAGAAATAAATGGGTGCTAGTAATATGTGTAAAGAGAGAAAGAGTATGTGTAGTAAAAGAAAAAAATGGTTCAGAGCCTGTAGTATGAGGCTATATCCTGTGATTCTGAAGAACAAGGAGATTCTAACTCCTGGATAGTCATTTGATAGACTGATACTAGTTTTATTTTCTCTCTCTAACAGTAAAAACAATAAGCATGCTTTATTCTTGTATATTTCACTCTCTATACTATTTACTCTGACAGCAATCAGGGTTCCAAGCTGTGGCCAAAGAATAAATGTAGCTCTGCTTTCAACTAGTATAAGAAGCAATAAAAACAGCCAGAAGGTGGCAGTTTTAGACCATTTTGAAAAAAGGCCATCAATGGCTTTGAGCATAACTAGACTTCTACAGTATCTTCTGAGATTCAAGACAGAACCAATCTGATAGATAGTTTTAAATTATTTATTTGTTAATACATACAAAGGAAATAAAAAGGACCTTTCATCCCAAGAGTGGCAAATTTAGTCCCATTTAGCTTTAGTCTAATTACAAAGGCTGCTACTGAGAAAACTGTTTCTTCAGAAACTACTCAAGTTATTATATAGATATTTAGAGACAGAAGAACTGCATTTTCAGCTAAGACATGCCAATGCCTTTGG
This sequence comes from Elanus axillaris, assembly GCA_026212715.1. Taxonomy (NCBI): domain Eukaryota; kingdom Metazoa; phylum Chordata; class Aves; order Accipitriformes; family Accipitridae; genus Elanus; species Elanus axillaris. The sequence goes on along the minus strand of JANZLQ010000139.1, from coordinate 21,572 downwards.
AATCCATTAGGGCAACAGCAAACACCTTCTAGCTATACCTAGACATCACAAATTTTAGTCTAGTTCTTGGTATGGCTCCTAATTGGTTCAGAAGATTTAACCCTGTTGAGGTTTTTGTTTGTTTGTTTTGTTTTTTTTTTTTCTTTTGCTAAGACTTACTTTTTCAGGCTACAGTCATGTCTGGGAGAGGGTAATACTCGAGGAAGTAAAGCAAATTACTTGTATAAATATACCAAAGAGAGAAAATTAGCCAGAGAGGCAATAAACTTTGCTTCCAAGTAGCCTGGCTTGTCAAAGGAGCACAGAATTAGGCCCATCAGGAGGTGATGGATAAAAGTATTTGGTTAGGTTTAGACACAATAGTTAATTTTTGTTTTAGCAGGACAAATTGTTCCCTTAGAGATGCAACCCCAAGGAACACTAGTATGTGTTTAAGTCCTGAAATATCTGTCAGTGAAAACTGCAGTGAAATCTCTAACTTCACAGAGGAGAAGCACATGTTTGCACGATTAGGGTATGTGGTAGGGCATCTTCACCCTACAGCTTCTCCCACTGGAGAACACTTTGTACCATGCATCATGTGCCATATCAAAGGGGCTGGAATATAAACTAAGCTTTGGAAAGATGTGTGATCAGAAAAAAAGCCAGTGTATTACAACAGAAAAACTTCTGACTTTTCGTATAACTTTAGTCAAAGGATTTCTGTCTTTATAGATACCTGAAAAAGAACCCTTAAAATAGAACTCCCCTGTGCTCTCCTTGAAAACTTTTCCAAAGGACAACTGACCCTTTTTTGTTCTCACTTTACACTACTATCAGTCATGAAGAAAATAATACTTTAAGAAACTCAAGGACATAAAGCAAAAAAGTTGATAAAAAGCATAAGAATCAGAGAAAAGAGAACAGGGCATATTCAGCTGTGAGGTCAAATTGGAGTACAGGGGAAGAAAGAAGGGAGCTAAGGTTCTGGATCTAAAAAGAGGGCAAACTTTGATGAACTGAAGGAATCATTGGTAAAGTCAGCTGGACTGAAAAGCTCAGGGACCTGAATGCAAGAGAGGCCTGGAATTTTTTCCAGTCAAACTATTAAAAATACTAGGAGTTCTGTATCCCCAAAAAGGGAAAAGTTATAGGAAAGGTATAAACCCAACTGAGTGAATAAGCAGTTCAGGAAAGATATTGTGAATAAGCAGAGAGCTTAGGAGGAATTAAAAAAGAAATGCTTTACAATTCCCTAAAAGACAAGAGGGTGAGAAATTAAGAGAAAATTTATTGAAGTCTATTTGAGGGCCAACTTCTTGTTCTAGCAAAATTTGAGATGGCAAATCAAATGGAAAAAAGGCATTTCAACCCTCAAAGTGAGATTAGAAATGGAAAAGGCCTTGTAAGAGTGTGAGGAGGGAGTAGAAGATATATATATCTCCAAGGAAAATCAATGGTTTTCTTAAGGTTTTCAAAATTAAGATGCGGTTAATCTTATACACAAAGATCATATGGATGCTGACAAACTCAAGTGTTGATATACCATAGAGACTGTACAAGATTTTTCTGCTTTCTCCTAGTACTGTGTGTGGACAGTAGTCTGAACAGCAACACTAAATTTCACATTGTCTTGTGGATCAGCTATTCTAAAAAGGGGTAGAGAATGTGCTGTCAACTTTCACCCTTTTCAGATTTGAGGAAGGCAAAAGGCATGATTATTCTTCTATACTGCATTTTGGGCTTTACAGTACTGTAACAGGAAATTATATCCTTGTTGCATACTTACAGGTTTCCTTTACTTTGTGATCTGTCACAAGGCTTCAGCCTAGTTAAACTGTATTGCATCCTCCAGTGTTACATCCTGCAACACCTCACCATGTCAATATTGGTTATTCAGGTGTAAATGCCTCAGGTCCAAGATTAAAAAGAGAAAAAATTTAATCTTCACACCCCATAAAATTTCCTGAGCTTCTAAACAGATTAAGCCATTAATCTGAGACAGAGATTCTAAGAAAAGAAGATTCTAAGAGAATCTAAGAGAAAAATAGAGGAAATGACAATAATAAAACAAAACAAATCAAAACAGCACAACAAAACAAAACAAAACACACACCTCCCCCCATCCCCCCAGTCCAAACTGACTTACAGAAAATACAGTGTTTGAAAAGAAGGACAATGAAGTAAGCCATATATTAAAAAGTGATAGAAAAGTCTACATTTTACAAAACCACTGAAATAAATCCTTCCCAACCCTCTGTACATTTCTGTATTAATACTGTTTCTTTTATTCCATACACTTCCTTAAGCAGAACTCAGGGCTTGGTAACCTGATACCTCTTCCTATCACCACATCCTGAAGAGCTTTAGGGAGGATGTCATAGATAGGGAAACTGAAGCACAAAGAAGTGAAGTGAATCATCCAGAGTCATACCCACCCAAGGCAGTAAGAACAGAACCCTGGGTTTTGAGTGAGAGATTAAAAAGTTTATTCTTCTGGGACTTGGTGGGTTTAGCAACTTCTTCACATATCCCTTATTAAGTATGTAATCAATACAATGCATATGGCAATGATGATGTTTCCTCACAATACTTAGTGAATTCAATAATGCAAATATGTTAGTTTGTAAGAAGTTTTTCTCCTCCAGTGCAAAAAATGGAAAATAGCCTCCTTTCATGGACTTCAAGTTTGCATTTATAACTTGTGCTTATAGGTGAAAAGTCACCTGTCATTCAGAAACTCTGAAGATTAAATAAGTATGAGGGTAATCAAAGCAGAAGTTTAACCAAAAGCTCACTTTCTCCCCTACATGGTCTGACCACAGCTTCCTTCCTCTCCTTCAGTAACTCTTGCTTCTTCTTCTTCTCTTTCAAGCCTTGTTCTGCTCCAGCCATCTATCAAAATCTATGTAGGTTTCTGCTTTCATGTTGATTACCTTGTAATACTGATTTACTGAGGTCTTATTTTTTAAGCATTGGTATTTTCAAAGTTCGGGTTATCTGAGATATGGGTTATCTTTATAATACCTCTCAGAGAATTTGAACTATGTCATCACAACAATATTCATCACAGTTCCTATTGAAAATATGTTTATCACTTTCCTTTGACTCAAATTCATTGACTTCAGTGTGAACTTGATCCATCAAATACATAATGTACTATGCAAACTTCAGAACACAGCTCATTTTTAAGTACAGGAAATATAAGCTACAGCAAAAACTGGAAGTGAAAGATGCTGGCCCTGATAAAAGATGCACATATAATTTAAATGAAATCATAGTTTTTAAAATGTTCATCAAAATTTAAATTAATTCATAGCTCTTAAAATGTTTCTCACTTTGAACTTGCTTGAGATTCTTTTTAAAAAATAGTTTTTGAGGGCCTGTAAGGTTTCAGAAGCCTACACTTACCAGAAAAGAAGAGATTCATGCCATTGAGCAACTATTTTCCTGCATTTATTCTGCTTCTCTGTACATGCTTGTTTAGATGAAAAAATCAGCCTACTATAAAGTGCCAACACAAAGATTTGTTTTGGATTTAGTGGTGCAGAAAGACCAGGGTAAAATTTACCTTCCATGAAACAAGGTTTTTAATTGCTGTCCTTGCTTTCAATCCAATACATATGACCATTTTATGTTTTCTATTTCTTTTAGGGCTTTTCCACTAGAAAGACCAACAGGATTTTTGTATAGGGTAATACGTGAAGTCTGGGCTCTTGGGTTCCATTCAAGAATAAACTTTAGGTGAGATTGTGCATGTGTTCAGCCCAAACTCTACTTGAAGAGAAGTCTTCCATTTTAGAAAATGCAACTGGGAAAGGCTTTTTGATATTTAGGTGCAGTTTTGATTGTAGGTAGTGGGCAGAATATTTCACTTTGGAAAAAAAAAGAAAATTAAAGATGACCCTGTATTTCGTGTCTCAAGGAACTTAGGCAGATAACCAACTGCACTCGTCAATGTTCTTTTAATGAAAGAATGGTTTTACCAGCGCAAAAGTTCAACTTACCAGGAAAGGAATCAAGCACTCCTCTTTGTGTGTACCCAGATTATTCTCACTGAACAGAATACTTGCTCAAAGCAAAACCAAAATGCAGGAACCCAAAATATACAGTCTAGGGCATGCAAAGATCAAAACTTCTTTTACTGCTTTAACAGTCATCATTTGGTTCAGCTCTTTCAAAGGTTTAAGATAGCTTTGTACATCCATCCTTGAATACCATGGTGTAATTCTTGACAGCTTTCTTGATGGTTTAGCCAGTGCTTTTCAGTCATTAGACAATATAGCTCTCCTTTTTCAACTTAGTCAAGAACAACTTGAAAAATAAGTTAATGAATGCCTATGTTCTGATGCAGGCTTTCTTGCAGGTGATGCACAAAAGAAACTTGTAATATTGCATGTATAAGGAAAATACATCAAGGAGATTCACTTTTTAGAAAAATGTGAATACAAAGCTGTGAATGGCTAGTATTGTTGTCTATCCAGAAAACAGGCAGCAAATACAGTGTTAAATTCATAACCATTTGCTGATTCATAAGCTTTGGAAAACACTGCTGTTTATTATTCACCTGCATCCACATTCCTGAAGTCAATGCAATGTCCAAATCTACCGACTATACCTCTAGTTCTTAGACTCTATGTATGGGTTCATTTCTGGAACAATCTCCACTGGAATTTTGGATGTTCAAAGCTGAGGGTTTTTTTATAGCCTACCTATAGCAAAGCTACCAATTTAGGTTCCCATTTGACCTCATAGGATATCACAGATTTGTGATGATTTTTAGGGCTTATGTTTACTTGGGAATAATAAAAGACAAGCCAATCCAGTCTGTGTATTAAGTCAGACTCTCCATATACCTTTATGTTGCTTCACCAATAGAAATTCACTTAAGCCCCATTAAATTTCCAATTAATCCTTATTCAGTTCTTCTTCTAGTCTTTGTGACTATTCATATCATGCTTTTTCTCATTTAGCAATAGTGTGGATACATATCACATCCAAGGCAGTGGGCCTGTGGCTGCTAAAGCAACTATCAGATAATCCTATTTCATGTTAGAATTTGGCCTAGAATGAAACCCTCTGGTGTAAAACTGTCTATCTTTGTACTTGTGTCTTGAGTGAATACAGCCCCAAATCTTTTCTGTTATGTGTTTACATCCTCAACATTTCAAAACTTTATCCTATTTATTTATATTCTACCCCCTTGGCCATTTGTGCAAGAAAACATGTGAATTCAGGTAATTTGTATTTTTCATACACAACTGGAGGCTGGTTTTTTGAGATATATGATATGCAAGTCCCTGTCTTCACTTGACCTGCCAGTATTAATTCTTCTTTGAAACAAAAATTTCATGGTAGACCATTAACTCTGATTTTTCTGCATCACACTCACTGTGGCTATCCTTTCCTGTCAAGAAAATGTTTTTTCTGACAATCAAAGGTGTTTCTGCCAACTCACTGCCAACAATATCTCAAATACAGATTTTATAAAGCCTGTCTCACTTGTTCTGCTTTCTTTCTGGTGTCCTTTCTGGAATTCTGATTTTATTGTTAGGTCCTTTTAAGCTTCAAGAAACAATTTTGACTCTTAAACAGGGAAAAGAGTGATAAACTTGACTAATTCCCTTTGGAAAAAAGACAAACTTAGTATCTTTTCAGATTGTATAAAATTTAATATGTGTTTTTCCTTCTTGAAAATCTCAATCTATTTCCTGTGGAAAATGAGCAGAAAAATGTTGTGGGTTAGACAGGGAAGGCACAGTCAGTGCTGCAGACTGAAGGAGTGAAGAGGGGATACACTCCTGAAAGCTTTTGTAAACTGTCAAGGATTGTATGCCAGTGATCCAGTGGGCAAGAGAATGCAATCCAAAAAGCTTCTGTCATGGGTTTTCTCTCACATCATCCCATTCTTCCTGCTTGACACTAAAGGCAGTAACATCCCATATAGGCATTTCTTTTCCTGTTGGAAAGGATGATATTACTCTCTGTATTAATAAGTTTTTGCTGTTACTTTAAAACTGGTATTGTTGTTGAGCTGAAAAAACGCTTGCTTGCATAGCTCCACAGGTGTGACTTTGTGAACTATAAAGAACTATTGTATGCAGAACGGTGCAAATAATGGATTTATCTACTTACTAGCTATTTTTGTTAGGGGAAAAAAATCAGATTTTCCTTTTTATTTTGTTTCTTTTCACTGTGGAGAACAAAAAAATCACAACATGTCTGCTCAAAATTGCATGTCTGTCATTTCTTAGCCTTTACCAAAAGGGAAACAATCGAACAGACTCTTAAGTTATGAGTTTCAGACATTGTGAGCTGGTCTAGTTTAGTTGTACATGTGCCCAAACCTGTTTGTTTTCCTGTAAAAGAAAAAAAGCGTGTTTTTTTTTTTTTTAAGCATAGCTGTAGTTCCTTCAAAATGCAAAATACATGAAGACTTGTTTATATTGGTTAAAAAAAGATAGTCTTCCAAGATTTGATGCTGGGGATATCTGCCCCAGTTGGGGAATAAATTAACAGATGTAGGATAAAATGTAGTTTAACACAGAAACTGTTTGGTAACATTAGTTAAACAAGTTAATGTTCATAATCATTTAATTAGGAGTATTACCTAGGGAGGCATCATGCTAATATACATTGCAGCAATAGAGAGGGAGCAGTGAGATTGCAAACAGAAGTTGTTTTGTTTTTTTTTTTAAAAAGTTAGAGACAAATTAAAAAGGAAAAAATTGTTGGAAATATGAAATATAAATCGATATGATGGGAATTCCACGTAATCACCAAGAAAATAAAACTTGAAGGATATGATCTCACCCTGTAAACATTTTTAAGATAACATTGTAAATGAATAATGTGAACTCTATGTCATTTCTGATGACAAAAACACAAATATAGCTGCCAGAAGCTATGGGAAGGAGATGATGGTTAGCATATATGAAAACAATGGTATAAATAAGTTTTAAAAGAGTATTAAAACTGGATGAGAGGAAGGCTGAAGGAGGGATGCACTTTCTTATGTGGAAGAGAAAGCAAGTAAATACAGCAATAGAAATGGTCTGAGAAGAGTTGTTGCAGAAATAGACCATGAACTAACTCTAGTATCTGAAAGAATAAAATATTCCTGTTTATCCCCAGGTCTGTGATTATCTGTTAGGTACAAGACACTTCTTTTTTTATATGCTTTTGTCCACAAATCCTATCTATAAATCCAATATTCAAGCCAAGAATAGTGTATGTAACAAGAAAAAAAAAATCAATCAAGACTGTATTATCTTGATCAAACAGAGTTTGAAGAATTGCATATGACAATTTCCTAAATGACAGCATTTGCCTTTACAAAATAGCTATTATCTCTGATGTAGATTACATTCACTCATTTTTATTTTGCTCATCTTTATTCTTTACATTTACATCTCCCATTAAGTATTCTATAATCTAGTGATGAAGTGCTTAATTCTGAAATCTCTGAATCCTGTTTAAGACATTAATCATTTTGTTGTAAATTAGCTTAGGGCTTATTTTTCCTCAAATTTGTAAGTTTCTGTTGTCTCTGTTTTCCATCTCATTGCTGCCTCTGCAGGAAGAAAATGACACCTTAGGTGTAAAACTATTGCTGCAAAAAATCACAACATCTCAGTCAGAAATAGTTTTCTACTCAAAGACTCTAATGAAAGCATTCTAATACCTAAATGGTTGGACTAGTTTTCATTGCTGTTAATCATGTCTTTATCAAGTGAAAATTCTATATTTTTTTTACTAAAAATGATAAATAATGTACATATGCATGCTTAGTATGTCTTTAAATAGGAAAATTTAATACCTAAAATTAGAATTAGAGCTCAGTAGGTTTTTTTGCCAAATTCTCAGACTACACTTTCAATTTGCAAACTGCACTTGTTATCATGTGGTTGTCATTTTGAACCAAAGACAGTTTTCACAAATATTGTGACTTAATATAATAAGAAACTGATCCAACAGGAGCAAGACCAAAGTCCAACTGTTTAAAGCTAGATAATCAATTGAGTTAAAGCAGTGAAACTCCACTGAAATGAATGGAGTTAGCCCTACAAATACAAGCTATAAATGCATTATTCAAACAATTTTCTCTATTTTAAATTTATGCTACATAATCACCTGAAGACCTAAGAGATCCCAAGTATCTCTGTTCCTCCCTTCATTCTGCTTTCCCTTTTTGCCCCTCCATCTTTCTGAATGAATTCTTGTACAGAGGCACTTAATGCCAGACAACACTGCTTTACGTAGACAGATTCAGTTCAACAGTCTCATTACGGTTTTCGAGTAGATAGGTTTAATGAGTAAAGATAACTATCAGAAGCAAATGTATACTATGTTGACTTACTACAAGATGCAAACAAATTGTGTGGACTGCATGAATAAAGATAACAAAAAATTGTTAAGTTGATTAACTATGTAATTAACTGACAAGCTTCCAAAAAAATGTCTTTAATAAGCATCATTACTGAATAGGGGTTTTATTAGTGAGAATTTTGCTCACTATGGAGATTCACCTTTCAAAAAGATTTTGGAGACAATGCAGGAAAGATATTCCAAAATATCAAGGGGAAAATGCCTTTTTAGTGAGAAAATACTTGCTCAGAAAACCAAGATACTTTAAGAGTTTGCTCATTTAAAGTTATTAAAATGAGAGACTGAGGAATGGCAGAAAGAAAACAGGAGATTCTAATTTGCTCTTTCACAGAGAAAGACCTCAGCAAAACAGCAGCTGTAGCACAGGCTGAGATGAGTTAGAACAGTATCTTTATTTTGAGATTGCATCAGTGAGGATGTCTGAGCACTGGTGCTGGGACACACACTACCAAAATAATCATAGGGTCTAATCCACAAGAGGACTTGACTTTCTAGCCCTCTGTGCTCATGTGCCCTTCAGAGTTCATTGCCACGCAGAAAACAAACCCCATGTGGGGAATTGCCAGAAAAGAATACAGAACAAAATGGAAAGCATGTTTATACATGATTGAGTCCATGATGCAGATATGTGGTCAGCGCAATGCACATCTGTTTCCCCATTCCCTTCTCTTCCTGTCTGAAAAAGGCTGTAGTAAAAAAGGAAAAAATATAAAGAGGTGCTGTTAAGAAAAATCACAGATACAAAATGCCTTCCACATGAAGAATGATTAAAGAAGCTAATGAGTAGGCTAGTGTTTTCCAGTCTAGAAAAGATAAAGAGGGATGAGTAGGGGGATGGCAAAGCTGTATGTAGCATAGGAAAGGGAAGGCATGTCCATAGTCTCTTCAGATACGATAAAGTGTGGACATCATCTATAACTAGAAAATAGCAGGTTCAGGATAAACCAGAAGAGTGTTTCTTTACCCTGTTATTAGACCCAAGTGGTGGATTTACTTGCCAACAGACATTTCAGATACTAAAAATTAACACGGATGTAGAAAGTGTGATGAGGGAAATTAATGCTGAAAAAAATTCAAGAGCTGTTATATAAAACAACAGGATGTATTTGGATCAGGAAGCACTTGAAAAGAGTCTTCTGAGAGGGGCAAGATTCTGGAGAAATGGCACTAGAGTTTTGCCCTGTTCTTATGTTTTTCCAAGCTGCCATAGTTAGAGAAGATAATGGGCTAGAAAGATGCTATGGTTGATATTGTAGCCCCTCTCTCTGTCTTCATGATTTGGTTCCTTACAGCACAAGTGTCTCACTTAAAGTATGAGCATTCAAACCAGGGCAAAACTGCAAAACACATGGTTCACCTTTTACAGCAACTCCTACTCAGTCATCAAGTCTTCTGACTATAATCTTATTTACATATTTTTTATCTGAGACAGTAACTCCCTTACAATCAGAGCTTCAAAAAGGAATTTATCTATAAATTATCTGAATCATTACGTAAACTGTGTAGTCACATGAGCATTCATTCAAATTTTTTTTTTCCAGAGAATTTGAATCAGGTAGTGTTTTTCCTGATATTCATTTGATATCATGTAGTTCTATAAACAAACTTTCTCCCATGTCAGTAGCTAAGGATAACAAACTTTTGAATAAAACTGCCACTCCCTTACCCTTAAAGGTAACCCTTTATGAATTTGTTTCTTTACAGTCTCGTTTTGTTATAGGAGTGTATGAAATAAACTGCTATGATTACAATGTTTTATATCTAGAAGTCCCAATCCAATTTATTTAATGTATTAATAAAGTTTCTTGACAGTCCAGTGTGATAGGGAAGCACTGTTTTTGCCCAAAGGATTTAGCAGCAAAATGAAAAAGAGAAAGAGCATGTTAACTCACTTAGGAACAACAAGAAATTGTTGAAACAAGGTAGTGAGTCTGTCTGAAAAAGAACTAAAAAAATGGCTAAGATAGAACGGAGCATTAGAAGGAAAGGAAGATGGAAAAATTCAAATATGATATCCAAAGAAATTTATATTGCTTATGAGAAATTCAGCTGTAGAATATTAAACACAATAAAGATTTATGGTTTGGGGTAGGGTCTTAAGAATTTTCTCTTGGAATTTCAGTTGAAATACAATGAGCACTATTATATTATTTCTTATTTTAATCTCAATTTTTCTTTTTTAAATTTTTCTGATTGCCATATTTTTGTTCCAAGCTCACATTCATGATATTAAGAGGCTCTGTAGACTGGGATAAATAGAGCAATATAATTTTTCTTTGTTTTGTTCTGGACATGGTACAAATAAATTTATGTCAGTAAGGTCTTTCCTTTGACTTCTCTGAACTTTGGTTAATTCCCATACTACTCAAACTCATTAATTGCCTTGTTATATTTCCTGAAAGACTTTATTTTATGGATAGATTATTAGTAGCAATAGGCAAAGTATTGGTGGAAATCTAGAAATCTTGAAAAAGTTCAAACAAGGAACTTTTCAAACTTCAAAAGTTTGAAGTTCTTCATCAGAATTTATGTATCTGATTGTCTCTCTGAATGTCTGGGAAAGCATCCAGGTTAACAGCATATTAGAAGAAAATGGCATGTCTAACGACACTTATAAGTGGTATGCTGTCACATACTAAATATTGAGGCTTTTCCGTAAGTAGCTTGCTCAGTCCTATTACTTGATACAAAGAGCAATATTTGAATTGTTTTGAGATGGTTTATAATGAAACGTGTTCAGAAAACAGCTGCTCCATCATGTACCTCAGAATTTATCTGCAGCTTAATTTATATTGCAGGCTATTCTAATAACTTTCTAAGTGCTGACAGATAGGTTGGTTTCTTTTGTAAAACAAACTAACATACAAAGAAACAAAACCCTCACATTTAAGGTACCTGAAATAGAGTAACAGTTACCTGCTTGGATTTCTCACTTGGAATAATACATCTGAACCACATATTGGGGTTTTACTTTCATAAATAGAAGTGCCACTTAAAATACTTAGGAGAATCCTAGACATCTGTCTGTTCTCTGTGAAATATGACAGTCCTATGTGCTTTGGGAGCAGCAGCTGGAAGATAAGTGAGTTTCCATAGGATGCCTCAAATGACACTAGACATTCACACATGTGCAGCTGAATTGCTTCCAGAGTTTTCAAGTGTTGCTGTTAAGTGCTAAAACATATGACCCAGTGAGGTGCCTAAAAACTGGGCTTATATTTCTTATGACTTTTTTATGATTTTATGATTTTTCTAGCTTTCAAAAGCTTATTCTGTGTCAAGTGAGAAGATTCTGAATATATAAATTTTCTTTTTGATTAGAGGTGAAGTGTAGAGTCAGAAGTATGCCTCCTCTTGAGTCTTTCAAAAATCAGTAAATGTAGTTCTATGGAAGGTACATAAGTCTCAGTGTTCTTACTCTTATGGGGCTTCATCTGAATTTTTACTGTCCAGCTGGAATATTTATTAGAACACTGGAAGAGGCATGCCATGATGGAAAGACTTTTCAAATCTTTTTATATTGCTAGACTTTGCAAAACTGAAGGAAGAAATGATTTGCAAGGGGTAGCTTCTGAAAAATCAACAAAGGCAAATAGGGTGACTTCAGCTAGAAGAGATGTTTTTGTCAATTTCTATTCACAAAATACAAATTTTAAAAAAAGGAAGAAAAATTATTTCCAGTCAGGGCCTTCATGCACTTTAGAAGTCGGCCTAGTTTTCAGCCTAGTTTCGATGATAGTGTGAGGCTGGACCAAAATCAGCAAATCCAATTGAAGGTCAGGATTTACAAGCATAAGCCCAATTAGGAACTAAATTTCTAGGACAAGACCAGCTTGTTTTTCACTCTGAACAGAGGCACAGATGGAGGTAATTTAATTAATATAATTAATGTAATTGTTGTGAAGTGTGCACACTGACCATACTGATACTCTGCTAGGATTTGTCTAATTTTGCCTTCAGTGCAGTTGATGAAAATTTTACTGTTGATTGCAGTGAGATTACAGCTGGGATAAACTGCATGAGTCTGTAGACATTATTTATGACCAAGAACAACTGTAAACCTTAAGAAAAGATAACGTTTCCTCCATTAAAAAGTCTTGATATATGTTGTTATTGCTGCAGTAGAGCAATTCTGCTATCCCTATTACTAAGAATGGATGATTACATTAAAAAGAGTTCTGTAGACTAGTTGGAGCACAAACAGTTACACTAAACCAGTAAGCTTAAGTAAGCTTAATTCTAATTATGGTTTTTTTGTTTTTATGTAGATTGAAAACCCATGAGATGCAAATCCTACAAAAATACTAGAACTCTCAGTATATTTTCAGCATTTCTCATACTTACCTTAATGTTTTGTGATTTTCAAGTTCTTCATTGGCCTCTCTTCTCAGCAAAATTGCTATGAGTTTAACCATTTAAGTATAAACCATTTAGACACTTAAATTTGCACTCAAATTTCTGACTTCAGAATTTGAAACTATGTCCAGGAATCTTTCTAGAACTTTTAAAAATGAGAGTTAATATCTAAGTCTTTATAATATTTTGACAAAAATAAAGTATTTCCTGAATAATCTTCTATTCAGAAAATAGAAAAATATCCAAATAGCAGAAAGAGGCAGAAAAGGAAAGGAGTTAACTTGTTTTCTTTAAGTAAAAATGGAATGGGAAGATATAGAGACTTTTATGATTCCATAATGGCCAAGATGTGTTACACTTTTGCTCATAAATCAAAGGGTTGAAAGCTGCAAAAGCTTCAATATCGAAGAGAGCTGCTCAGGGCCAGGAAAACGTCAACCTTTCTTTAAAAGTTCAACAATATCCTTCTGCTTCTCATCTCTCAGGCAGGCATTATACTAGTCATTCAAATCCCTGGGATGTCTAGGATACTGACTCTTGTACAGCATCAAAAATACTGGGTCAACTGTGAATAAAAAGTAACAAAAAAAAAAAGAAGGAAAAAAGGTCTAGAGAAAAAAAATAGGTAAAATCTGTAGTTGGATGAGTATCATGCAGGTTTCTTTGGTGTAACAAGAATACCCCCCACAGAATATCAACACATGTGTTCACTTTAAGGAGAATGGCCCAGCTTAGCAAAAGTGTGGGGTCAAAGGTCAATATAGCATTCACATATAACATCAGCCAAATATTAAAAAAAAAAGAAAAATCTTTCTATGGAATGAAATATTGCCATTGTTATTACTGAGTGAGCAGAAACTTACAAAAAGAAAACAACAATCCAGCTAAAATCTCTCATTAATCAAAAGAAACCTTACCTTATCTTAATATTCAGGTTTCTATCAAATTTTGCTAAGCTCCTGTTATCTTAGGATGGCACTTAAAAGCAAGGTAAATTTTCTTAAATGTAAAATTTGGCTGTAAACTGAAAATTGGGTCAGAATACATTTTCTTCAATGGACCCTGAGAATGCTTCTTGTTTTTAAAATGTAATAGTTCTGCCATTTGTTTTAGATTAAATCCAGGACAATTGTTGCAGAGCTGGTTTAAAGCAGACATCAAACAAAAAAATATTTTTGCAGCTAAATTTCTTTTCATTTGAGATTTCCTTCAGAAAAAATCTGTTGATTATGCTGTACTGATTTCATAAACTTTTACTCACTTTCCCTACCACTGATGTTCTCCACTGGCTTCCAGGGGAACACGAGTAGCTTATACTCAGGCTCCAAGGATCCTTTAGGCAACCTTAAGGGATGTTCAGAGGAATAATCTTAAAAAACAGATTATAAATTTTTCAAATTAATGCCTTTCAAAGCATATGTCCTCTCACAGTTCTGTCATTTCTTGTATGTTTTTAGGAAACACACTGGTTACTTGTTAATACGTGTGCTTCACTGTTGTTTGATCAGAGTTGGCACATGGCAGAAGTGATGTAGGAAAAAGCAGTTTTATTCCAATTTGCCCATGCTTCGAAGTCACCATACACAGGAAAAGCAAAATGGCAACATACATTTTAATCCCATTCTTTTTCATATGTAACCTATGGATCACTAGAGTAAACTATTTTGAATTAATGATGAAAGTGTACATCACTAACTGTCTGCAGTCTGTAACTAGGCTCTTATCAAGTGCCTGGTTAAACTCATTTTTCAAATCCATTCCAGGTAACATGGAGAAAACAACTCGATGAAGATTCAGTTTCTTAGGAGTTTCAGTTACCTTCATGATGAAATAAATACCAACAAGCCTGCCACCAAATCATTTAATTTTTTTCCCTGTTTATCTCCTCAAAACTTAAAGATAAGTCTAAACCTTCTTAAAAAAAAATCAGGTAGACTTTTTTCCTGACTTGATCAATATTTAATCTCCCAAAACTTTCTCTTACTGAACTACAGACAGATTTTAATGTTTTATGTCTAGTCCTATGGAAAATAATGGATTTTTGCAAATGTTTTTGCTTATGGTCAACTGTAGTTTTACTTTATGTCAAAGAAAGTTATATTACAGATGAAGGAAGCAAGGTACTTAAAATTGCTTCTCTCTCCAAAGCTCACATTTTTCTCATCTAGAACAAAAATCTTGAATAGTTCTTGAACAACAATAACAAAAAAAATCTCCATATAATATTTCAGTTGAAGGTCACTGAAAGGTTTTCTTGGTTTGTAAGCAACAGCTCAGTCTTCCGGTGGCCCTCTGACTGAGGATGTCATCCAGTGACTGAATTGTCATTGAATACCAACTAAATCTTGCATTTTCTTTTGTTCGCAGAATTTTTCTTGAGCAAGTGGCTGTGAATACTGGTAAGGAGAACTGAATAACTGCAGAAAAAGAACCCTAAAATAAGATATCGTTGTTTCTTAAAAGCAAGATAGGGAAAGAATTTAAGTGTACCAAACACTGCTGTCTGATTTATAATTTGAATTACAGCCAGTTCAAGTTTGTGTGAACAAGTTGAGTGGCAAAGATGACAGTTTCTGCTCAACTACATTTCTTTGCATTTCACCTTTTTTGGAGGAGCGTACTAGGTCATGACACACTGGGATTGCTTGATTAATAAAAGACCTTGCACAGTTCTTCTTGAAACTATTACATAAACTGTCAAATAATAAATATTATAAAATAATGGCTAGATACACTATTAGGTGAGACTTCCTTCATGGAATATATTGCATTACTGTTTGTTGATATATGCATGCATATATCTCTCTGTGTGTCTGTAGATACACACACACATACATAAAAATATTTATGTATGCATTTACTATGCATATTGATTCTGCATTTGTGAGTGGAATACCAGCTGGAATAATATGTACCTCAATGTACTGGTTTGCTCTGTTAAATTGGAAATTGAGGATGATATTAACTGCATATTATGCTACTAGTTAGACCTGGTGAGCATTTTTCTGAACAGGGCATATAATGCTACATGCATATATTTTCTATATGCCTGTACTCTATGTGGGAAAACCTGTGATCTGATACTGATGTGCAGGCTGAAAAAAACATGTCAAAAAGGGATTTCTTATACTCTCCAACTCTAATTAAGTCAGAGTACTGTTTCCTAGAACACAGAGAATTTTGGTCAGTCCCTTATAATGCAAATTAACTATTTGTACAGTGAATTATGTAAGTAACATGAGAAATAAAAAATACCATAAATCCTTTTGTGGAATGAAATCAACAGTTTATTGTCAAGATTGCCTTTATTTTAATGGAAAAATAATATTACTTCATTAGGTGGTAATCAAAACTCACTATGTTTGATTTGTTGTAGCTGGAATATTAAAACCTTAACTGTTGATCAGTATGTGTCCTGAAAGGGATCATGTATTCTTGATGCATGTGTGGCACTTTGAAAGCACTATTTGAAATTTCTTTTACTAATAACAAAATCCTTCAGAAAATAGAACTATCCCCTCAAATAAACTCATATTTTTTATTTCTAACATTTTTGTTATCTCAGTTAATTGCAGAATTAAAACTACAAAACTGGCATTCCTAAACAGATAGTTTATAACCAGACCTAGAAAGGAAAGAGATAATATTCTCCAGTACTTTTTGATTTTCATTCATGGATTGAAAAATAATTTACACAGTGGCTTAGTAGCTGACCTGTTCCCCATAGAAAGCAGATTCAATCCAATTCAAAATTTTCTTAATCCAGAAAAGAAACAGCCTTGCCTATTTTGAAACTAAGAGTAGAAATGGCAGCAAGGACCTTTTACAACTCAAATGAGGCTTCAGTGACAGGATCATAGAATCATAGAATAGTTCAGGTTTTAAGGGACCTTTAAAGGTCATTTAATCCAATCCCCCCTGCAATGACCAGGGATGTCTTTGACTAGATCAAGTTCCTCAGAGCGCTGCCCAGCCTGACCAGTAACTCAGCAGAGTACTTGAAAATTTTCTCAGCCTCTTGCACTGAACCCATATGTCACTATGTGTACAGGTTAATTTTTTCTCTTTTGGTTCATAAGAACTAACAACCTGAACGTATTTCCTGCCAGTTAAACTCTTGTATAGATTCTGTGCATTAAACACTCTTTTTACTAGTTAAACATCACACTATGATAGGTCCTAACAGGGAGTCTGTGATGTTTTGTCACTGGCTGTGTAGAGTTCCAATGTTGTATCATTGTAATGGCTACAAGCTGCCTGTAGAGCTGCAGAAGACTAGTGCATAGATGGGTTGCTCACTCAGCTGCTTTTCTTATTCTGGTGGCTGCAAGAGAGGGCAACATAAGCTTCCAGCTCCCCAAGCTGGGCAGTGCAGTGGCTCAGGAAGGGAGCTCCCCTCAGAACTCCCACTCTCAATTGCCTTGAAACTTTACCTATACCATAACCCAGAGCACTAACTCCTAGAGAGGGTGCTTTATGCTAGGGGACCTCCACTCAGCAGCCACCTATGCATGTTCCAGGGTTGCATCACTCTGCTCAGCTGACGTACATTGAATTAGTGAATGTGGACTTATTTCATCAGTGCCATTAGAGCAGAAGACCTACTGGTCATGAGATGTCATTGCCGCAGCAGCTCTACAGAACTCTCCCCTTTACACATCATAGCTAAAATTGACCTGAAGGTCCAAATACTTCCCAATGTCTGAAAGTTGATTTGTGCCATTTCACTGTCAATTCTTTTTCCTGAACAAGTCTTTTCTGCACTTCAGTATTTGGAAAGACTAGTGTGTCAGATGCTCCAATCCTGTAAAGAAGCATGATTTGATCTGTCATACTGGATAAATGTTCATTAGTTCAACATTCAGTATGGGTAGTCCAGACTGTACACACTTACACTGCACACAGTAGTGAATAAGAGATATATATGGGGGTAAAAAGACGTTCAGGAAACCGTTATCATAGTTACTGCTTTTTAGATCTCCAGTGTGACAATAATATCTTGTACTTTTCATAGTAAAAAATGCATGCCTGCATTTAAAGCAAATATTTGGCAAATTATTTTGAACTAAGTGTTGTTACAGAATTGTAGTTCACAATAAGGAGAAAGAACTCTGATGGCAAACCAGACTTAAGCTAGTATAAAAAAAAAAAAGATTAGAAAATCAGGTTCCCTACAACATCAGACTTTCCCACTTCATGGGAATTCAGTGCCCTCATACAAACATAAGATTCTTCCAGCCCCAAATAATCAGCATCAGTTTTGGACTGCTACGTTGACGTTTCTGACAAGCACTTTTATCAGTTTTCCATTCTTGTAGGTTTTGGGTTTTTATTTGTATGGGATGAAACAAGATTGCTGGTTCCATCCTTTATTAAGTGAACTTGAAAGCATACTTCAAGATCCGATCAGTAGCTTTGCAAAAAATGCAGCCAAATTGTTGCATGGTAAACAGCTTAATCAGGACAGCTTAATAAAGACATCAGATAGGTGTAGCTGCATTCCAGAGTGAATGTGTTTGCTGCTTTTCCCCTTCTTTGCCTCTGCTTTCTGTTTGGCTCAACTACTGTAAGGTAGCATTTTGCTAATGAAAAGAAACTTCTCCAGAGCTGTGTACCTTGTCGCTGTGGAATGCACACACATACAAGAGTGCATGCCCACACTCGGACAAAAGAACAAGAAGGAGAAACTACCCTACTTCAGCTACAATTAAATTCTAGCTGAAATAATTGTCCCTGAAACTGAAAACCTGCTAGGGACCATGTCAAAACTGAGCGTGAATGTGAGCTGGAAAAAACCATCTGACCATGAGAATTAAAGATGACAAAAAATTAACAAATATATGAAGCAATTTGTTTTAGCTGCTGAAAAGTGCTTTCACCTGAATATTTTCACTCTGATGCATTGCAAGTCTTGTTGGCAAACTTATCAGGGATTCAGAATTGAAGTGTTGATTATTTCTTGATCTTACATTACCAATTGATACTGTTTTATTTTAAGGCTGGGTGAATAGAAAGAAAAAAAAAAAGTATCCATTAAAGTTCTCTTTCCACATAAAAGCACATACTGAAAGCACATGAAGGAGGGGAAGAGTGAATTAGAACAGCAGTTATTTCAAATGTGATTGCTGTCCCATCACAGATAAGGCAAAAATATATACATGGTGTACATCGACTTAATTACAAACTGAGGATTCTTCACAACAGGAGGGAAAAAACCAAAACCCAAACCAAACCCATACTGTATAAACCTGCCAAGAGCTTTATCATGCTATTTGGCATTACAGTAAAGACACATTGCATACTATTTCTTCCTTTCACCTTTCCACCTTCTTCCCCTCGTTCTCCATAGCAACATGAAAACTATGTTGACAGAATTTTAATGTTGCAGTAAAGCATACAGAAGATCAGAAATTCCAAAATTAATATTTCTAAGAACATTTGAGGCTACTGATGTGTATGTTTTATTCAACATAATTTTAAATGATATGATCACATGCTACTTCTGTAGGGGCTGTCTTTCATCTGGCACAGGTTTATTCCCCAAGGGGACAAGCATCTTATTGCTATTTTAACAGATGTGTATCATCTGATATTGTCTCCAAAGAGCAATGAGGGTGACAGGTCTCCGTTCTTCTTCCCTCCAAAGGAGCCACAGCAGGGATAAGTTTGTATGGCCTTTAAGTAGTTCTAGATATACAGGTTTAATCATAATTTTTCCTAGGGGGTGAAACTGCTCTGATGCGGAAATCTCAGAGTCAGACCATTTAGATGTCCAGGGAAAGCTTGAATAGTTTGTATGAATCCAGTCTAAACTTCATATCTTTTGAGCTTTTTCTGATACTAATAACAATAACACAGACAGCTTTGCTTTTGATATAATCCTGTTATGCTGATGCAGCAGAAAACCAGAACCAGACATTTTGCCCTTCATCTAAAGTACCTTAAAGAGTATGTTTTCTACAAATAATGGAAACATTTCTTTCTCCTTCAAGGTGCCAGTGAAAGTGTAATTTATATATATATGGTAAGCAATTCATCTTAGCAGACAAACCACATTTTTCAGAGTAGCAGATGTGAATAAGAACAAAAATATTCTTGTTCTTTTCTCATAGTTTAGAGCCTAGGATAATCATAAGAGATATAGCATCATTGTTAAAAAGAAAAAGAAAAAAAAAATGTACAGAGAACAAACGCATCTCTGTAACTAGAATTAATTTACTTTGGTTTTTAATGCCTTTTTTTTTTAAAGAAAAAAATATCAGCTTGATTAGTGGCATATTTACTAAAATGTGGAAGTCTGTATCTGGTACCAGGTTAATTAGAGTTAAAGTTGAAGTTTTCTTAAGATTATATTTTTGTTGTAGTTCATTTAATCATCAGAAAATTGTAACTGTACAAGTTGCATTTCTATAGAAAGATATTATAGAATTCTACCAGATGTAAATGGTAACTATAGAGGGAATTGGTATAGTAGTTACTGTGTCAGATGAACACAGAAACTTTTATCATGTTAACCTAAATCTAAACACTCTAAATTCTATTTCATCTTGTAGCTGTCTTTAAAAATGAAACTCTAAACTGACAGCAGTTAGAGCATAGTGTTAAGCACATTTAGAAACTGAATATAGAATATGACAGTTTGTTTGCCCAGAGAACATTCACCTGCACACCCTCTGAACTGACTTTCATTGAAATGGGTCTATATATTAAATCCTCCTTTTCCTCGGTTTGTGGATAGATGGAATGCTATATAAATTGGAACATTTTTAAGACAGCATTTTTATGTTGACTTTTGTTTTAATTGCTATCTTATTTTTTTAAGGGTTAGGAGGTTAGTGATTTCAGATATCCTTCTACAGTTTTTAAAAACTAGTGTTTTGAATACATTACCTTTAGTTTTGTATTCCTATTATGTTGTGAATAAATTATTAAAATGAGATCCCTTTCTAGGAAATTTGATTAACACAACCTTTACTTTTTTGCATTTCTCTTTATCTTAATCTATCTATGCTGAGTACTTTTATGGTACATACTATCACACAATCTACTCACAGGAAAAAAATAGAGGAGATTGTAAAGAAAACTGTGTTTTAATTCTCTCTATTCTGAGAGAGATTCTATGGATCACTTTATTGCTATCCAAACCTTCTCTTCCATGGATAATTATATGTTGAAAAAGTATGTTCTGGATTTAAGTCATTGTCTTAGACATACTCTTATCTTTTTCGCAAAGTCATTCAAGCTCTTTACATCTCCAGACTTTTGATGAAGCATTGCTTGTTTGCAGAGTTGTAGGAGGAAACACAGTATCTGAAATTGCTAGGAGTTAGGTCAATAAAAAACCTTCATAATTTGCAGAGCAGAGTGTTGCATTGCATTACTTTTTGCTATGTGAAAATGTCTTGAGATAAAAGACGGATTCTACCCACAGAGTCCATGAGGGTCCCAGGGTCACAGAATAGATTTTGTAAAAGCAAATACACTGATCAGATTGTAGCCAATGGGAAGCCCCCAAGAAAGAAGTATGCTCAGTTCTGTTCCTCTCAAAAACTTAAGCAAATGGTGATAAGATTCAGAATGGCATTTCCCTTCATATCGTATTAATACCTGTGGTCCTCCATACCTACTTGTTGTGGTTTCAGCCCAGCCAGTAACAAGGGACCACGCAGCTGCTCACTCACTCCGCCTGCCCCCTCCAGTGGGATGGGGAGGAGAACCAGAAAGAGAAATGAAAAAAAACCCAGAACCTCGAGGGTTGAGATAAGGACAATATACTGGGGCAACACAAAGAAGAGAAGTTAGAACAATAACGATACAAATAAGAGAATACACAAAACGAGTGATGCACA
>JANZLQ010000138.1:0-22548 GCA_026212715.1 Elanus axillaris | reverse complement strand
CCAGGCTGCATAACGCTCTTTGAGGTTGTACAGCACAGCGGGTTCATGGAGGTGGGTCATCATGGCCATGTCCTCAATTTTATCAAATTTGGGAGGGTTCATGGGAAAGACTTCATCATCCTTTACAGTCACAGTCTGGCAAAACCAGAAGGAGAAGAAATCTAAGCCAGGGAACTGCCTAAACTGGATGATCATGTATAATTGTTGGTATCACTTACAGTATCATCATTTGTTTTAACTGTGACTTTGCCACCTTCTCTACTCTGTATGGTACCTTTCACATACATTTGCTTTTCATCCACTACAAAACAGGCTGCCTTAGCATCAAATGGGCGATTCTGGGCTTCAATTCTCTCTTTCTCAGACTTGCGTAAATAGGGAGCAGCTTCTCCAAAGATTGCCATCTCTGCATCTGAACTCATGGCTGGAGTTGCTCTGCAGGAATTCAGAAAAGATTCAGAGAGCCTGTGCATTTGTAATTTATATTTGTCTAGAAAATATTCATGCAATGACTAAAAGGAAGAAGAGGACTAATCAACATCAGGCACTTAACTTCTGCCTCAATTTTAAGTATCCACTGAAGTAGTCCTAATACAGAAAGTTCCTTTTGTAGACAGACGTGTATTCTCTTTGAAGACATCCCCCTTAAATGGGGTGCCTGTGTGCCCAAGTGAGGCCAGAAAGAATATCAAGCTAGCAGTCTTCTAAAGCTTCTCCTGCTTTATCTTCATCTGCTATTCACACAGCTGCACAGCCACATACTTCTCAAAGCCACATACACATAACCACTTAGTTTCATTAGACATCTAAAAAATTAGATGCAAGTAAGACCCATAAGTTAAAGCAGATTACCTCTCACACATAATTTCTAAGTGGAGGTATTCCTGGCACCCTTCTGTTTTCTATGTTTTAATACCCAGCAGGGAAAGTTCAACTAGTTTCTGTCTATACAGAATTGTGAACAAATTGTGAAGTTCAATCATCACGTATCTAAAGCCAAACCTGTTTATCAAATGAACAAAATATAAAACATTTTCAGATCTGTGGCAAAACTAGCTAACAAAGGAATACAATGTATATTGAAGGTAATAATTAATGGCATAGTATTATCTAGGTAAATAAGTACTTGATGTAACATCTCAAAGAATTTCAAATACAAAGTACCTTTTAGCTTTAGCATATTACACAGAGTTATAGTGGTTATGGAGTATTAAAAGACAATGTGCACCAATATGAACCAGACATTCAGTTAGCGATCTGTCTAGTAGAAATATTTCAGAAAACTGCTTTATACTCAGTTTTATTTTACATTTTTAGCAATATCTAGTATAAATTCTTCAACACAAACAAATGCTATTGGTTGCTACAGTCAAAAGGACTGGCATGGATAATTCAACAGCATCTGGAAATAACACAGGCAGTAATAAAGTAATAATATAGGCAGTAATTAGCATAACAGAATGTTCTTCCCCAGGCAAGCTAATATACAGGCTAGCAAAAAAAATAAATAATTCTAAACTCCTGTTACTTCATGGGCCGTCTGATGCACTGTGGTACTAAAAAAAGATAAAGGGGCAGAATTGAACAACTCAGTTGTATACTTCCAAGGCATCACAGTACTGAAACAATCAACATGGAGTGGTTTTATGTGCAAGAAAATGATGAAAGGAGTCTGAAGGCATTTGTAGTACTGCTTTTGGACACGTTGCGATAGAAGGGCTGATCTCTATCAGCAAAACCTATCTGCTATGGGATATGCACCTTGCAAGACTTTGAGTTACTGCATTTCTCAAGAGCTTTTAATACCCAGGAATTTTGAAGCACATAATCCAGAACGTTTAACTTACTTTGAAAGTATTCTATGTATATAAAGCCCAGAATTTTTGCCTATGTGATCCTGCCTCTGTGTGGCTCAAGGGAAGCAACAGGAAAGAAAGAGAGAAATTATTTCACAGTGTCCATGAAAAGGTTAAGCAGAGCATCAGGAAATGCCAGTAGGTTATCAGAAAATTTCTTGAGGGGCATAGTCTGTTAAATTACTGAATGTCTTTAATGGGAAATAGTGTAAAATTTAGATCTTTATGCATTCATGAACAGAGAAGAAGGTATTCTCTGGAAGCATAACCTGTACTTACATCCCTCAGCTTCAATTTCAGTGAGCATTTTTTGGTATTAGGATGGAAAGCACATGTGTGGAGAGTTCCTTCTGTTGCTTTGGTGAACTCTCCCAGTCACTCAATCACTAACCTTCCCCAGAAAACCTAGAATGGAATGGTGCATATTAAGTTCTCTGTGAAGGTGACTGTATGTAAACAGGTCTGTCTATCAGACAGGAGTCAAGATTGTCCTGAACTTTGTTTTGGTTTCAGAACCTGTGTAATAAGCCAAAGTCAGCATATAATGTTCTAGACCTTACCCCAGAGGAAACTAACTTAAGACAGGATAAGCTTAGACCCTTCTTGAACTGTACTTTGAGCCTCCTCTCTGAACACAACCTCAGTTTCAGGCTTCCAAGGGTTGTGCAGATGGCAGGGGGTGAATTTTAATCATCTATATATCACAGAATGCCACATTACACCACAAAAAGACATTATTGTCACTGTCTCTCATGTCCTCTTGGCTAAGCTTGAGTATCTGTCACTTTTCTTTCCCAATAAATGGAGTATTTCCTACCAAGAACTGTGAATATGCTCATATAAATTTAAACAGAATATATCCTTTTCAGTGAACCGAGTTCTACGACACAGTCTCTTGCCACCTGCCCTTGCCATTGTCTGGGTGAACTTCACTCATTGCTCAGGATCAATCAGCAGAACGACATGTTATTTGTTAAACGCTTACCTTCAGAGGGCCCAGGAGGAAATCTGCTTTCAGTATCTATGCGGAATGGTTAAAGAAAGGACAGAGAGAGTTAAATCAAAACCAGTCCATTGTCTTGAGTATATGCTCTATCAAACAATTTTACACCTTGTTTAGTCTCTCCCAACAGCTGAACTGTACACAGAGCCTTACAACTCATGAGCTAGAGCCAAGTCCCACAGAAAATTTTGTATTCCTCCCCACATCACTGTGATCTGCTGAAAACAAACCTAATGTCTAGGAAAAGATCAACTATGTCACATATATTTTCCCAGACAATTTCAACTGCTTTCAGAGTTAGTTTTCCTGTGTCTTTCATAGGACTTGGAGGTAGCAAAGTTTGTAGAAGGCCCCTCCAAAGAATGGCATGGCATGGCTCCTCTGCTTCTGCTTGTGCCACCACACTGGAATGGTGTACGTCATATAAACTTGACATTGCATGTAAAGCATGACCTGGAATGTTAGAAGTGGGCATTGAGAAGAAAATGCCCCTACATATTCCACCTCTTTGCAGAGCTGTGGAGGTGTCATGGTCAGAGTATGAAGCAAGCAGATGGGACTTACCGTGAGATGCTGAGGTAACAAAAGAATAAGGTTGCCTTCAGCTGTGGCTCTTTATATGTAACCTCCTGCCCACACAGCATTCAAGCACTCTATTTTTGGTCAATAATAATTTACTCTTTAGTTGTAAATGTGTTGAAGCTCTGATCTCTCTGCTAATTACTCAGAGACAGGATTGCTTTAAGGTTGTATGGAGTCAGCTGCACTGACCTGTTCTTTTCACATTGCTCTGTGCCAGGATGGAGGATGGAGGAAACCAAAGACAGCTCTGATAATGCCAAATAAGGCAACACTTGGCTCCTGACTTTGAGAGCTTGCTTTAACCAACAAATGGTTGTTTTTTTTCTAATTGTGCACAATTATTTCTTTACAGACTATGATTTTAACAGTTCCCATCCTATCCTCTCTGTGCATGCTCATAGAGAAGGAGGAAGACTTAGGCAGAATTTTCTCTCATTAAGTTTCTTTATACCACTGTATGGGGTGCTGGCAAGCCTGAAACCAGCCTCAAGCTTGGGACAGAGTAAGACAACTGTCAGCTGATCGACTAAAAGACAGACTTGCAGTTCTGTTCTGAAGGTTTACAATACCTGATGCCTGCAGGCATACTCAAGGTCTCAGCCTGCGGGAAGGAGCCTGGTTTCTGTTGCCACTCCATTAGCTTGCAGAGGATGCCATGGAACAGGCTGAATGTCAAACCAGAATAACTTTGACTTGCTCTGTAAGGGTATGTGGAAGAGAGTGTCTGGTCTTTGAGAATATCTGTTTAAGGACATTTTTTAACACCACAACGGACAGTAAGAAAGGGAGGAAGTCATAACCAAGAACATACTGGGATACAAACCTGACTGACAAATGGTAAGGGAGGAGGAGGTAGTGGGAACCAAATCTGGTCAGTCACAATACTTGATGAAGGCATGTGAGAGTGTGAAAATATTTATTCCATCAAGGTTACCAGATCAGGGACCTTGTCAATTGGGAAACTAAGGTAAAAGAGGGGACCAGAAACAATATATACAGAGACACAGACCTGACAAACAAAACATAGAGACAATGAGAAGAAACAAACCTGTGACACTAATTGATGAGCTATCGAGAAACTACAGGTGCCACTTCCAGGGAAATCAACCCAGACTTCATGACTGATAAAACTGTGTACTGGGGGAGATCCCAGACATGGTTGGGGTGGGTGCAGGAACTGTCAGAGCTGTACAAACCCATGAGGGGATGTGCAGGGGAAGAGGTAGCAGGGAGGAATGAAGAGGGAGGTAAACATAAAAGGGTATTAAAGGGGTCCCTAAACACAGCCAGTCAGTGCACTTGTCTGGCTGAGCCCTGCACCTGATCATAACATGTGTTGTCTTCTTTAAGCTGAACCAGCCGGTCAGCAGGGGGGCCTTGGGTTCAGGCTGGGTTGTCCATGCTTTTATGCCCAGGGAGACTTGTGAATATGAGGTGCCCATGGGATGAGTGTGTGAGTGCTGTGTGTTTGAGAGCATCAAGCTGCACCAGCTGGCCACTAGGTAACTGTGGGGTTGGTCAGAGGGCCAGGGTTTGAGCAGAGGTGCTGGGAAGATAGAGGGGCTGTGCTGGACTTGAGGAAGCCACAAATGTGCACATGCTTGTGAATCTGGTGAGTGTGTGTGCCTTCACTAGTGACCTCCTGTCTCTTCCAGTCCCAGAGGAGGAGGGGATATGTCTGTCTGTGCTCAAGTGATGTGGGTCCTGTTGATGGCACCTTGTGTGGGTGCTGTTGATGGCAGAACCTTGGCTGTGGCAGTCTCTGTGACCACCTGTGTCAGTATCCTCTGTGTCTGTGTGTGTGTCTCTGTGTCTCTGGGACATGTGCTCAGCTTTGCTACTGGTTGAATCCACAGATGGGAAAGCAGCAGCTGTGTTCCTCAGCCTTGGCAGAGATCTCAGGTCCCTGGGCACCAGGCTGGGCTCCAGTGGCTGGGCAGGATTACTGGGCTGGAGTGGCTGGAGGAGGTGGCCATGTGTTCTAACATCACTTAGCATGCTCCATCACAGAGGTGCAAGAGTTTTGGGACAATGTGCGGGAGGCTTAAGTTTTTCACAAGCATTTACTGGAGCTCTGCTGGATACCAGCTCCCTGTGTTAGCAGTGTGTAGGTGGAGACCTCATTTACAAAAAAACCCTCTAGTTTTATGTGATGATGGCTTTTGGGTTGAGGGTGTGCTGCCTGCCAAGTCATGAGTGTAGAAGAAGAAATTCCACTGTCAGAAATGGAGGAATGTCCCCAAAGAAGCACTATGTGACCCTCCAAGGTGGCTGTCCACAACTGACACTTTGTCACTGCTGGGGGAACTTTCCACTTCACCACCTATACCAGTAAGGTACCACCAATGGGAGCTCACTATCATCCTTCTACTGCATCCTTGACCTCTTGAACCACTATAACCATTTTTCACTGCAGCACACACCATTGGGTAAGTGTTATCAGCACTGCCATCTCCCTCAGTGAGGATGATTCACTGCAGTAGGAGAAAGTATGAATGCTTGGTTTTATATGTTGTCTCTGAAGTTTTGGTTCATATATTGAATAAAAGCCCTTTTCATCTTTTGCACAGACTACCTATCCATACCACATCTTCCAAAGACAGTCCACCCTTGAACTCCCTGTTTGATGGCAGTCATTAGCAAGCCATGTGGTAAACAAGTGGTTACTAGTGTGATGGCAGCACAGCCAACTCATATTTGAGGGAAATGGCAACACTGGCAGCATACTGTGAACTGAGCCTGTCACAGGTGAAAAGGTATTACATTACAGTACCTGATTATAAATGCAACACTGATTTGTTTGAAGAAGCTGTGTAGTGATAGAACATTATGGCAGGGTGGTGTTCTCCACTCCTCTTTTCATCCTCTCTAGTCATGGATGTACACTTCTTCAAACATGTTGGGATTTTGCTATATGTAACTATCTCCATCCTCATTCTAATTCATATCCCTCTCCATGTTCACCTGCAGTCCTTCCATGTTCCCTAGCCCAGGTCCCTCCCTAACTGTCTTTGGGTCATCGACCCTGACCTATGTCTAACTGAACTATCCATATCGATGTGCTGCCCTTGATGCTCCTCAGGTTCTTAGTGCTGGGCATTATGTACTTTCCAGTCTGCAGTCCCTACTTATTCTAGCTAATTTATTGCCCTAGATTAGCCTAGGAATCTGTCATAAAGTTTGCTTGGTTTTCATCTCCTATTCTCTCCACTTAAACTATTGATTCCCAAGTCTGTGTGTGCTTGCCATTTCTGCAACGGTCTAATCACTCTCTCAAGATGTCTTGCTGGAGGTGATCATTGGCGTTATAGTCCTGGCAGGACTAGCAACAGTGGTAGCTACTGGATATGAGTTATTAACATGGTGTTGAGTAGAAGTGTCTTCTAAGTGTAGATGTCTAGGTGGTATGTTTGGTGCATAAATATTGACACATAGGGAATAAAGATCAGCATTTTCTAAGACCTTTGACTGGGGGGAGGGGGTGTAGTTGATAGTAATTGTCAAATACAGAGTCATCTAAAATGGTGTCACTTGGCTACTTTTAGTCACTTGAATTGTATGCCATATTTCTGTTCTCTATTCCTTTGTCTCAGTATATGAGCTATTAATCAGAGAAAGCACAAAATTGCCTTACACACCAAAGTAGGTGGAACTGAAAATGCCTAAAATGAGCTGCTTTTTTCCTCCCATCTTCCACTCCTTCATTGAGAAACCTAGATACAATTCCTTTGTCTGCCATGGGCCACTTCTACCCATAGAACCTTTATAAAAACCCATAAGAACAGCCATATTTTGTCCCTCAAACCAATTGTTCTGATCCCAGCCATGGCCAGGACAGATGTACAGGAAAGAATATAAGAACAGGGTACACATTTAGTGCTGTTAACACAGACTGCTCTCCCAGACTGCAGAAGCTAATGGTTCAAGGAATCCCTGATGCTGATGTTATGCCTTTAGATTAAATAGTTCTTAATGGATTTCTTCTATGAAATTATTCAGTCATTTTTGTACTTCTGTAAGCATTTAGCATTTACAATATCCTGTGTTAGTACATTAATTGCATGTATGATAAGCAAACACTTTTATTTCTTCTGAGCCATCCATCTGAAAAATTAATTGGTGTCATCTACAGTGAAACATTGTTTCCTACTGACTCTCTTTTTCCACACATGCTTTTATACTCCTTAATAATTCCTAATTCAGAAGCAATCACGTTGCTTTGATCACTATTGTTTTCCTTCTCTAAGCCTTCCCTAGTTTATTCATCTCCTTTTGGGGTACATGTAGCTAGAACTGCATGCAGTATTCTGTGAGTACATAATGTATTTATACACTCAGGTAATAGTTTCTCTTTGTGCCCTATTCCTTTCCTAATCATGTAAAACAATTTATTTCCCTTTTTGAACCATTACCGAGTATAGAAGATAATGTTTTCTGAGGAATAGCTATTGTATCTGTGTTATCTATTCTGAGTAGTGATGGTCATCTTAGAACCTATTTCTGTGTATAAAAGTGTGATTAATTTTTTCTCATGGGAATCATTTCACATCTATTATTTTTAATTTAGTCTGCAGTGTTATCACGCAATTACAAGATATCTACAATAAGGAAAGCAAGGAATGAAACTCTCCATTTTTCTTGAAGCTGCTCTGATATGAAGAAAAAATTTAGAGTGTTTGGAGTTAGAACAAATATGAGAGAGCCAGCACTGTGGGATCACCAGCAAGGAGGTGTCCATTTATGCTGTTTTATCAGTGGTTGCTTGTTATAAAATATACAAAGAGAACTTTGAGGGATAAAGGGCTTTGTAGAAATAAACAGATGGATTTCCTAACCAGTAGGTTAGGAAGTGATGCCCACTTTTGCACCTGCCCAAGCACTCCTGTAGACTTTTTTTCTTTTTTTTTACTCTTGGAGAGTAGAGCTTCAGGAGGAATGTTAAGAATGTTCATCCATTCCCATATGGGCCTAGGCACATGCTGTGACCTTGCTGAGAGCTATACAGTTATGGGAATGAAAGCCTGGGATGTAAATTCCTCAAGCAATAGTAGGAGTTGATTTCAGGTCTCACAGCTTGGGTAAATGCTCTTGCCATCAGATTATTTTGTACAGGAGATGAGGTGGCAGAGTAGATTTGTCATCTTTACCTCACCTTTTCTTTATGTTAAAGGCAGAATAAATTAATCAGAAAATGAACTTTAGAGGTCATGAAATCTTATAACCTCTTTATAGAATTGACCCAGGTCCCTATCCGGAAAGAGATAGATTTTCAGATGCATTCTTGTCATCCCTTCATCTTGGCTCGAGCTAGGGAATGTCCTTGGTGCATTTACACAGTTCTCATTGGCTGCTTGTTTTGGATTATGTTTATGATGACTACCATTTAGGTACACTGTATAGGAAGTAAAGATATCTAAGAGGGTATATTGTATTCTGTTACAGAAAAAGGACTCTTTCAAGTCTGACATTGCAACATGCACTGTTCAGATGTGTCCTATTTAGGCCTTATCTCTTGCTTCTTCAGTTTTTTTTAGTATGTTTTTCAATGCTTTTATTATATTGCTTGGTTTTTGTTTTGGTTTTAATCGAAGTCGTTGCCAGTCTGCAACAGTCTGGACTGAAGTGTGAGCACAGACACTGTATGAAATAACAATGATAACTACTTGGATGTGGAGATAATACTGTTACTGTATTTTTCTTTCATGAATTGCTATGTTTCAAACATTCAAATCAGCTGTGCTGGTTGCAGCACTGAACTTGCATGCAGTTTTTATATTTCAGCAGTCTCAAGACCTGTTTTTTGTACCCACTCCATCTATATTACATGCTGCATTTTTAATTTTTTGCTATATGCACTTACATTTGCATTTTTATTACATGTGTCTTTAGCTTAACCATAGGAATAAGGGTACCATGGTTATTCTTTGTCAGAGACTATCTTGTCTTTTATATCTGACTCATCTAATTATTTTGTAGTAAAAGTGATTTTGCATTTTTTCCTGGGTTATTTTTTTAATTAAAACAGTATATGGTGAAGAACCAATCCTTTCCAAAGACACACCCACCCACTGGTGACCCTACACATACAGAATCATTCTGACATCTGTAAATTAAGCAATTTTTAATCTACGTAGTATGTACTGCTCTGGTTTTGTGGTGTTCTAGCTTATCAAAATAGATACAAATGAAAACCAGCAACAGATCTATGTGTATTGTTACTTTTAACAAGAAAGTATATAAACTCATAAATATCAACACAGTTTAAGCTACCTTAAAAAGACAGTTCAAATGACTGTATTTAGTTTGGCATATCAAGTATTCCAGTGTTTGCCTCCAAACAATATCAATATGATTAATCTATTATTTACAACACTTAGTGTTAGAAACATTTATAATATTTATAGAAATTTAAATTACTACGTGTCCTCTGAGGGTTCCCAAATATTTCAAGAATTATTGAAAATCAGTATTAATGATGGTTTTGAAATATAGTGTCTGCTTGCCAGATTGTCAGAAAAAAGTTATTTCAGAAGAGGTGTGCAGAAGGAAATGACTGGTATGGAGTAACCTTCACCCAAGGAATGACTATGTAGACTTTGATTCTCCGACTTGAAAAAAGATTCAGTGGAGGAGGTAATATATCTATATTATCTGAAAAATCCTGAGGGTTATAGATGTAATCAATGGCTCTTTTATGTAAGAACTATGCAACAGCAAATGAAAATAGCAGGATGATGGTTCAAAACAGATGAAAGGAGATGTAATTCATTGCCAGAAGGCATAATGGATGGCACCTATGCAGGGCATCTGACTGCAAGGGTCAATGAGAATGACTACCCCAAAGGAAGACCTCTACAATGAAAGGGAAGCAATATTGAAAATCTTCTAGTATGGCTGGGAATTCACAAATTATTAGGGCAGGACCTGGGCTCGTAAGAAACAAGGGACTGCAGGTAGTGCAGGTGACGAGTTTCAGGAATACTAGCAAACCATCTCCAGACTCATATCTCCCCCAGCAACAAAGAACTACCCTTACAGGTGATGACAGTCCCAGATTCATGATTGCTGCCAGCAGATGCAAAGAACTTTTAACTAGAACCTCTCTTTTATTTTAACAAAAAATTAATTCCCTTTTCTTCACAGGTAATGATGTCTGACACTGCCTCCCTCAGGAAACCCCAAATATCTGTAAAGCAGCCCTATACCTCTGCACACCATTTATTATGCCTCTGGATTACTAAACATAAAACACCATTGCTTCCACCAAACTAGAATGGTGAAGTCAGGTCCATACCATTTTCAGGGCACATTGTATCTTCTCTGTTTTTGTCTTGGCTACAGTCTTCTCTGAAAACCTGCATGAGGAGCAGGGAAACCAGAAGAGTCCCTCAAGAAGAGAAAGAAGAAGCCAGAGTGCAGAGGCATTTGTCCAAAATGGCCACAAGAGGGTAAGTTGTGATCTGGAGGCATTGCAGGCTACAGTAACTGGAGAATAGCACAGCAAAGTTCAGCAATGGAATAGCATAGGGTGTAAACTCTGTTGTGGCCCCAGAAAATGGCTGGAAGCCCCATTGTTCTTGTAACTCTTCTTGTTAGGGACTGTGTGATAAGACCAGTTTGCGCTGCATAAGCAGGATTTTCCAGCATTTCTCAGTATCTCTTGTGACACAAGGTTAGAGTTGTTCAGGTCCTGCAGGAACTCTAACCTGATGATGAGAGGATGTGGGAAGAGAATGTACATTTTAGGGCTACCCAAGGATATTACACAGGATATTATGAAGCAATAAAAAAAATTCAGGAGCAGTCTGAGGAGGAACATTATCTTGTAGCTAAGACAGACAGATCCACAGCTGCTGCTTCTTTTTGTTTTCCAGCAAATATAGCTGTCCTTTAAGAGGGCTCCCATGTTCCTGGATATATGTGGGCATCAGTGTTACTCTGAAGTGTCCCCTGTTGATAACCGTCCAATAGACCTGCTTTCCTGTGACTGTGGGGCCATTACTTTGCAAGAACAAGAGTATACAAAGACAAGGAAAGCTTGTATGTGTGTCCTGGAGCATGCTGACTTTTGGGGGCATCCTAGTAAGGCACAGAGGAGCTAAATGACTCCAGGGTTTCAATGTCCACCTTGCTTCCCATTGTATTAGTGGGGGAATAATGTCTCCTTTGGGCAAATGAAATATAAAAGACTTCTTTTGTGGCCAGGTAAAAATTTCCACTTCTAGTTAGATAAACTGAACCTTCAGAGTTTATTTAAGTTGAAAGAACAATCAACCAAATGAATAGCATATAAAGACTCAGAAAACATCATGTACCAGGAAGAGTTGTTGAAAGCACATTTTAAGTCAATCTAAGTAAACATATCAGGCAAGTTCTAGAAGTATTGTATATATCTATGCAGATATAGATTTGATATTGATGTGATAAGTCTATGGTCTATCTTGACTAATGTGTTGTTGTTCATAATAATTACTTTCACACGATATACGTAGATGTGAATTTATGAAAAGCGTAAGTATGGCTGGAGTCTTTTACAGCAATTTATCTGTCAAGAAAAGTCCCTTACATTTATTGTGTCAGTTTCTATACATGTCTTGTACCATCTGATTCATCTGCATGCTTTCTGTAAATTCTGCTATTCATAGAATTCTGTAAATTCTGCTATTTACATAGTTTTGATCAATCAAGGCATCATCACACAAACAACATCTTCATGAATTCTCATAATTCTGGCTTTGTCAAACAATATATAAAATGTAAATGTAAGCCTGTATTGGTAGCTAAAAGGTTAGATACCATGCAAAGCACAACCTGCAAAATTTGTGCATTTGATTATAAGTTCTTTGCTCTTTGTAGCTAAAAGAGTGTTTGTTTTGTCTGTTCCCATGCTTCTTGCAGGACTCCTCAGTTCCTTGCATTTAGTGTGGGATGCAACACCACAGCTGTTCATAGCACTAAATAGCTTTGATCCTATTAGAGTTACCCAGTATCTTTTCCATTGGATGTTCATGAAGAGAAAATTTTCTTAGTACAAGTGGCCAATGAAGTAAACCTGCTTCTAATAAGTCCCTAAACCACTGATTGATAAGTTGCTATATCTGCAACTGTCTGACACCATTGGGACAGATGGACATTTTGGTCTGAACTAGTGTAGCTATGCTCATGTTTCATGCCCAAAGCCCTTTTCCTAGGCCTTTAAGCAGATGTGCTTTTGTTCCTCATACCATCCACTTTTCAGACTTTTTATCACTTCATCTTAACAGGTTATTGTGTTACTGTTATCTCAGCTCACCAGGAAGACTGAAAAGTGAAGAAAGGCAACTTCTTGTTGTCCCCCATCAACTTAAACAGCTTCTGAAAATACAATTTTTTGTGGCTTTATTCTTCATGTAGGATTCTTCCATTACATCTTCAGAGATGCAAATTTGCCTGGCCTTTAAGATCATTAACCTGCACTAGTAATTCTGTAAGTTTGGACTGTATCCTTAATGGCTCATGCAGGTGTGTGAAAGGCACAAAGATACTCTATCACATACATTATTAGTGTTCATTATGGGATAAAGCCTGTTCCCTCTGCTTAAAATTATATTTGCAAAGTTGTGTGGGACTGGTTCTGGAGAAAAGGAGGAAAAGGAACACCATCCATAAGATGCAGAACTGTGACATTGCAATTTAATGCCATGGTAACCCCACAGTTTCATTTGGTAATGTTGTGTTTATTGAAAGCTTTTTGGAATACAGTCTCCTATTCCACTGGCAAAAGAGTGAGAATTCCTCTATAGCTCTTCTCAGATGAGACAGAAAGATTTTTAGGCTCAAATGATCAGTGATGGCAGAATAAATGCAAGTTCATGGAAAGAAATATCTTTAAATACATTTTTGAACTCAGCAAGGATTTCTGCATTTAATAGAAACAAATGTATTGAGCTTTGAAAATATGTACTAAAAGTTCATCTTCTCAGCCTGACTTTAAATGATGGTCTTTTCTAATGGAAGTTGAAAGACAATTTATGTAAAGGGAAAAGAAAGTTAATCTACAGTTGCCAAAAGTGTATGATACTGCATGCTGATTTTCTGCATCACTGAGCATGAGTTTGACACTGGCCAAGGCCAAATAGAATTAATGATAATCTTTGAGGGATTCCTTTCTAAAAATATATTTGCAAGCTTTTTTCACAGCTGTCAACTACTCCCAGTCCAGAAGCTCTTCTGTTGTAATACTGGAACATAGGCATTTCTTCTAACTGCTGAACACTGCAAAATGGTCAAATATATATGTATATTTTGGGGAAAAAGTGATCTCTACCCCAAATTTATTGTTCTATCTTTTTTCCCAGCATAAAGTAGTGATATCATCATATCTTCAGGTTGTTTCAGCAGTTGTAAAGTTGCCAGCAATCCACATTTTGTGTGATATACTGACAAGAACTATTTATTACTTTGTGGACTGTGGGGCTATTTCACCTTAAATGACGGGTCTTCTACTTCCTTCTGCCCTTCCTGAGGCAACCAGACTAGAAAGCAATTCATTACCAGGCCATCATTTGTACCTTGGCATTGTGAAGGCAACAAACCACTTTTTTCCCCCAAGGAATTCTGGCAGCAAAACCAGAAGTAGAGGCAGGAGCAATTGAAATAATGCAGATTGTTGGCTCCCACTTAGATCTGATCTCACACCTCTACCATTTCCTTGTACAAGCGCAAATTATGTTGCTTATTTGAGATGTTATCTAGTAACAGCAGAAGAAAAAACAGTGTTGGGAATAAACCTGCTTGGCTTCCACGCCAGAATTTTTTAGTTAATAAGATGATGACAATTGTATATTTTGCCTCTTGCCAAATAGACAAAATGAATAGTAACAAGTGGCCAAGACCAGACGAGATTTACACAAGGTTTCCAAAAGGGCATGGGGATTTAACAGCTGAACTATTGGCTATGGTGTGTGAGCTCTTACAAAAACTGCCTTGCTTTTGGAGATCTGGAAGCTGTCTAGTAGAATGCTAATTTTCAAGAAGTGTTTCAGGGAACTGTGGCCCAGTAAACCTGGTGTCTGTACTGGAGAAAGAGCATAAACTAATAATGAGTACAATCTGAGGACACACTGGTAAATATAACATACTGAGTAAAATAGCATTTTTAAAGGGAAGTTATATTCCACAAACCTAGCAGAGAATCAAAACCAGGTGGATAGGTGTGAGAACCAGCTGGTATTGCCTTAAGGAGTATCTATAACCCATGTGAGAAGGTATATCACCTTTCTTAAAGGAGCTAAGTGTGTGTCTGTGTTGTTACATGAGATAGTTCCAAGAAGTGATCCTGGACAAGGACAGACCGACAATCATTGCTGCAGACATATGACTGTCCCAGGGGATGGTCTCCGAGTGTCCAAAGTGGCTTGATCTGAAGGAAATCCCAGGAGCAGCTTGGGGGAAAGCTCACTCCATCAGCTCTATTTATATATATATATTGCATTAGAGCTCAGCACAGCCCTCCAGTACTGCCTCAATAGGCCTTGTGTCCTCACACTCCTTATGTAACCTCACACCCCACCTAAGTAATGTCCCATATACCCTTGCTATCCTTCTCCATAGAGCCTGCTAGCAGGTTATGAAACAGCTGTCATTATTTTAAGTCCTTAATGTACTGAGTAATGATTACTAGAATGTCAGAAGGATCTTGCCTAGTGCTAAGGACTCCACTGCTTTTTGTAAAAAATTCTTCTACATCTGGGACATCAATATTGTGCTTTGCTTGAGCTGTTTCCTGTGCAAAGTAGGCAGTAAAGACAGTGAAGTGACTTTCTGACACAGTCAAGATTGGTTTTCTCTATTGCACTCCTATTGCCCATACCAGCCTCACCTTTCTCCTGTAGTCTTGACAGCAGTCAGCTGCAGAGCTGAACAGGTCACTGGGCTGACCACAGGGCTCTGCTTTTCTCGTTGCCACTCAGCACTACCTGGCTAGTCATCCAGTCCAAGGCTGCTCTCCAAGGCATCATTGTGGATCCAAGCTGAATCCAGCTTCCTCAAGCAGTGCTACACTCCTTGCTATGAAAATATCTAGGAGGACAGATATAGGAATATAGGAAATAGGACAGATATAGGAAACAGTGGCATTTGTGAAAAATGCTGTAATTCTCTAGTTTTTAAAACAGACAAACAAAACTCTGTATCATCATTTTCTTCCATATTTAACAGGGAAGACCCTGCACCAAGTCCTTTAACTCCCTTCCTCTTTTTCCCAACTGAAGCCATTTGAAGGAACTCCTGGATACTTTTGTGACAGCAATTCAGCAAGCCCAGGATTTTAGAGGAAAATGTAACATGGTGGATCTGATAGCCCTCAGGTTCAACCAGTACTGAGGCTGCAGATGTATTCCCAGCAGGCACATGCACATAGAGCACATGTATGCCCCCTGTGGGGGAATTGCACAGCTTCACCCTGCACATTATTGACAGTGTTCACACATGCTCTATCACCATATTTACAGTACTTAAAGCTACAAGTTTCATTGAAAGAAAGAATTAAAAAGGCAGGGTGTAGAGACAAAGGAAGTAGGGAAAGGGCAAAAAGCACAAAATACTTAATAGGAAAATGAGGCTGAAATTTGCACCTTTCATCACTCCCAAATGCCCATAGTGTTCCTGTATGAACTGGAGCCCTATTACCAGACTTTGTAAAATTAGAAACTCCTCTGTAAATTGAGGACACTCATTTGCAATTGTCAATACCTCTTTGTAACTCAACTTCCAACAAGTGGTTTGCAGAGAACCTGGCCTTGGCTTTCTGGTCTCTGCCTGCTTCATTGGCAATATAGTTAGGACTCAGTTTATGGTGGCTAACAGTTTTTCAAAAGAAACCAACTCTACTTGCAAAGCCAATTTATACACCATTATTCACATATACCATATTGTGTATGTATTTCTCAGTCCATCACGCTGGTTAGTCCAGGAGTTTGCCTCACAGTATTCCAAAGGTTTGGTAAATAATTCTGACAGAACACATTTGCAAAACGATAAGTTCCCTTCCTATACTGGGAATATTGAATCTGCTATTTTGGGAATACTCATAGCCCAGCTGGCTTCTGCCAAATGTGCCAGATGTTAAAGGAAAATACACCATTGTGGATCCCACAGCTTGAGAGAGGCAAGGCTGCTGCAGCTCTGTGCCTCCAGAATGCAATGGTCCATTTGCCCTGTAGCACGGTTGAATATGTATTCCCATGAGTCAACAACACACAGAGAAGAAGTAAACACCCTGTATAGGTGTTTACATACATAAATACATTGATTCATATATAAATCTCCATATACATATCTATGTGAGAGATCCTACAGATCACAAACAGACACTCAGAGTGCTTACACAAACATAGCACCAACAGCCTCATCCTACCCCCCTCTCTGGCTCAGCAGGATACTAGCAAGAGTATAAATACATACATACAAGGTAAATCCCTCCAGCAATTGAGTTCAGACTCTTGATCTGGCTAGTAGCTGCCCCTGGATCGCAGTCTCCCCAGTTGCTGGCATCAGGACATGCAGGCCCTCAAGGCTTCAGCCCCACTCCAGCTGCCGGTACAGACTGTCCTCCATGCACGTGCAGCTGACTGGGACTCCCTTGGTCCCATAGCTGCCCCCATCACACTCTTGCCCCTCAAGTCACAAGCCCTCTCACATGCAGGGCTGGCCCTTAGAGATCCACTCACTCCTTGCTCCCAGGCCATCTCATCTGCTCACCAGCTGGTCTGGCTTGATCTTCATTACCAATTACACACTTGCTTGCACACCTGCACTCAGTCCAATTGATGCATCAGGGACACACAGGCCCTGCAGCCTGTTGTCTGACTCCAGGTGCTGCACTCACACTCCATACACACTGAGTAGGCAGCCCTCACTCAGGACAGAGCTAGAAAGGAGTTTAATAACAAGGGAGGACAGACTGCAATGATCAGGTACAGGGCATGGCCACACAAGCTTATTGACCAGCCGCTATTTATATGCCATCGTCCTTTTTTATCTCCTCTCCCCTCCATTTTCCTACATTTGTTCCTGCCCAGATCACCTAACCCCCTCCTCTTCTACACCTTTGGTTGCTCCCTTAAACATCCCATCACTAGCCCTGTGTAATCCCGACTGCTCTTCCCCTGCATCCCACAACATGCCCCACCCTCCCCCAGCAGCAATCCTTCTCAATTCAAAAGGAGAGCTGTTCCCTGTGGCTCATGGCAGTGAGTCTCACATCTGGATCCTGGGCCTTGTGCTGCATCAGGACAGCTGTGGAAGGGGCCTGGCAAAGATGTCTGTTCCTTGGGGGTCCCTACTGCACCCTGGGCTGGAGGAGTACTGCCTTTGACAGGCTGATGGCTTTTGTGATGGGTCTGGGAGCAGCTGGGCAGGGTGCTGTTTGGGATGCCTCTCCTGCCATTGTCTCTCTGTGCTGCTTTGTGGGTGTGCAGATAAGTTTTTATCATACAACCTAACAAAGTCCATGCAGATGTTGCCACCATGCTAGCTGGGCCTCCTCTGTGGGAACAAGCAGGCATTTGCAATAGGAGGTGGAAGAGAGACCTTAAGAGGCACACACAGATCTTTCATGATGTTTTGGGATTCATTCCTGTGACTGTCCTGCTCCAAAATGTTGCTGGTGTCAGCTATTCCAGGGGTAGGATTAGCACCTCAGTCAATCCCAGTCTGCAGCCTATCATATCAGTGGGGAAGCACCCTAAGTGCAGCTTCATGTCTGAATAGGTTCACCAAAAGTCAGCCAGGCATAGACAATGTCATGGCTGCACCAGACTGAAACCTTATTTTCTTCTTTCTATAAAAGCATGCATAGGACTGAGCCTTTTCCACTTACTGCTTTCACTTTCCTTCAAACTTAGCTGAGGGATGATGGTTGTGAGTGAATGGTTTCAGCTATTTAATGTTTGTTGTTAAAATTGTTTGCCCAGACCAGAGATGTTTTTCTTTATTGATTTTGAACACATTAAAACATTAAGACTTAGCTGCAGCAAGGCACTTCTTTGTAATGGGCATAGTATGGTATTTCAATAGTCTCTTCAGGGGATATTAAACAGTGTCCCCTTATCAGACTACCTCTGATGCACAGAAGGCAGAACCAGGCTGATGGGGTGTAGAGGCTTGGTAGCACTGCTCTGTGAACACAGAATGTGAGCAAGCATGGAAAAAGGGATGAGAGCAGGGCTGGTAAAACACAGCTATGGTGTGATTATATGGATTTGAGGAAGACAGGTATGGGCTTAAGTCACAGATGCATTTGGAGGGAAAGCAGAAAAGTCAAACTTGGTGTTTTTACGGGCGTTAGTATAATGTCTGAGGCATCATCAGCATGTTGTTGTGCCATTTGTGAATGTTGTGGTGCCATTTTTGAATGTTGTGATGCCAGATAGGTGACAGCTTTCATATTTTTTCTGGTGCCACTGGTGTCACTTGAATGGCCCAATACTGTACAGAACCTGAAGAGATCAGATCTGTTGCAACTATTCTGGTTAGCATAGCTCACCAGTGTCTTTGCACAGTGTCTGCAAGGTGTGGCAGGCTAACAGAGAGGGAAAAGCTGTTGCCCAGCCTCTTCTTCAGAGTCTGACTACTCACAGCCAGCCTGTTAGACACAGCTGAAATGTACATATGGCCTGCAGCACTCCACAGTCAGAAGAGGTTTGCTCTACTTGCCACAGCATTGCACAGCCCTGTGACCATACTAGCTCACATGCATGGGTGATGATGTGCTGTCTGTCCCATGGGAATAACATCTGCTGCTGCCAGTGGGCTTACAAACTCCCCCTCATGGCTGAGCTGCCCTGTTAGGTTGATAAAATGGACCCATTGACCTTGGTTTCTGTAGTGAACTGATACAGATCCCAGAGATTAGAGGGTTTATGCAGCCCACATTATGTAATCCTGGGTTTCCTCCTGTACATACACTGCAAAGTAGATAGGAAAGAGCCTGTGTAAAAGCAAAATCCTGTCTTTACACTGGAATGCAAGCAAAGCTATTTTCAAAGAAGGTAGCTACTACCTATAAAGTTTGTATCTGTGAGCAATAACTGTTTAGACTACAAACTAGTTAGAAGTCCACAGACTCCCTGAAAGAAACATATTATCTGCTTGAGTTAGAGGCAGGAAAAAAAAATCATGAAAAGTAGCTAGCAGGGCCCCCAAAAGCCCAAATAGTTCTTTGGCCGATGAGGGTGTTTCTGAACAAGGAGGCTTTCTACTTTTTTGTTTCTGTGGTGTACATGAAAACTGGGCTATCTACACAGTACAAAGGATGCATGCTGATTTGCCATCTTTTTTCTTCCTCCAGAAGGAACTTGGTAGCAATACGTTTCACAGATGGCAAGCAATCCCACAGACTTCATTTCTTGGATGTCTGACATGTGACTCTGGGAATGGGTTTGGACATATGGTGACACTCAACTAAGACTGCAGTCAGGAGAAGCTGTCCTGTAAAGCTGTAAAAATGCTTATCAAAACCTTGAAATTGAATGCTAAAAATAGTGACTGCTTTTGACCTTGATCACTTATCAGTGATGAAACAGTAACATACATCTTCATGTTACTGGACTGCTGCTGCAAAAATAGCTTTGGAAACTTTATATGAAAGTGTGTGTGTGTGTGTGTGTGTGTGTGTGTGTGTATACACACACAGACACATATGCATAAATACATTAATATGTAATGTTTCACATTTATCTTAAAACTTTGGAAAGCCTATGAGAAATTTAGTATTTCCATCTTCAAGCTTGGTTTGAATAATACTCATTAAACAGGAAACAAAGGGGAAAAATTACTGAATAGCTCTCAGTTACTGAATGCTGTCTTTCATGTCTTTTAAATTAAGAATCAGACCTGTGGAACACAACTAAAGGTTATATAAACTAATACATAATCAGAAGTGACTGTGATATACTGAACACCAGTCATAATTCTCTCTTTTCCTAACTACTCCACAGTTAGGAAGTTTAATAACTTTGGTTTTTTTAAGAGGAAATGGGAGGATTGTGAATGACTGGCAAACCATTTAGAATGATGATCTGAGACCTGCAGTATTGTTTAGTCTAACCTGTGTTCACTGCAAAGTACAATGGCTGTAAGATTGGTCTGAGACAGTGGTTTCTCAATGCCAAATGGGTTGTGGACTAGATGACTCCTCTCACAAGAAGCCAAATGAAGGAACTACAAACAGAAGGTACTGTGAGGTAGCTGTTTGTGCTGCCCTTGGAATGTTGGTTTGCCCATCACTTTCATGGAATGAAAGTTAAAAGTAGATCTCATTTTAGGTTTAAATGTACCCAAACTATGTTTCAAAGTGGCTTGAAGGACTGAACAGGTTGAACCTGAAGAAAGATCTTGCACATAAAACGTGATTTAATAGAATAATAATAGAAGATGCATTAAATTCTTATTCTTTGGACAGAACCTTTGAGTTAAAATCGATTGTATTCCTAAAGCAGAAGTTATAAGGGATAATAACATTCTGCTGCAAAGAAATAATGATTTTCTCCCTTAAGGAAGTCTTAGATGAAATTCCATGGTAAGAATGAAGCAGGATGTCTGATTAGACCAATTTAACTGTGGCTGAAACAGTTTGAAAATACCTAAAGCAAAATTTTTAACTGAATGAATTTAAATAAGTAAGGAAACCTTATAAGAATTCAGGATAATGATTAAAATACAACAGTGAACTTCTCATTATTTCAATGGGAAAATCTCTACCATTTTTATTATCTAGGCACCTATGATATAGAAATGGATGAAGGACTAAGCAGTGATTACAAAATCAAAGTCATAATTTCACATTTTGTGCAATACTCTTTCACTTTGCACCACTGGTGGCATTTACTCTTCACTTTCTGCCTTCTTGCCAATTTCACGGCTCTTCGCTCGGAGCTTGTTGACCTGCGACTCTGCAATATCAGCCCGCTCCTCAGCTTCCTCCAGCTCATGCTGGATCTTGCGAAACTTTGTGAGATTGATGTTGGACAGCTCCTCCTGGGGATGGGAACAGAGATAAAATAGGTTTTAAAATGTTCAATAATGATTGTACTGTAACACAGCACTGGACAGGCTGTGGTATTTTGCCTTTACATAATGGAAAAAAAAAAAGTTGTGAGTTAGTGTGTAATTCTCTCTACTACTTCTAGGGGGAATCCAAAAAAATAGCTTAAATGCTAAATGCTTAGATGGTTAATAAGATATACCAGGAATCCCTCTCTGGATATAAAGTGTTAATGCACTTTGGAATTTCTGAATATTTCTGTATATAATTATAGTTATTTCCATTAAATCATTTTCCATTTATTTGCTGCTATAAAATTATGTATTGCAATTTTTGAAGATTTTTTTTTGATCTAGTCAGAAATATGAATATAAGTGAAAGGAAGCAGAGACCTGCTCCTGCAATGTTGACCTGAGATTTTGCCTCTCTTCCCAGTGATGCAATAAAGCTCACAGAAAATGTATTCTACACACCTCTAGACCCCTGAGGTGTTCAGCCAGAACAGCCATCCAGCTGTTCATTGCTGAGTGTACAGCAAGAAAAAGACAAAAAAGTTAATGGTTCAAACAGAGCTATGCAGGGGAAAACACCAACACAGAATTCCATCTCCACCTAAATGGAGACTGACTCTGCACATGTCAATACTTACAGCCTCCTCAGCTTGTCTCTTGTAGGATTTCACTTTCATTTGAAGTTTGTCCACCAGATCCTGCAGCCTAAGAACATTCTTCCTGTCTTCTTCAGACTAAAGGACAAGAAAGAGAAGCACCTCTTTGCCCCTCCTCTTTAAATGTCCTCTTCATGAAACAGAGAGTAACATTCCTTATAGACCATTGCTGTCCAGTAAGACAGAGGTGATAAACCAGATCTTCCTAACATGACCAGATAGTTTCTTCTGATGTTCTCAGTCTTCTCCTTTTTAACTGACTCGGGACACAGAAAGAAATCCCTGAAGGGATACATTTTACCTTTCTGCAAAAAGGGTGTGTGAGCTCAAGGGGCCTACTGCCTTACCTGGTAGGTCAGCTCCTTCACCCTCCTCTCGTACTTGCGCACACCCTTCACGGCTTCAGCGCTGCGCT
>JANZLQ010000137.1:0-22635 GCA_026212715.1 Elanus axillaris | reverse complement strand
ACAAAAATCTGTCAAGTTATGTGCTCCTCATTTACTTACACTGATCGAACTAAGTCATGTGTGTCCTATGATAATCCCGATTAAGGTTTTCTTGAGGGAAAGGAGAACTGCCTTCAGTATTCAGCACAAACGCAAAATCGTAACGTTGCAGGTTTCTTCCAATAAATAAGCATGCACACCTAACTTTCCCTACTTCTTTGCTTGTGTCTTTTCAGAAATCAT
The DNA here is from genome assembly GCA_026212715.1 of Elanus axillaris. Lineage (NCBI taxonomy): Eukaryota > Metazoa > Chordata > Aves > Accipitriformes > Accipitridae > Elanus > Elanus axillaris. The sequence goes on along the minus strand of JANZLQ010000137.1, from coordinate 22,413 downwards.
TTGGAGCTACTGGTAGTATCTTGGAGAAGGACGTAGCCACAGGAATTTGCCACTTTTTTTACGACAGTGCTCCAAGTGGGGCCTATGGCACCATGACCTACCTAACAAAAGCCATAATTATTTATTTACATGATTTCCTGCCTAGCACAGGCTGTGCGATGCAGTAAGTGATGCCTCATGGGGGAGAGAAGGTTCAGAAGCTCTTTCTTCCGATTTCCCTGTCATGAACCTCTTGTTTAGTTGCTACGTGTATGTGTGCCGTGCACTACCTCAGCATTTTACAGTAGTCGTCATGCTACGTGCATGTGGGGCACAGGTAGGTGGGATTTGGCTTGGTTTTAAGACTGTGTGAGCAATAACAAATAATGAGGCTTACTCTGCCCAAAGCGCGTAAATGTAATTCATATTAAATTAGCAAGAATTATAGAGTTCTGCCAAGGGGAAACCAGATTACTCTGTGGAGATCAAAAGGCATAATAAAACAAGGGAGCTCTATCTCAGACAAAGTCTCCCAAATAAGGGAAGTGATGGAATTCATTAATTTTTCTGCTGCTGTGTGTCAGTGTACATCATTGTGAATCACTAATGCACAGTGTGAAACATCCAGGGACATGTAAATTAGAGGAGTAGGTATAACTTGAAATAACCAGGTGATATTTCTCATACGTGTTTATCCTGATTCTCACCTCGTTCACACCTAGTCGGTGCAGGGCTAATGCCGCTAGAGACAAATGTCATACGATATCCACTAATTTGAGAGCGTAGCCCCTCAGGAAGCTGCATCTGTCTGTAATCTGAACAAAATAGCTTCCTCCCCTGCCCCCCCAGGGCTTTGGAGGCAAAATCTCAAGACTCCAGCTTCCTCAGGGTGATAGACAGTTTTATGCCTATAATCCTTTCCTCTGAATGGAGCAAGATCGTCCTTTTCCACCGGAGCACCCTTTCCAAGTCTCCCAATCCCTTCCCTTGCAAATAGCCTCAGAGTTAAGAACTGTGTAATTGCCACCTTTCCAGCACAGTGTGAATTTGTAGAAGGCTTTGATGTTTCTCTTTATTTTTTTCCTTTTTTCTTTTTTTTTTTTTTTTTTTTTAATTTGAAGTCGCACTTGTCACATGTAGGTAGGGATGGGCTGCCTGGAAGTCTCCCTTCGGACAGCTCCCAGCTTAGTGCCTGCACCTTCAATCTTTCCACTGGAAACCAGTTTCTGTAGCTGCTCCCAGATGCTGCAAGGAGAATAGGTGTGTCCTGCAGGGAAACGGCTGGGTGACCATTTAAACTGAAAACAGAGGTAGGCTACCTCTGGAGGGGAAAACCCTGCTTTACCCCAGGGGTCACCTGTGGTTTTCTTTGTGCTGGTTTTGCCACCAGCCAGGATGCATCTGGCTGGCAGCTTAGGAAAGTGGCTGTAGCTTTAGCCTGTCCGCGGCCACAGGACCCCTCAGCAGCACGGGGGTGTGCCGGCGCCGCCGCCCTGCGAGCAGAGAGGATCGGAGCAATTACGTCTTGCCAGGTAGAGGGGAAAAGAGCAGATACAGCCTATAAAAAGTAAGTATTTTCTGTGCAGACAAGCCTGATAAGTATATTTCTGTGAGACCCCCCTCCACTTCTTCAAAACATAACTATGCCATTTTTACAGGATTTGAAAACTTGTTTTTTGTAGTAATAGTACGTGGTGCTTTTCAGAACGAGGTTTTTGGTTCCAGTTTTGTACAGATATCTGAAGCACCCTGATGAAAGGAGGGAAGTACACCCGCCTGGCTTGCCAGTCGCCAACACCCATGGTCCCAGGGAGGCTGAGCTCCCGGTGGCTGTGCCACCCCTCCTGCTGTCCCTCCACCACTGCTGTAACAACATCTGGGCGCTGGCTCAAGAGAGCAAAGGAGCGGGAGGCCGTAGGAGGTGATCTCATGGTTTTGCAGAGGCCAGGAGAGAGTGGGGGCCCTTGGACTGGATGCTCTGAGGGGGGCACGTACTGTATTAGCCACCATGGAAACTGTGGGCCTGTTGAGGGGCTAGTAGAGAGGTACAGTTCAGGTACAATTAGCACTTGGATGTGTAAGTTATTTATTGGCATGGTGCCTGTTTTGTAGGGGTTTGCCTTCATTATAGGGTGGGGTTTTTTTCTTTTCATATGTATTGTGAGAGATCGTTTAGCTTGTTATCTGGGAATGAAAGTAAAATCCTTTGCTTAGTTTAAGCAGGCAGATGGGACGGTGCAGAGCGTGAGCACACGAGAGCCTGTGTGATGGTTTCATGTGATACTGGACAGAACAAGAAGTCAGTAGTAGCAGTTATCTTTGCTTTTCTTGTTGAGTCCTGGATTGTGAGAGATGCAAGATGTTTTGCCTCAGGCTCTTAATTTTTTTTTTTTACCTACAGTGTGATCTTGTTTTCAGAAACAAGAAGGGTGATGTGGTTGGTTTTACATGCAGCTGCAGTGAAGTCTAAAGCAATCAAGCCTATGGCCAAACATCCCTGGACACCCCTTAACACTTTTTTTTTTTTTAATGGGAGTATCATTGGTATCTTTAATTTGAAATTCATAGTATGACCTAGGTCTTGGTGTATTTATGATCATCATGATCAGTTATCACATGGAATGCAGGCCCTTGGAAAGCGTTTATGCAGCAGTTTGAAGAGTTTGAGGTAGCTGGGGGTGAAGGGTGGGATTCTGAAACACAAGGGCAAGGGAAGAGAAACTCCTGTTACCTCCAGGTTGGGCAGAGCTGCAACTTGCTGCTGCGTTAGTACTCGGAGCAAAGAACTGTTGCAATCGAAGAGCTGCATTTTAGTGCAAACCTAACTGAGCAGCTGAGGTTTTGTATAGATGCCCTGCTTTGCTGAGGATCCACCTGTGTGTGTGTGAAGCTGTTGCAAAGCAGAGCTAGTGCTGGTGGTGGTGAGGGTGTGCTCCCAGTGAAAATACGTGACGACTTTGCAGTTTGTGTGGGGCTGAACTAATTGGCAGAGGCTGGACTTGCTTGTCAGGTGTCCCAGGGGAGCCAGCAGAGGATGACAGGGCTGACTTCAAGTCCCTGGAAACTCATTTATGGAAAGAAGGCAAAAGCAAACATCGCATCAGTGCCTCAGCCACACGGGCATTAATGAATTAAAACATACCCACCTGAGACCTGGTCTTTCCAGCCTGACGGGCACTGCTGCCCTAAGCGGTTTGCGGCAGTGGGGACAGAAGCACCTACACGGGGCTGGCCGGGATAATGAGCCGTGTCCAGCTCGGAGCACGTGGAGCATGCTGGCTCCAACCCAGCTCCTCCGGGCCAGCGTCCTCCCTCCTGGCTGCCTTGCGGCTGTTGCCTTCTCTCTGCTGCTGTGCGAAGGACACGGGTTTGCCTTCTCTCCTGCTAACTGTAGTCTCCTTCCTCAGGGAAAGGGCCCCGCTTGTTCCTGGGAGGCAAAGCTGAGGAGCGAGGCCCTAGCAGTCCTAAGAAGGGGCAGTCGCTTTCTGCGGTGGGTAGTGAAACACCCAGCTGCACCCCTGCGGGCACACGTCACCCCGGCGGCACCGGCCAGGGGCTTGAGTGAAGTGGGAGCCTGGTGGGTCTGGGTCCAACCTGGGCACTTTCTGGTGCGGTTGGTCCGGAGGCAGGGGCAGGGCTGCCCGGACAGCTGGAGAAAGAGCGGTGCCTCTCCTGTAGGGTAGGAGTTCGGGCACTCGGCTGCAGACTGAGGCAGTCCCTGCTCAAAGGACCGCTCACAGCTGTAATATTAAGTAGCTGCTGCATAAAATTGTAGGATAAAAAAAAAAGATTGGGGTGGGGGTTATGGGAGAAGAGCTTCAGCTTGAACAGTTTGGTTTTGAGTACAAGTAGCCGGGCTCTTGCCCACTCCCAGTTTTTTGTCTTGAGTGGCTTTTATTCCTGCCAATAGATGTTTCACTTTTACTCCCCCTGCCACCTCCCCTTCTTCTGTCGGGGTAAGGGGGCTCTGTTGTGCCACTAGCAGCTGACGGGGCAGGCTTTGCTTTTTGGTTCTGGTTTTTTTTTGGCTCGATGACTCAGCTCCTCTCATACTTCAGCGCTGCATCCCTGAAAGCCTCTTCTCGCTGCATGAAGCACAGCGCTGCGACCTCACCTTTACACCCCCTCTCATGAAGGGATCCCTCAAGGCGAGCGTCCTTCAAGGTCTCGTCCGGGTAGCTGCAGGAGCGTGTCACTGGAGGGGGACGCCTCAGCTGGAGCCTGTCAGCCATGTTCCTGCGCTCCCCTCTTGTTGCACACCTGAGCTTTGTCCTCTTCTCTGGGGGCAAAGGATGGCTCCAGGGGGCTGCACTGTCCCCTTCCACCTCATCACTTTGCACCCACAGCAAGGAAACGAGCCGCGGGAAGCGAGATCCCACCACACACAGTGGGTTTTGTCCATCTTACGTAGAGCCGTTTTGCCACGCCGCTGGAATAAGGTGGGACTGAGCCTCACGGTGCATAGATCAGAATAAATGCATGCTAAAAAATAAACATTTGCTACTACTGATGCCATTAAAATTTTACTGTAAATTTTGTTTGCACTATTAAAGATTTTTCTCCCCCACCCCAGGCAATAGAACTAAATGTGTGCACATTTATTCATTCATCTGTCAAGTAGCAATGTACTTCTGGAAGAGTGTTTTGTATTTATTCTAGAAAATAAGATTTAAGACAGACAGCAGTACCTTAAGCTTGGGCTGCTGTTACATTCTGTCACGATAAACTGGGAAGGATGCTTTTTTATGCTTTCAACACCGTTATTAAATAAAATCTAGCTACTTTACTTGGTTTATCTTACTAAAATTTGGGCAGGCGAGGCTGCAACCTTTTTGTACACAAGAAGTACTTTATGCCCACTGTATTTACTAAGGCTGAATTAGGTAATACTGTCTCAAAAAGCTCCTGATGTGCCTGCACCGCATTTCACTTTGTAGTAGTGTGTTGCTTTCAGAGTGTAACAGGCAAGAGAATTAGGTCCAGATCTCCCTGCTCTCCCCCACCGGAGCTGACAGGGTGGTACTTGCAGGAATGGGAATGTCAGCTTGCAGTCAGGGGAAGGCCAGGAGCACTGGACTCTTCTACCTCACTGTGTTCCAAAACCTCCATTTCAGAATTTCTGTTTACTTGCTAAAGAATTTATGCTTAACTATATGCAAGAATATTTAGGTTTAGTAGTATCAAAATCTGTTTACTTTTGTGTTCTTACTCATCTCTCTGTTTTAAAGAAATCCAGTTCATCTCCAGGAAAGGTGCGTTGTACTCACAGGTGTAGGATACCAAAATGCAGGCAGAAAAAGACACCATACTTACACATTATTGTGAAAGCTAAAGCTTTATTTTGTTGTCTATCATATGTTACATTAACATGCTATGGCTTTAGCCCTCATTAAGATGATGAGTTATGACTTACTTTTTTTTAGCTCCAAGCCCCAACAGACGTAGGGAAAAGTAAGCAGTGGCAAGAGGAAATTTAGTGCGAGCGTAAATGCCTTTCAGTTAAGATCCTTTAAGTTGTGCCTGTAACTTTAAGGAGGATAGATAGTGACCTGGAATGTTTTAATTCCACTGCATCTTGTGAAGAAGACTAAATGCAGAACTACCGCTCTTCACTAGATGGTTCTCCTTCCCTATTTTCCTCTCCTGGATTGGATAGTCCGCAGCAGGCCTCTCGTGCCTGTTGTAGTGCCAGGGAGGGTCTGATATGTTCCTTGTGGTGATCAGCACTATTTCTCAGCTGTTGCTTGGGCCTGCTGAAAGAAACATTCCCAAGGTTCTCTTCCCGCGTGGGTGCAGGTGCGGCAGTGTTCACAGATGAGATGGATGGGGGGATGAATTGTGAAGTACTGATGTGGCAGTGACAAACAGTAGTATTGTAAGTAGTGGGTTTTCATCTCTTCTGGCTTGTTACTAGCAGGCATGTGCCATCCAGAAGGGACTAAGTAAGCAGAGGCTTCCACAGTGACCGCGATGCTTACAGTGTAGGGCAGCCCATTTATTGTCAGTCGGGAAGCTGGTTTCCCGGAGTGCTTCTGACTAATGACAGGAAGGTGAGCTTCCAAGACAGCCTGCAAGAAATTCTGCCTTTTCACGAGTTGGCCTTCTTCTCTAGTCTATGAACCACATGAAAGGCCTCTAAAAATTCATTGAAGTCGATGTGGCCATCTTTGTTGTAGTCTATGCTGAGGACTAACTTGTCAAGGGATTCATTGTACACATCGATGCCCAGGTGAGAAGCAAAGAGTTTCCATGTCTGGCTGAACTCCTCAAGAGAAATCAGACCTAAAGGAGACAGAGCAGACAGCAGGTTGCTTTTTCAAGCGCTGTTTTTCCCCTTCCTGTGTACACGCACACGTGGACGCTCTTTCACTGCAAGGAAGTTACCTGCCTACCGTGGTTTGGGGGTGTGTTGCGATTTCATGACTGAAGTGTGTTTTTACTTCAGGTAATGATCTAATGCTTTCAACAGCAGAGTTGAGAAAGCAGTACTACTGAGAGTGAGAGTGGAAGGGAGAAAAAAAACCCCAAAAGAGTGAAGCCAGTACTGGAGCTGGGATATGCAATAAGTTTTTCTCAAGTTAGGCTCTGGGCACCATCCCTTATATGGTTACAGCCTGACTGCTTAAATTAGTCCTCACTAAACTGGAAAAATGACATCACCTCTGGTTCCTCTATATTTAGAAGCCTTAAGGAGGAAACACAGTGGGGAAAGATAACTAGTACAGGCTTCTTAGAGCTGGTACAGTGGAGTTGCCTAGACTCACCTGAGTGATCTTTGTCCATGACGTTAAAGATGATCTCCAGATCCTTTCTGTATCTGCACAGTGTTTCCACCAAAGCTGGCTGAACCTGGTTTTGAAGTCACAAAAAGGAAACTATTCAGTCCTTGGTTTGCATTAGGCTAACCACAGAATATGTACTGTCCAAATCTATTTTCCCGGTTGAACTTGTCAAATGGTTTTAAAAAAAAAATAAAATCCTTACACTCGAGTTCCCTGGAATGATACTTGGTGTCTTGCCCTGAGGAATAATCAGCTAAAACCTGTCCCTTTCAGATGGCAGGGCAAGGGGGCAGGAGCCTTTCGAACCTCCCCCTTCAGTAGTTATTTGTGGAAATAAGATAATCTAGGGAAGATGCTGTATGCCACGCACCTGTACAAAGCTTTCGCTGTACATACGTGAATGGAGCCTGCCATTTAGAAAAGTGACAGCACTAGCCAAGTACCAAAGCACTGGTACAACTGGACGCTGTAGAAGAGACCTTGGCTACTGTTAAACATGTAACCGTCCATCTACAAACGTGACTCCCTCCTACGGGTGCCTGAATTGGCTCTGGCACACATTTGAAATGCTCTTCTCACAGAGTGAGGGTTGAGCGCTCTGGGTAGGCTTTGTCACATCTCCTCAGCTACATTATCGAAACGCCCTTGAGAGTCAACAGACAGTAAGAAGCAGTTCTAGCATGTGATTCATCCAACCTATTTTAAGCATCTACCTTAGCAGGGAATGATGAGTCGTACCCTAGCAGTGCTCATTTCCCTCCAGTGACTATAAAAAGAAGCTTTGCAACCAGTTCGGCTGTAGATGTCTACCTGATTGGCCAAACCACTGTCTTGTGCTTCAAGTTGCACCAAAAGCTGTTCCTCCAAGATTTGCAAGGAGGCATTTTCTTCCTTACCTCTTTTATAGGTTGACCTATTTTCAAATCGTAAAAACATGACATGAAGTCAACTTCTCCATCTGGGGTTGTCTGTGCTAACTGCAAGCGCAGCATCCTCCAGGGCAGTTCCAGCTGTAGGACAGACTCCATCGCTGCAGCCCAGTCACCAACAGAAATCCTGCCTGCCAGAAGGGGTCGGTTCATGGTTACAAGCGGTATGTGACGCAGCACACATCAGTCACCAGCATGCCTTCTTGCTGGTTTTAAGAAGAATTGCAAAACAAACATTTTCTCCTAACGTTGGGGGAAAAAACCCTCATAACAATGAGCTGTGGGGATGGACTAGATTTTTCCACAGGTCCCTTCCAACCTCAGCAACTTTGTGATGCTATTATGATGTGCAGCATGTTTTAATACCTTTTGAGTTTATGCCATGAAGAGTATTTCAGATGTGAGCTGAGCTGCAACTAGAGTCATATGTGGCTGAAAGCCCAACAAGACAGAAGTGTATTAAACAGCTGTTCAGTGGCCAAAGCAGCAGTACCATCATGTTACTGATTGCCCTTTTAGGGGCACAGATGACAACCCAGCCAAGTGAGAAGCCATCATGAGGTAAAGTCGTATTTGTGCTAGAAATCAACAACTTACATGAACCTTTTATGTAGGAGCATCAGTTTAGCCACTGACTTTTCTTCAGCTGATGGGTGTGTGTGTCTGCTACTTTCATAGCCAGTCAGCTTTCCTCATCTATCTCCCAGACTCGGACAGAGACCAGTTCCCTGTCTGACCTCTTCTGAAGGCACTCCTAAGTGAAGGTGGTGACCTTTGAGCTTTGGGAGCTGGATTTGCCTGTCCAAACTCCCTGCTCGACAACACCGGTCCCTTTTTTGCCCATGTGTTTCAGTTGTCGTCTTCTTCCTACTTAAAGCTTCACCCCCCTCAGGTTGTTTTCTGGGGCTAGGCACTTGCTAATACCTCTCCTCTGCTGTGGTCAGGAAGAACGCAAGATCAACCAGCCTATGCTGACGTCCAGCCTTACACTGGTGGGCAGGACCCACCTCCATGGCGTTTGTCCCCTCTGCCCCCACACGCACGTGGAAGCTGTCTGCCCCGTGGTGGCAGCTGGACAGAGGTAGTGTTACCTGTGCCGTCGAGGTCATACTGTGCAAAAGCGCTAGTGAGTTCAGACCTGTGAGCATAAATCTTCTCTCGTAAGCACTTCAAGGCAGATGATTCAATTGTACCCACCCTAGGAGGAAAAAAAACACAGAGCAGATCATTAAAGGATTGAAATCCTCTAACATCTTACGCTTTTCAACATTCATTATCGAATTCTTACATAGTTTAACATGTAGTATGTTTAGGGTCATCCTAAAGGACAACAGGGGGTGGGGGGGAAGAGAACATAAACAACAAAACAAAGCACCGTAAGAATAATCGGAACTTAAGAGATAATCGAGCTTATGCAGGTAATTCTAAGCTGCTTTGCTTTAGTAAATCTGACCACAGTGCTAGGCATGGCAAAGCTGTCATGATAAACTTTTTGGACTCAATTCATAACAGGATTTGTCCAGATTAACGCTGCAGCCTTAAAGCAGACCTGACAGACAGGCGCAGGCCCTTTACGAGACCCTGACAATGATCTGTTCTAACCGCTTACCACATCTAATTACCTTTGGGAGTTTCTCAAGAAACCAAGTTAGAGCACTTAGAACATGGTTTGTCTGCTGCATTAATTTTTAAATTGTAAAATAGAGAAATAAGGAAAGCCAAGGAAAATAGATGCCTATTCAATTATTCAGTGAAACTGTAGATTTGTGGCAGGTATTCACATGCTGAGTACACGCTTGCTGCTTACAACGCACAGCTTTTACCTCTCCCGAAGATTCTGCCTGCGCGTGTACTTGCTGACTTGGTACTGTACAAACCGAGGAGTCAGTTCAGGATTCAGTTTGATGTATGCTCCCCGGTTGCTTCCCTCTTCGTAATAGTTAGAGGCAGAAAATATAGTGATAACCTGATCGTAGGAAACAAAGAAACTAGATTGGCTAGAACAACTCTCCTTGAGACTGATTTCTGAAAATGATCTTAGCAAAACATGCAAGTTACAGAATTGTCTACCTATAAAACCAGAGATCAACAACTATGTTGTTCACCGAATCACTTGCACTTTCTGAGTCAGAGCTCCAGGCCTGTATTTTTGGCCTGATATAGGAAGATTTCAGTTCAGAGGGAAGTGTGATACAACCTGCTGTTTAGCGGAAACCTCTTTCTAAGACAGGTCTTCGGGATTCTTTCTAGCCTCCTGATACAGCATGTCAGAGAGCAGGGTCAGAAAAGAAATTAAAAGGCTTCTAGAGCCTTAGAGCATCTCTTGCACTGTATTTACACATAGCTGTCCTCAGGGATTCTGTTGATGTTCATTTGTTTTTACACAAGTCGTAAACCAGTCCCCACTCCCTGAAGCTGTAAAGAATTTTGTTTGTCAAAGTCCATAATTTCTTCTAATATCTATCTAGCACACAATTCCCCCAAACCATTTTAAAGAAGTCATTTGGGTTTTTTAACTTTGCAGACAAAGCTGTGGATATGCCTGTGAAATTCACAGGAGAATTCTACTTTACCCAGAAGCACCTTACCTTACCGTTATGGCTGATCTCATAGCCTTCTGGCTTAAATTCATGAGACCTGATGAGCATCTTCAGGTTATACCTTTCAAACAGCTTGGCAGTGACATCAGGGCCAAAGTAACAACCCCCTCCTCGACACTTGTTCGGTGTACAGCCATTCTGGCTTCTTGGATCACTCCAGAGAATGTCAAGGATCTATAAACAGCAAACTCAAGCAAGTGAGGACGGACAGGCTATGGCTGTCTAAAGTACTGGCCATAGCAAAAGCCCCACAGTACAGGGAGAAAACACACCTGAGCTAACAGTAGGTCTTGTGTTTTCTTCTTTCCTTTCAGCAGGGCGTTCTTTTGGGCTGAAATTTTTGTTCTACTTTTCTTAAGAAACATCATCTAGATTTGGGATGAACTTTTTTCTGATGAAATAGCATTTCAGAAATGTATCTCCTTTTACAGCTGGGGCTTCCAGACTTGGGTGGGTGCCTCAGGAATGGTACCTGGACTATTTCAGAGAGCAAAAGCTGCCTTCTTCACATATAGGTGTGAGAGGCATTTTCTGTTTCCCAGCACACACCTGATAACCACATGGTTTGGTGGCTTTACTAAGCTTGGGAGTGCCCGCTCTAAATGTGACAAGAGCTGCCTTTCGCTTTATTGTCTTCGGTTAGCTCATGTTTCAAACCAAGATTTTACGTATTCACATTTTAGTAGGATTCAGACACGAGGATGAATTATCATGGTTTAAAGTCACCTAACCTAATAACTCTCATCAGTAGCAAACACTAGGCAAAATGTGTGTGTTTTGTTTAAACCTCACTGGACAAGGTGTACGCTTAACACATTCCAGTTCACATTTGTGAGCATGGCTCAGCGGCCACTCGGTTAGCTCGGGGACTGTCAGATTTCAGGGGGGTTGCTCATGCCCATTATGTTAGTTTTTAGGTCAGACGATAGGTCTTGGGAAATAACATTTTCAGAGACAGATTTGCTTCTCAAGAAGCAAAAGAAAATTGCCTGCCCCTTAAAGCAGTTGTCTGAAGAGAGTAATAAACTTATCTAAAACTCAATTTTGAGCTGCTAAATTTCTGTGCAAATTAAGCTTTTCACATTGTCACCATTTATTAAATTACAGTATGACAAGAGCTCCATATTGCCTCTAATATTCAAGAGGAAATGAACAACCAGAGGACAAAATCTTCCCACTCCTGAGTAATCAGCCTGTAGGTCTCAGGAGTTGGTTTTTTTGGACAGTATCAGCATTCAGCTGCCAAAAACCACAGCCAAAAAACGGTGCTCGCTATCACCAACGATTGCAAAGTCTGACCTATTTAAAATGACAACCACATACGTACCAACAGATCTAACCACATGAGGGCACACAAACACATTTCATACCGAGCAGTTTCCTCCTCCTAACGGCTAAGAAAACACTGGGTAAGCTGTACTTGTAAAAATCACAAGCCTTTATTACCAGGTCTACAAAAAGCATCCAAATAACTAATAAATGGCTAGAATACTCCCAAGAATGGTGGGTTCCATACTAAGAGACAGTTCCCTTGGACTCAAACATAGTGCCTGAGCAGAGCACCTGCCAGTTTTGTGCGGTGGGGTGGGGTCAGAATCAGTCTGTCTGGTTTCACCTACTTGTTTCCATTCCTTCAGGGCAGGGTCTGGAGGCAACTTTGAGCCTGAAGGTTCAGCGGAGCCCAATGAAGAGATGTGTTGTGTCTTCCCTGCAACATTCTGGTTGGCAATGTGTTTACTGGGTCTGGTGGTGGGAATTCTCTCCTTCACATGGTCCTGTCTGTCTCTCACTGACTTTGGTGGCCGCATCAAAGATTTCAACTTAAAAAACAAACAAACAAAAGTTACCAGAACATAAAGATGATAACAGACATGTCAGCTGAAAGGCACATCAGCTCCCGTCCTCCATCCTCAGTATTAAACTCTCATAATGTCCTGAACTCACGGGTTTGGTGGACTCTGCAGGTGTTCGGCACTTGCAGAAATTTTGCTTTGTATCTATCAGTGACCAGCCTCTTCAGACCTGCTCTCACATTCTTATCCAGACACACAGGCTTATTCCAAGCCACAGTCAGTCATAAGGTCTCACTACAGAGCAAGTATGGTCCGGGCTCAGGAATGACAGTTAAGTGCCCAGCTTCACTGGAAACTGAAAAATACTGTACTGAAGATGAACTGTATTCACTACTATTCTGATACAGTAGCATGCTGCTAGGTTAATTTGGCTAAAATAAATGGAATAGTGGGAGGATAACTGTGAAATTATGAATTATTACAGCAGGTCCTTTTATTGTTAAATCAACCTCTTCCAATATGCACGGGCATTTGCTTTTTCAGAGCTGTGTGCTATGGCTCCATGAATGCCCATTAATACAGACTCTTCTCTAGGGAGCAGCTTTTCTTCTCATTTGAAATTTTCTCAATTCTAGCTCATTTCCAGAACGAAAAACAAACAACAACAAAACACCACCGCCACCACCCCAAAGTCTACTCTTTAACAAAGAAAGGTCTGATGCAAAACAAAATGCAAACCACCAGGTTATTCCCCAGCGCACTGACCAGTATTTGAGACCTGTCAGTTGCCAGCTGTACCAATTAAAATACATCAGTTGGCCTTGAGTGATACCACCCCGAGCTGTGGCCCGCACATGTCTCATTAGCAACGCTCTCCTGTGGCAGCAACTTTGACCTGTTAATTATGCGTTTCACAGATACCGCATCAGCAACACGCCGAGCCCAGCCTCGGTGAAAGTGTGGGCAGGGCTCAGCTCACAGCTAAGACACCTACCTACATCTGTAGTTGGGCACCCAATTTCAGCCTACACTGGTACAACCAATGCAGCCCAGACTCCAGTGACCAGAAACATTCATTGCCCTTTTTCACATCTTTAAGAAACAGAGATACACCCGCCTGTCCTGTAAAGCATTTATTTCTGCATTAGAAAACACGAGGATGAGAGAAACAGCTCTAGATTCCACAGACACTAATGACGAGGAACACAAGGTTGCTTGAACATGGGTATCTCGTGCCATCGGGGATGGTCTACCGTATCTGTGAATTAGCGTGAGGTGGGCAGATACGAATCAGACCTAAAGGAGACTGGTGGAGGAAACCTTTCTCCAGGGGCAGGCAGAGGCCAGAGGGGCTACCTCTAGGCTACGGGCTGCTTCCATGAACAGCACTGGAGACCTATGCCTGAGCAATGATAAGACCTGGATCTCCACCAGATCTCCTGGATCTCCACTGATTACAAGGAGCCTAAGCACCCCGATCACAAGCAGACATCTTGATTTAGTTGTCCAAATTGAGACCAAAGCCCACACCATTTTCTACTGATTTGATAGAGCTGTGTTTGCTCACCATTTCAGAAAAAAAGGAACGTTTCTGTCTTCTAAATCCCTGAAAAGCAGTAGTTCCTGTTTTCTCGAGGCCAGGTCTTGAAGTTTGATGCTGCTGGAGAGGTTCTCCCACGTGCGCAAAGCTCCGCTGCTGCCAAGGGAGCGCCTCACAGGTGGAGAGCTTCCCCCACGCAACAGACAGCAGAAGCACAGCCCCGGGGGAAAAGGCAGTGCTAGGATGATGTGGCTAGACTGATTTCTAAAGTGTTTGGAAATGCCTGAGAATTAAGTACCTTTCATACTTTCTGGCTAATGAGTCATCACTGCAAGAAGGAGGCATCTAAAGTGGTTTTTAGCTATTTTAAAGTCAAAAGGCCCATGTTATTTTACAGCAGCCAAACAATTGGGTCCCAATGCCTACTGAAGCCTTCCTTCCTAAACACCGATTATGAAGAAAAACAAGACTTTTTTTCCTTACATGCTTTATACAGCAGTTGTTTCCTTTCCTAGTGCAAACAACTTGATCTTAGCATTTGTTCTGCTAAATTTTTTAAAGAAAACAAAATTACACCCCACCCCCAAATATAATCTCTTACCTTATTTCTTTCAAGTGCATTCAGGAAATCCAAATCTGTGGTGTCTGAAATCCCTCCATGTAGGATAAGAACTTTGCTATCAATTATAGTAGCAAGGGGAAGCCAGCTGAAGACGTCTCGCAGAAGACACAAAATCTGTTTCCCATGGTCCTGTAAAACATACTCTTTATATTGGATCCTATTTCTGGCAGATTCTGTTGCTTCCAAGTTCAAGATTTTGCTGAAGTGTCTGCCACAGTCTATGAACGGTTCTGTCCAGGTGACACCCCAAACTGCAACACTGACAAACACGTTCTGGCACTTACTTTAGGGTCACTTGATTGCCTCTGTAGCATTTCGTTTTTCTTTCATGTTCACCTCTTTTTGTGTTCTTGAGTGGCCTTATGGATGTTATTTATTTCATCCTACAGAACTCTGACCATAAAAGGCTTAAAATCATTTTGTCAGTTATTCCACTGAAAACCCAAAATAATTTCAACTACATTACTAAAGTCATTCTGTACTGCACCTAAATAAACTGTTTGGAAGTTTCCTTGTTTACACAGTTTCATTTTGCATGTGCAAGACTACAAAGAAAATACAGGAGAAGGAGGAGGAATCTTACCTTGTACTTCTTCGAAACTTCTTTTGTGAAGCCGTATCTGAAAATAGGACAGTATAATGAACTGGTTTTCAGCATGCCCTTTTTGCTTGATTTTCTGCATGACAGTCTTTGCCAGGAGTTTTCTAGCCCTCTTTTTCTCCTGCCATTCTGTCTCAACTCAGTTTTATAGGTGCTTTCTTCTGCTCTTTCTCAAGAGTGGAGTTAAACTGATTTCTTGTACATACAAGACATCAGGAACAGAATCCAGACCAATAATTTTTAAGTGGCCTTTTTCCCAGCTAAATGAAATAGCTTAGCCGTTTCACCTTTCAGATAGTTCAGAGGAATTTCAAAGGAGCCTAAGTGATGATGGGCAAAACTTCCCACAAAACCTCCACAGAGTTTTTGTCCTAAATGATTCAACTTTCTATTAGACAATGTTGTCTGTCCTGTCTCTTCCCCCACAAGGGATATGGATTTTGAGAGTTGTTCTTTTAACATGAACACATCGTTGGTGCAAGGGGCATTTTCACAACACCAGCTTTCAATTTACTCATGTGCAGCACTGCTAATGAAAATGCCCAGCAAAGAGCCATACACAGGAACACATCTTTGCACTCTGTACCATCACAGTTTTAGTTAATATTTTAGACTATTTTGGGTGAGAATTTTCCTACCTTGTAGATAAAGTAACTGATCTTTCTTTATGGTTTTGTTTGTTTGGTTGGTTTTTAACTTAAGTGCTGAAAAAGGAAGTGTCATGTGATTCTCTTATGTGGATCATGGGCCTCTAAGACAGGTTTATGCTTGTGTTAAAACTGCAATATATTCTGTGTGCGCACAAGTGATAGAAGGGGCACCACGGGTTACCTACCAGCCAGTCACCCAAAGACTTACTGGGGAGGCTTAGAATTGTAGGCACTAGGACTGACTTCTTTTCACGTCCATGAGGTTACTTTGGCTCCCAGTCACGCTTTCACTACAGCCCGAGACAGGGGCTGTGCTCGCTCCCTCGGCAGCACTGCACAGCCGAGTACAAAAGCCTGCGTTAGGAAGAGGGTCTCGGCTGTCCTGCAGTGGGGCAGACTGGCACCTCTCAACTAACGGACCTCCTCTCTGTAGGAGCTGGGGTATTTACCTACCCCGTGGGACTGGGAAGTGACATCGTAGTCTAAAGTTAAATGAAATATCAACTCCTGGTTTACTGGTTCCATTATATTGCATACTATTATGTCTTTTGCTATGCTATGGAAAAAGCCAGTGCTTTAACTAAAATATCATCCTTCCCCCTTCCCCAGATTTGATATCCCAGAAGCTGCTCCAAGCCCATTGACTGCAATGGGCTGTGATGAGGTCAGAGAGAAGACACGACTCCCATCTGCGTGTCTGTGTGTAATGAGGATGTTCTTTGCTACACCTGAATACCTAATAAAACATTACTTCTGTTTTACAGTGTCCCAGCAGCTAAAGTAGCATTCAAAAGCTCCAACATTTCTAATAAAAGGCCAGAAACCGCCCCCTCCCCCAGCCCCTAAAACCTACCTCAGGTTCATGACGTAGTCTTCATGGTTTCCTCTATTCAAGTGTAAATCATTGGGGTAGATAAGAAGAAATGCAAACAGTATTATAAGTATTTCCATAGAATTTTTCCCTCTGTCAACAAAATCACCGTTAAAGACGTAACAGTTTTGTTCTGAAGGCAGACCATTCTGTAGAAGGAAAAAAACACAAGGACATTTAGAGATGCTGCTATGCTACTGTAATAAAGGAAATAGCATTTAAATGAGATCACATGGCTAGAAAATCTGCAAAAAATCTGCATGATAGATCTAAAATGCAGCATTTCCTTATTTCCACTGTTTAGAACAAAAACCTCTGTATCAGACAACCTGTATGAGCCATCAGAGAAGAGATGACCTCTCTAGCTGTTCTTAGATGCCATCTCTAATCCTTTCCTTTAGATATTAAATTAAATTGAAAGGGACCAAAAGGAACATTATTCTCGTAACAAAATACACTTTTCTGTTAATGCAACTGCTGCTAGGAAGTTGTGCACTTGCAAATAGAAGGGAGTCATTCATTTTGAGTGGAAGACAAGAAATCCATGAAAAATTATCTTCTGACACAAGTCTGAAGGTCCTTATGTTTCCTTACACAGTAAGAAAATGGATTTCATATATTTTCATTGTTTGCAGTGTACGCTTCCAAAAGTCCTGAGAAAGACTACAGTCCAGAGGACACCAAATCTTAATACAGAACTCTGAAGAATTTGATTCCAGCTCCTTTAATCCTGAAAGCACTACTTGAATTTTATGCACATTGCACTTTGTCCCCCACCAGGGCTAAGATATACTTGAACGCTCACAAACCCAAGAGGCTGTACATACAGGTATTTCTTACCTTATTTTTTTTTGGAAGATACAGAGCAATACTTTATTATGACTTTTCAAAAGCTAGTATTGTGAATTGATGGTATGTTTCATTAGATTAGTTATCAACGCATCAACAGGTGCCACCAGCTTACAGAAAGGACAGCAGCAACTATGTGTACCTTCATTATTTCCAATCATGAGTATCAGGAATATTATTTCAATTTTGACTTGCCAGAAAAAGGAAACCTCTGTTTTCACAATTGGCATGCATACGAATTACCAACAGAACATATATAAAATCACATTACAGCTGTGGAAGCCATTCTTAACAGGTGTGGCAGCACTGTAGGACATCCCACTTCCTGAATACAGCAACTGCATCGGTGTCCAGCATTTCCTATGGAATTCCCTGGTGTACTGCCTTAGCAGGTTTATTGCAGGATGCATGACTTGGTCAGGGATTCAATTAAACGTTTTATTCAAATCCATTAGGAAGTATCTTTTTTGTCCCAGTCACTGTCCTGTGCTGTTACGTCGGGATGCAGCAGTGAATCCTGGTCTCCCGATTCCCACAGGGGCACAATCCTGACTGATGTAAATACAGCTTGCTTGGGTTTTGCCATAGCCTCTTCCCAGCTCTCTCCAAGTTAACTCAGAAGAGCCTGTAGTTGCTCTGTGCTCACAAGAGTGGCAGTTTATGAGACTCTGCTAATGCAGTGGGTTGTAGTGATTTTAAAAAAGAAAGGACAGATTTCAGGAATGGAACAGACAGGGGAGACTCAGCTGCAGCTCCTGGAAAGATGAATTAGTAAAAGCTTTTCCTTAAAACCAGTAGGCATGTGAATCACCAGCAGATTGTCAGTATGCACACAGCCACTCTGTAACTGCAGTCTTACAAGACAGATCTACTGAAGCACTCTCCAGACTCTATTCTTCTTCTTTTGGAAAAGCTTACCCACAACTCTTAGTTTTAAATGAGAATTTGTTTTAGACTTCCAACTTCCATGTGACATTTTAGTTTTGTTCCACACTCATGCAAATTTTTTATTTCCTTTCCTGTGGTTTTGACCAAGAGTATGAGCAAAACTAAACTAAAGGCTGTTGCAGGCTCTGACATGTCAAAGAGGTGAACAAGGCTGCTGGCATCCTTACTGTATCTGCTGGGTTAGTGATTAATTAAATTCCTTCTGTCGTTTGCGTTTTCTACAGCTTCAGGCTGTTTCTATCCATAGCATCCATTTAACAATTTAACTTAGCTATACATAATCTGAAATTCAAGGGTTTCAAGGCATTTCAGGAAATGCTATAATTTAACGGAGATTAACGCAGCAACTGAACGAGCCTTACAAAGTGGCTATTGAGAAAAAAGTAATTATCTTAGCCTCACCCAAACCAGGTTTAAGAATTATACACGCTATTACAACCAGCACCGTATTGATAAGCTGTAGATTGCTAGCTTCTGTGTGTTTGCTATTGGCAGTTTGTAAAAGCACTGGGATAGAAGTTCCCTGGACAGACACCATGCGCAAGGTGCCTGGTCTCCATGCAGGCCTCCAGAATGTGTCAGCAGCATTTCAGCTCTGCTCGGCTCTGCGCAGAACTGAGACCACTACACTCCTCATGGCACTGTTTAGGATTACACCCTCTTGTTTAAGTTTACGGGTGATTCACACCAACTCAGAGGAGGAAATCCCTTCCAACCGAAACAGAGTTAGGGAAGCAGAAAAAAATGGATCCCAGAGGCTGACTGGGTTCCCTGCTCTGCTGAGTAAACTGCTCAGAGGGGACAGAAAATACTGTGCCATTTAATTTGCTTCTAAATAACTAAGCAGCTCTGTCATGTGCTCTCTATTTTCTCAACTACTTTTAAATGACAAAATATTTGTCCATTTTATGTGGTTCGGTGGAAGGACTCCCCTAGAAGCTTAACAGAGAACAACTGGCAGTAAACTCTAGTCCCTGAAGTCAGTGGGAGTTTGGGCTCTGATTTTACTGAAGTCAGGAATTAGTCCTTGCTTAGAGTTTTTTTCTCTTTGTAAGATCCATTAGAGAGGGGAAAAAGAATCATCTTCTGTTTACTCCTAAGGAGTAAAATTCAGACTGACTGCAGTTGTAAATATAACTATATCTGAGCATGTATCTTCAAAATAGGTTTTTTTTCCCATTTCAGGTCCTGTGTATGAAACCAATCTGTATCATACTCTGATTCCAGTTTCAAAAAGGAAGATTGTCTAATTAAAATAACAGCTAGAAGACTGCAAGCCAAGGACCAGCTAAATGTAATTGATTGATTAATAAGTAAAGCAGAGCTCTGTAAAAAGGTCTGATTATACTTCAACAGGCCTCATGTATGCACTTGGGCAAAACAACCAAGTTTCCATTCAGCAAGCGTCAGATAAAGTGTAATGAAGTTGGAAGCAGGGGGGGATTTACATTATTTAAACACCTAGTTTAGGTCACTTCAGCCTCCATTCAGTGCAGATGAATGTATAAGGATCGGACACAAACCCTTTCCCCCAGAAAGCTCAAATCAAAGAGAGTGTCTGCTAAATGAAAGGTGATGATTCAGGCTAAAGATAAATGTGAAACTAAATACAGGAAATTTCCTGCATCTTTAGTTAAATATACAATTGTGGAAAAGATAGCCTGAAGTTTAATTTTTTTCACATCACTAAAACAGGGCTATGCTTTTTTAACATTAAAAAGTGATCAGCTATTCAAGGATACGTAAAGGGTGCCCAAGGTATTTCCATTTTGTGCAGACTACGTGATTGCTTCCAAGCCTTGAAAAGCTTTTAAACAGATAGCACTCTTTTCTGTTTCCTGTAAACAAATAATAACAAGAAACACTTGGCAGGTATCAGTGGGAAGGCTAAATGAAAGCTTTTGCATTTCTTCTGGAGGGCCAAAATTATCCATGGTGTAGTGTTACATCAGGAACTAAGTTAGCTCCTGATTTTAGAAGACTTTAGTCAATATGGAATATAAAACAATGGCAGGACTTTGGAGACATTGCAAGGAACCCTCTTAAGTTTTGGTTCATGCTCCAGTTCAACATTTAGGAAAAGAAAGCTCTCCTGGATCTCCTCCTTCACAGTGAGCAGAAGGATCTGGAGAAAGAAAAGCTATGACAAAGACACCATTCAAATTGTTCCAGGATTTCTGTGTGTAGTACATGCACACCACATGTACAGTTCTAACAGTGATAAATCTATCAGACATAAACGCGTGTTCTTAACAAGTCATGAAGTGAAAATGCTACATCACAGACTACCTACTTACCTTATAGAATATCAGCAAAAGATCATCCAAGTTCCCATGCAAATCTCCTACAGGAAACAAAAACATTATTTTCTTTTTTATTTTCTCAGAGAGGAGGAAAAAACTGGAATTACAAAACTGGAATTAGTTAGTCCTAACAAGTTCTTCCCCATGTTTTCCTTAGTAATTTGCCTTGTATCAGGATTAGCTTCATTTTAAGGTACATGCTGAAGGTGCTTGTAAAATCTGGCAATTAAATACTTAAAAGAGTATACAGTTGTCTTGCATGAAGTTTTTGTCTTTCCAGCTGGATCTGAAGATCAGACCAGTCACACAGCCAAAGGCTCTCTCAGGGAAATGACAGATTTGGCCCTTTTCAAGAGGTTTATTTTGGAACAGGCAGGGGGATTTCACCCTAACACAAAGGATCACTGCAACATAGCTCCCCTCTGCATATGACTGAATTTCATGCTCACAGAACCAACCTTCTTACATCTGTGACTCACCACCACAAAGCCACAGAATGGTTTCAAAACCTATTTTGTGGTAGCATGCTTTTGTCACCAACGAGTAGAAAATGAGAAATGACATTTTTACCCTGCCTACATGTTTTCTGTGTAACTTTTTATTAATTATGAGCCTGATGATGTCATTCTAAGCAGTCCTTCAAATTATGATAGATTTTCCATCACGAATGTGGATGCAAATATTTCAGGTCCATATTTAACCTGTATTATTAATTTGAAATTTAAAAGAAAATGGGGAGAGGGAAACCTTATTTTAAGGAAATCAATATTTTGGACCAATTATGTTTAAAGATAGGTCTTTCATCTTCTGCAGAGGATCTTCCTGGTTACAAAAGCTATTGGTTTCAGTGGCAGGAAAAGGACCCTTTTAGATGCTGCTTACATAGTGCGAATGCAATACAAACATGTTTTGCTTGGTAAGAACACACTGTGCAGCAAACAAGCATGAATCTGTGTTTTCTTGGTTTGGAGAGAAGTTTTCCTGGTTTGGTTAACAAATTACTGTTTATGCAAAACTTCATTTAAACAAACCCTCTCGGGGCAATCAAAGTAGGTGTATAACCACATCTTAAAAAACATTATTTGTTTTGCATGTGTCATAGTACCCTTCCTTATACCACTTTACTATTACGCACAACACACACTGCTAGCTGTCAAGAGCTAACGTTCTGTTTTGCAGCTACTGCATTCTGTGGCAAGTCAGGAGACCTTTGTCCATAATTTACAAAAGCATAACAAAATAGATGTGCAATGAGCTCTTGGTTCTTTACCTTCTGATACAACACATCCTTCTGTGAGACTAATTTGTTGGTTGTATAAAGACCTATCCATCCTCTTGGGTCCCTTTAGAAATGAGGGTTTCTTGTAATTGCAGTTTATTCTAGATAGTCAGGCTGTCAATGAAAGGTCTTCTTTGCCACCCCTATTAAGCCCTCATTAAAATCATTACTGAGTAAATTATGATGCTAAAGTCTTTTTCTCGGTAAGAGGAGAAAGCAGTGAGACTTGGAGCCAGTGATCAAAATACTCGGTGGCATTTTAGAGATGGAGTGCAGGAATATTTAAGTTACAGTGCAGTGTTATTTAAGTTACAGTGCAGTGTTAGCTGAATTAATACTGACTCATTCAGGAATGGTTAATGAGAAAAGGAAAGAGGAGGTGAGGGACTTTCTTAAAATATGCTTACTGTGACTCAGGAACCTTATTTTTTTTTATTTGTTCCAATTTATACCTGGTGCTGGGGTGGGGGGAGGAGGGAAGGGGAGAAGAAAAAAAAAAAAAAGGCATCGAGAACTTTCTTGTAATGGCAACATTTGGAAATGTCAGTATCACTCTCTAACCATTTGGAGTATCAACCTGTAGCCCAAAGCAGTTATCTTCTCTGGAACCTTACCACAGACAGTTATCTCCTTGGAGTAGGAAGTTGAAAGATGGGTGATATTTGGC
>JANZLQ010000136.1:0-23409 GCA_026212715.1 Elanus axillaris | reverse complement strand
CAGCTCCTCATCCATCCCCAGGCAGAGCTCCATGGACTCCAGCTGGCCATTGACATAGAAAGCAACACCCCTGCCTCATGTCCCCTGCCTCTCCTTCCTAAAAATCCTCTATCCTTCCATTCCAACATTCCAGCCATAGAAGCCATCCCACTATGTCTCCATGATGCCAATAAGATATGACAGGATTAAGAAAGGTATGAGTAGGGGCAGGGAAAACACCATATTAGGCTGTATCTCTGCTGCCCGGCAAAAGTAAAATGCTGGAGAATTCTTTTGTATCTCATACATACATTTGCACTATATTTTGTAAATGAAGTCTTAAACATAATCCTGCAGTTGTAAAAGAAGCAGAATCTGTACTGACTTTAAGGTCTGCTGCAGTGTTCCCTCTGGTAAGTAATTTCTTAATTTGTATATTTTAAGTGACTTCAAAAAGTCTTACTTCATTTAGCAAATATTTAGAGGAAAAGGATTTGTCCCCCAAAGGGGATGAACACAGAGCATATAGAGGAGCTGGAGCAATAATTTAGTCCCTAAACAAGACATAGTATGCTAGTAGGTAAGAGTATCAGAGATAAGTCACCCGATTTCTACGCTATTGGAAAATGCAAGGAAAATTTTCACTTAATGAAAAAATAATGTTATTCTGAAGATTTAAGACACACTAACTCATGAGGAAAGAAAGTTGAGCTAAAAGCCCATTTCACCGTATTCATTGATGCTTCAAGGTTTTAATTGACGTTTGATTAACCCTGAGCCTTGATAACCTGAAGTTTGGGTAATTGGGGTTGCTAAACAACAAGAGAAAACTCAGACACAAAAACTAGCCTTAAGTGACTGAATTAGCAAAAGTCACTCTTTTCTTCTTCTTTTCCCTACCATGGACTGAGTAGAGATAGTCAGGGTATTGTTACTGTGGCTAGGTACATTCAGAACTACAGATATCCAGATGAGACCTGTGTATCCATTCATATGAACAGAATTAGGAAGGTGAATAAAATGCAATAGCTACAGGAGAAAAATTTTTTTTGGTAACAGATGTACACCTAGTTCCCTCCCACCTTTCTCTCCTCAATAATTATTTCAGGTTGAAAAAAGCTTACTAAAAGTGTATTGAGAACTATAATTTTTGTTAGTAAAGGGAGAAGAGATGGAACTTACTAAAAATGAATTCAGGAACTATGTGATTTACAGTTTCTTTGACTTCAGAGAAATTTCAGAAGAGCTTCTTGGTGTTAATGCATATGGGACATTCCAGTTACTCCTGGTCACATGTACCTGGCTTCTCTGGTGGTATGACTGTACAAAGGTCAGACTTTACTCTTGCATTTTCTGAGATTACTAGGTTTTGTTTTCTGACAAATTTTGGGGGAAAAAAAAAAAAAAGGACCAGTACAATATAATGGTGGCTGTGCAAGACCAAAGGAAATGCCACTCAGAGGACTAATAAAGCAATTTTAACTTTTCCCTAGTATATAATAAAATGTTACACCACAACATAAGTTCTCCTTGCAAACTGTTTTTTTAAAAAAATGCAATTAATTTTAAAGAAACGTTGCATTTCATGTTCTATGAATATATAGATAAACAATGAAAAGTATTTTAAGCATTAGGCATTATAGCCATAGAATATGGAGAGTTTGTATACTTTCCCAGGAAGATTTAATCACACCAGGCAGTGTTGGTTTATCATAGTACCATTTCTTCATCTATTTATATGTCAGGGTATGCAATGACTGCATTTGTACCCACTGCAGTTTTATGTATCTAGACTCTGAAATGGATGCCATCTCTTGGAGAATAACTAAGTACTAAGCCAAAGAATTCCTATAACTTAGTGTTCAGCACCTCATACCTTAGTCCTGCAGATTCCTACCTTGCTCTGCTGTGGCAGAGCATTTATAACTCTCACTGTGCTATTTACTTGACCTGTTCTTTGCAATTTCCTCCTAGCTTTACATGTAAACCATGCTCTCCCTCAGTCCCTTGTCATATGATCAGGGAGCTATGGGTAGAGATGAATAAACCACATGCATGCAGACCATGCCTTAGATCTTCTTCTGGACTTTCCCAAATGAAGTTTCTTTCTGAGCCTCAAAATTCCATGCACCAGGCTACACAGTAAGTATCTGACTTCCAGGTGTGATTTTAGGTGTTCTTAAGGATCATTAAGTACACTGAGAGTCATCTTCTGAAAATAATGAGGGATCGATTTGTATGTAATTTAACTGTTTTGAATGTCCACTCTACAGGACTGTCAAGGCTGGTGCATGTAAATCCATACTCCTTGCAAATACTTTGTGATTTTCCACAAACTTGATCTGCATTTTTGTTGACACATGTGACTATTGTGAATGAAATCTTCCCAGGCAGCACTCATTTTCAGAAAAGGAAGCAGACAACATTCACAAACCTGAATACACCAGCCAAGGAAGAAACCCATATTTAGGTAGGTAATTACAGGAAGACTTGTTTTCAAAGGTGGTCATCAGGGAAAGAAACAGCAGTAGATGCTCTGCCCTCCTAAAATTAGGTTGGTTTTGACATGTCTTAGCGAGTATGTATCTGCGTAAGTTTACGCTTTTTTTCTGTTACTAGGTCTCAGGAAAACTTAACCTTTGGCTCTGTAGGTTCTGCACAAATATTTTATTCAGATTTACCCATGTAGGTTTGTACCTTCCTCATCATTTTTTGCTTTGAGTTTAAGGTTCAAACTCAGACTTTCAAAGCAAAATTGCTGAGTGTCACCTGGGTTACTGCTGAAACCTTGAAAATCTGCATATTTTACATCATGCAAAATCATAACGTGACCCACTTTCAATACCATTAATTAACTGAAAGGAATTTTTTTTTTCCTTTGCAACATGAAGATTATGCAGAAGCTCATTCTTAATTAATCTTTAGAGCTCAGCAATATTTGGGCCATCCTCTCTTCTGGACATCCTAACATATTTCAGTGTGCAGTTAGCCTTCTTCACTTTCAGTAAGAGACTTTCTTTTTCCATCCAATAACTTGAGGTTACAGTAGCTGAACAGGGAAATGCTATGGACCTCATTATTTCTTTTGACAAGCCTCATTGATTTCAGTGCTACATGACCATTAATTGCTAGTAACATCTCCTAATCCAGGTGTAATTGATTAGCAGTTAGAGCTATTTTTCTGTTTGGTTTAAGAAACTACCCATCCTCATCAGAAAGCTGTGATATCATTAATTCTGTTCTGCTGCTTTAAAGGAAATTAATAATCAATTTTCCTTCTGCTCTCCTTAATTTATACTGTAATAAGGACAAAACAGTCTATTTAGAATGGCAGGGAAATTATGTGGTAAAACAGATTCTTAAGCATTAACTGGAATCTTCTCATTCATGGCACTGAGTTTAAAAAAAAAACAAAAAGTAAGGATCAGTGCAATTTAAATCAACTGTAGAATCAATTATACAGAATACAGCAAGTGCCCTCCTCATTTCCAGCACACCTTCGTAACAATTGTATCGATCCTAGAGGCACATCTATAAACAAAAGGCTTTGGGGATAATTATGTTCACTTTTGACCTTTGGTGGACCAATACTAAAGATAAGTCTTCCCAATGCCAAGCAATATCTAGCACAAAAACATGTCTTCAGACTCAATGCCTTAATGTTGTAACGGTCTTTAGCAAAACTGATTTCAGTGTGAGCATTTGGGCTGGAAACTACAAGTTAAAGACCGTGGAACAGCTTTGCAAGCAGAGAATGGTGTCATTTTATCAGTGTCAGCCTCATGTCTGCAACACATCGAGGAGACTAGTAGTAATCTGGTGTTTATTATCTGAAGCTTTTATGCACTAACGGCTGAGGACTGGTTAAAAAATGAGGTCTTAACTTATACTACATACCATAATTTTTGTGAATAATGGTATTTTTTTTTTTCCCTCTGATACTTTACTGATGTCTTGTATCTATGCCAAGTCCTGCAGATTGTCCGCGGAACTAGCACTTCTGTGCCTGTTTTGATAGGAATGGAGTTTACACAACAGTCTGTAACCAGCAAAGCTCGGTGCTAATTAGTAAATCACTTTGTTAATACCTTAAGCGCGGCTGCCGAGGGGGAAACCGCGTACCATGCTGTCCCCTGCTGGAGAAGAGCGCGCTCACTGTCGCTGGAGCCTAACGCCAAGTGGAGAAAGACGTCCGACCCTTGAAGGTGGGAACACCAAACCACTCAGCAGTGGTAGGTACGGATTTACAGTTCTGTTGGGTTTGGTTTTTATTTTTTTCCCCCTGGGTTGTGCCAAGGAAACGTCCTATTAATACTTAACTTCTTAATTGCAGGGTTGGCTGATGGCAAAGTAGAGTTGTAGGTTTGCTGGTTTCTGTAGCTGCATGGTGCAGGGTAATGTTGAAATCTATATTTTAGCACAGAAATCATGTTTTCAATTTATTGTATTCAGTGGAATAAGAAAAAAATTCCTTTTGTTTTCCCCACATAAAACAGGTTAGTTCCCACTACAGAAAAAAATCAGCATACTGTTTCCAATGTTAATCAAAACAATGAATACTTAGTATAGGTTTCTATACATAGTGTATATGACAGTGAATCACATACTGAAGATAGTCATTGTGCTATTGATTTCCTGAAGGCACAGATACAAAGTGATACTGGATAATGATCTAAAATCAATTGCTGACTAAAAATTGACTTACTGCTCACATATTGAGTACTACCAGATAAAGATTATTTTTGGAGGAAAGAGGTTATACTGTAAGAAAACACTAACTTGTTTAATTTTTATTTCCTTTAATTTCCTTAATTTCTTATTTCTTTAACTTCTGCTTTGATAACCTTTTGAAATCAAAACACAATAATTATGACTTAACTTTCCCACACCTTTCACCAATGTGTTTAGTCAAAAGTTTAAGGTAAGGTTGGTGCAAATTTCTGCTGTTCTAACTTGAAAATAGGCTTTATGTTCATTTCAGAAACAAGAAGGGTAACCAAGAAGGAAGATAATCATTAAGTGGAACAGGCTGTGGTTTATCTCAATTTCCAAATGTTGCCAAAGACAGCCTGAAAATGGCTGGAGTTAAACAATGCTGCAGTACTTCCTGAGACAAGAGGAGGGAAGACAAATAAATGAGCAGAGACCACAAATGTGAACAATTGTTGGAAAATATACCTCATAGCAGTCTGATGTCAGGGCAGGGAGAAAGGGACTCGTGGCCCATACCTGTTGTACACAGCTTTGCTGGCCACTTGCTGTCTGATTAGCATGCTCCATGGCTTGTTCACCCAGTGCTGGTCTATGAGAATAGTCTCTGGAAACACACTGTGGTGCAGCAGCTATCCGTTTTCATTCAGCTAGCAGTCTCTTGTTCAGAGCTAACACACCTCAGAATTTGATTTAGATCTTAAGAGGCAACACGCCGATTCCAGCTCATTCCTAAAGACTCACAACTTCGACACACACCAAAGTGTGTCTTAGCTGCCTTTGCCTTTTGGGTGGACTATGCCAGCCCTTTGCGCCTCTCTTTAACTTGTGCCCATCTGCTTCCCTCCACTCTGCTTAGTGGAGGGGAACATATGGCCCTAAGTGCCTAACTCTGATTTCTTGCCACACCTTCAATTACATTGCCATATGTTCTTGTATCATACTGTAATTGCTGGTAGTTAGTGCTAGAAATACAAAAGGGGAATTTCACAAGCCAACAGGTTTACTTCTGCTATATAATAAAGCAGAAACAGCTGTCACTGTACCGTCCTCAGATGATCTCCTGACCTGCTCCACACACAGTGCTTTTGTAATGTTATGTATTTAAAATCGTGCAATCGTTCCTTGCTCATTATTTCACTCTTCATCACTTTAAAACAAGCAAAGAGAAAGCCTATTTTCACATTGTTCTGTTACTTCAGTTTGACTCTGTACCCTGCTATTCTCCATGGGAACCTCTCTGGGTCCCTGTTACTAGGGAGAATATACAACAGAGGTGTCAGAGAACAATGCAACTATTTAATTTTACAAGGATTTTATATTCTAGGGAATGCTTTGCTGATTTAACTACATTGCACTGCTGCGTAACTGAGAAGAGCTAAAACCCACTGTTTTTGCTGTAATAAGTAGGACAGTACTCCCTGTGATATTTGTGCATTGCAAGCATATGGTTGCAGTTTAGAAAATCTACTGGAAGAACATTTGTGCAATGTGCAGGCACTCTGGATTTCTATTATTCATGGTGACAGTATAAAAGCTTCCACCTCCTCTAACTCATGTTTAGTGCTGTCTGGCATTTTTTTTTTCCTTCTGCCTTTTTTTCTTTCTTTTTTTCTTTTTCCTTTTTTTTTTTTTAAGCATCAAAATGAAGGGGTCTTAAAAATTAAACTGTAACCCTAGGGAAAACTCCAGGTATGGATACCAGAGCACAAGTTCAGTTGCTGGATTACAGTAAGCATGCAAACCAGGTGACAATCCAAAAATGAGTCACTTGGGGCACAAGCTAAGCAACATGCAACCAGCAATACATTAGTTTATTTTAAAATGGTGGTTCACCCAAAATGAGGCTTTACACAGGAACACATATATCAATTTCAGCAGTAATCTGTTTTACATCCAAGGTGAAAACTAATATAAAAGGAAAGCATAATCTATTTCACAATAGCGCTTGCTTTCTAGAGTTCTATTTATCTGTGCATTTACACTTATACTTAATTTCTTCCTGAAATATATTATAAGTTTTCATGTTAGTTGATAGCCACTGATCTTTCCAATTTTTAATCTTACAATGTGATGTCAGTCCTATTTTCAAGATGGCATTATCACAACACCATCTCTTTCACTGTCCTAATGTGTAATTCACGATTATGGCAGCTTTAAATGTTTTCTTTTGCCACTACTCTATAAGGCTATTTGCTGGTTCAGTCCAGAACTGCTCATTTGTTGTAGCATGCTGCCACCTAAATTAGAAATCTGACTACTTACTCATTTGATTCTCTGAGTTTCTGCCCTCTGCTGCTCTTCCTTCATAAGTTTAAGCAAATTGCCCTTTATGTTGAAAAGATAAGGGCTATTTCTTCAGCACACCAGCTCTGGCATGGGCCACAAAAGTTGTGTAATATCTGTGTCAGTATATTGTAACGGGCTGACTTGCCAGGTAAGAATGTCTTCCAGATTTTCTTGCCTATATGGTTGATTTCTTTACTGTTTCTTTTAATTGTTTTGTTTAATTATTGTTTTATGAGTAGGCATTTGAAGTTTTTTATTCCAGTTCCCAAAGGGAGATGAATCACTGGAATTTTGGAGCGTATTATCTGACCATACATAACACCTGCAAGACGCATCTTCAATCTCCAGGTTCCAGTTCTTGTGACTTCCAGAAAGCCCTCCTTCACTGATATAATACTACAAATGTACCGCAGAAAAATATTTCCTGCCAGTGGAAGTTAGCTGCAGGACACTTCACTGTCCTGATTTATTTTTTATTACTATACTCTTCATACTTCACTTGTTACTCTGAGCTTGATCTCTTCGCTTTTTCAAGAGACATACCTCCTAGCTGTACTTGCCCATGCCTCTTCTCCTGCATTTGAAGCATGAATCACTGTTGTGATGTTAACTCTTAACTCTATGAGGATTATTGTTTAGTCTCCTGTAAACAGAATTCCATTTTGCACACACAGCTCATTGCTCAGTAGGTAGTAAACTCTTGTGGCACACACTCTTTGCAATCTGGCCATCCCTGGAGAATGAAGTGTTTTATTGTCTACAGCATGCCTCCTGCTCAGTGATTTGCTGGATTGCCTGGCACCTTTTATTAGAGATGTGAAAATATCGTAACATGTTGATAGACTCTACTCCCAATGCACACAGCCATCTGTGATGTACTCTGAGAGGCCTGCCTTGCTTACAGTATATTGTGGCATCACTGGTATACCTGGACAGCATCCACTCCTCAGAACAGATCACTAACAGTCCAACAGTGTGCATTATGGTGATTCACATTTAGTTTCTTCATTATGTTTTTGTGATAGTTTTTGGTGAACTGGGCACCCCTGGGTGCCACAGCAATTGATGAAACTATTCAGTTCCAAGGAGCCGTTCATGAGGCCTCTTGACACAAGTGAAACAAAATTTTCCAGAACTCTGTGCCACTGCTTTATTATTTCATTAATATATTTTCACTTATGCCTGGATGAAGATGGAAGGGGAAAAAAGATTTTTATGGCAGCTGAGAAACTCTGTTCTTAACAGGGATGGCTACATTTTTTTTCCAATGGCTTAGGTTGTATGTATTTGATTACATAATGCCTGAGAAACTTTTCTGTATACGTGTAAGACCGAGAGCAAACACGGCTCAGTATAAGCAGGTAAGAGACATTGAAGTAATCCAGATTCTTCCCCAAATCTGTACCTTATGGACACGGTATATCCTAAATTACAGTGAAGCTTCCTTACTAGAAGGTTCTGGGGATAGTGAGGGAAGTGTTGCTGTGATGGTGGTGAAGAGGCAGGTCTCACAACACTAGAGATCGCAGGTTTGCTTTGGCCCATTATAGCTGGGGGAGGATGCATCAATCTTCCCCTTCAAGCATCAAGCTGGAGTGTCAAATTTGGCTTGCAAATTATTCCAGTGTTACAAAGAGATGAGGAAGTCTAGCAGCAAAATCATTATTATCCAATACACCTAAATAAATGCAGTGCTCTGTTTGCACCCAGTAGATGCACTTGGTAGTACATGAAAGAAAGAGACCTGGAAGACTGCTGAAAGGGAAATCTATGAAACAACATGGACTCGAAAATGTAAAACACACCCTACACAATCTTTTGCCCAATAAAGTAAGCAGGTAGATTTTCTTTTTAGACAGGTCTTGTGGTTCTCTTGATCCCTAGATTTACTCCAGGCAGTCCTGGAGTAAATGATGCTCTGACCACATTTGATTAAACAAACAACCAATATATAATGTCTCCTTAAGATTAAGGGTTTTTTTTAAGAGTAAAATGAAATAAAGTAAAAATAAAAATAAAATGCTTTGGTTAATTCAGCTCAGAGCAACATCCTTTACCTCCTTTTTTCATCCTCAGAGAAAAACCTTTTTGTGGGATTGGGTTTGCTTCTATTTTTTCCAGATGCCTAATGCAAAAGGACACTGATCTTTGTTGTATTCTCTGTACACCATAAAAATATTTATGAATTTATAGTGGTTACAAGACTGTCAGCTTTCTGATCCATCAGCTCCAAAGAAAGCGCAATGGTATGATATAACATCTAGTAAATGTATTCAGTATTAGACAAAAAATCATTTATTATTGCACCAACATTTAATAACATCTGGGGCAAATCTGGCATAATTGTGATTGTTTGGAGTTGTGTCATTTTGTTCTGGGTGCCCCTTCAAATGAGGTGTTGTATACAAGGATACATAAGTTAAAACTATATTAAGGTAAATAAGTTATCTAGAAATATATATTATTTATCAGTCTTGACCTCCAGGTAAGATAATACAATCAATTACCATAACTTTCAGTGATTACAGAAACCATCTTCAGCTTTTACAAAATCAATAGTTAGATACATTATTTAGACAAGATGTGTTTCATTATATTTTGCCATTTTTAGTGAATTGGTTGATTAACCTTTTGCCTCACAAGACAGAGTTCAGTCTTACTGCAACCATTTACCCTAATTTGCAGTGGCTTTTGGGTAACTTATAAATTCAGGTTCTATATTTCACCGTATCTTATGTGTGGAGCCTGAAGCTTATGCCACTTGCTTTATTTTGTAAATTTCAGTGCAAGTTTTGTACAAGTAAAATAAAAAGATCTGGGCCTTTTAACGTGACGTACTAACATCAGTGCTTATTGGCTGCAGAATTACTTTCCTTTAGGGATTCAAAATATAGTGTCTTTTATAGTGTTAGAAAATAAATTAAATCTTGTTTAATTAGTTGTACTTCTAATTATCTTCTATTCTTTCCTATGCTGTTAGATTTGGTGGGGGATTGGGGAGAGTATTACCTCTTATAGTGCTCTGGAGTGCCTGTACTGAGGGAATTTTTAAAACAAAGCAATGATTTACTTTTACCTACTAATTCCACAACATGGCAAGAAAACACTAGAAGAGATGGAGGAAGGGGAAATGCATTAAAGAAGACCAACAGAATCATGCTGAAGAAATACTGGAGTTAGGCATATCCTCTGCTATACAGAACTGTGCTTCAGACAAAAGATTTGCCTTATTTTCCCAAATGGAAATTGGAATATTGAAAGAAAAGAAACTGCAAGAGTGACAGCAAATCTGTGACCACATTAGTCATTCAGTCAAGGATGGAAAAATCTAGAAAGAAAAATAATAATTGCCAAGGAAAACAAACTCAGGCCTCAG
Organism: Elanus axillaris; assembly: GCA_026212715.1. Lineage (NCBI taxonomy): Eukaryota > Metazoa > Chordata > Aves > Accipitriformes > Accipitridae > Elanus > Elanus axillaris. Next base: position 13,055 of record JANZLQ010000136.1, on the reverse strand, counting down.
CACTTATAAATTGGCAGTGCTGTTTACTCCATGCGCTCTACTCAACATGTCCCAGCTGTGCACATGTCATTCAACTGTCTGACTCTGTCTGTGCAGACTTTTCTTACTGAGGCACCTACCTAATCAGTTTGTGGAAGCACAGTACTCCATTTGTTCAATTTGCCTGCACAGAGGAAGACATGACAGATGTATTTGAAGTAATGCTAAAAACTACCATCAATGGGGAAGATACCAATCTCAGCTAAGAAGTGAGTATTGTGAGAAATTCTAATGCAGCAACAGCACATAATCATTCACATTTATATCTTGCTGTTTAATGGTGACATATATCAAGGCTTCATCTACAAGAAGCTCATACAGTCATTCAGAAGTCAGATGATAGAAGAGAATGAGGGATAAGGAGCAGAGCTCTAATCAGTTGTTGTAGTTTGTATGTTGTTTTTAAAAGATCCAGATTGCTTTCTGTGGCCTTCCTACTATGTTTTGATTGTGTGTTCCAGAGGAACTGTAGCATTCTATTTTATTTAAATTCATCTTGTACTGATGATGATGTGATATGATAAAGGTATAGCATAAACCAGTTCCTGAAGAAGAACTGTACTTTAATTTAGTGTAATCTATAAATCATCTGCAAAGCAGCTTTACAGTTCACAACAGTAATAGTTCCATACATGTGCATAGTACAAAGGAAGTTTACCCAACAATGTCTTCATGCCCTTCATCTCTTTTGTTTCTCATTCCTCTTGTAGAATCCAAATTTATGTGAGTTATCCAGGGACTTCTTTTCAGAGAAGACTATATTTTAAAAGGAATAGCTTGCTCCTTTTACAGAGAAATACAGAAGATGCATGGAAAAATACAGTGTTTTGCTTGATATGATCCTGCCTAGAGAAAACAAAACTACACCAGCAGTCCAGTATTTCCTGAATACTCAATTTGCTGTGAATACACACAGGCATGTATCAAAGGGAAATTTTCTGTTGAGAGTAAAACAATCATATACTTTGGATCAGCCTGAAATATTTAGTAGAGGTTTGCTTTCATAAGAGCAATGTGTTCCGTAATCACATACACTTGTTATCAGAACTGGGTATTTCAAATACATAGATTTTAGCTGCAACTGAAAATATATGTACTTTAACAGTGTAAAGCATTTTACAAAAATTAGATTCATAACAAGAAAGAACAGGAAATTACTGTTCATGGTCACTCAAACTTTTACATCAATTATGGAAATTGATTAATTGAAGTGGAAAAATTAAGATATGAGATTGTCTTGCTTCAGGAAAGGCAGGGATATGAAAAGAAAAGATCTTGCTTTCACACCAAGCTCCTGCTGAGCATAGAATTTGATACGACCTGTGAGCCGGGGGCCACTTTCTCACAGAGATGACACCAATCATTCAATCAACTCATTTTTGACAGGTTTTTGCAAGTTGCAGTGGAAGTCTGCATGTGATTACTCCCCCCCACAACACAGCAAGATGTTGACATTCAGAAATAGGAGACAGAAAGGAAAAAAACCTACCTAGCTTATGGCATACTTCTCTTTGTTTCCCCACTCACACCAGTGCATACGGACAATTTACTCGCAAAAGATACAGGGTGCCTGCTCCCTTTGAACTCTGGCTTTTGAGTGCTCATTCCACCTTGTCTTGGTAGAGGCTTTTTACTGAGAGTCAGCATAGGTTCAAAACAGAACTAATTGTCAGACAACTTCATCAGGCTAGCAAACAAGCATGTTATGTTACCTTTGTGCTCTAAGAAGACAGTTCTGGCTTTCCCAGCAAGTAGCACCCCTGTGTCAGTGTTAGCATTGAACTCTCTCACCCCAAGGCAAGCTTCAGGAGTCACCCTGCCGCACCAAGGCACATGCTGTGTCCTTCAGCTCCCATGAGGAAAGAGGCTACATGTCTGTAACTGCACTGTTTCAGTGGTGCAGCTTCTTCCCATACTCGTAGCGTTCTTTCACATACACTCACAGTCTTGTAGACACTGGAAGGCATTGGTACAGAGAAAAAATATGCTTCATTAACCCAAATTCTGCCTGTTTTTTGCACCAGTGACCCAACAGACGGTTAATACCAGCTATCTTTCTGCTGTCTGGAAGGACAGAGAACATGATTACATTTCTTTCTTTTTATTTGATGTGACTCAAATAATTTTGCTGAGACAGTGATTTATTTATGCTATTATCAAGAATTTTGTTTGTTTGTTTGTTTGTTTAAGATAATGTTTCTTTTTCGTGTGAGTGTCAAACCATTGCTTCTACCTTTGTGAACGCCCTGTGATAGAGGAGCATTTTCTCTGCTGTCTTGCTCTGATGTAGTCTGGGACTGTTAGTTTCTCAGGACATTCTTAGGCCTCAAAACAGGTTCTTAACTAACATTACATTTCTTTCCTTCTCTAACTGAAAATTTTAACATGTTTGCATTTTGGTTCTCTTTTGTGTCTTTATAGAGGAAGATTGCTTAACAAATTGCTCCACTTTATTTCATGTCCTCTGCAGGGGACTAACTGAATAAAATTGAGATGAAACAAAAGAATAAATAATAGAAAACAAGAAAAAAGTAAAAACCTGCTTTCTGAAATACAAGCTTACATGTTAGTAAGTCACCTACATGTATGATCATAAGACCAATAAGCTGTTAGAGTAAAAAAATACAATTTAACTGTGAAAAACAAAACATGCCAAATGCAAGAATTTCCAAAAACGATTTGTTTATAGCAAATTTTTTTAACAGTAAGTGACTTCAGAAATTATTTTGCCTTGTTCTTGAACAGAAGTTTACAGCAAAAGCAATGATTTTTTTCGTCCTCTTCCTTCTCCATAATACAAGAGTGGAATTATTTATTTGATTGGCCAGTAGGAAAAGTACTTGAAGAAAATTCATGCCTTAGTATGACAAATTGTCAAAAGTCGCCTGAAGTTCAGGAATTCTTTTTGCCTTCTAATTTATATATCCTCTTGTATAAATCGTTGAAAAAGCATACTGACAACCAATGAAAAAAATGTAAAAGATGAGAAGAGAGAATAGAAAGGAGATTAAAAGGTCACTGAAATTTAGTTAGTTATATTGCCCTGAATAGTATTTCTGAACTACACTGTTGCTCAGTAAAGAAGCTGGAACAGAAGGACAAAGATATAAAACCCCATACTGATCTGACTAAAGACTGAAAGAGCCATAAAAAAGTTTTTCATAGCAATAACAAAACAGTCTTAGAAGGATTTATAGAAAAATGAAAATCTCTTTTTGGACTACAACATTTATATATAACTGTAAATATCAAGTCAGCAGTGAATAACCTGATGGCACTCCACTGATCAGTAAAGAATCAGTAGGAGTCAGGTACATTGGCAGTTACACATTTAGCATCTAATAGGCACATTGTGTCTCCTAGAAATCTTTAGAGGCGTTTCTCACAGTGAAACTGGGACATAGAAAGACAGCAATTGACCATTTTACAATGAGGTAATGAGCCTGCAGCTTGCAAATCCTGGCACATTGTGTAATTTTCCTATGCCAAAGCATGGGTAAGAGAGAACACAAAATTCATTGTAAGGATTTTCAGTTCTTCTACATGGCTTTCTCCATCAGATGCACACACTGCCTTATACCTATCTTTGTTATTCTTCTTTTATGAAAGAAAAAAATTAAATTTGAAAAATAAATACTGCTCTGGGGTTCTCTAATATACATTTCTTGCGAGTTAGGAAAACAATTAGCCTTTAAATAATTTACTACTTACTTCATAATAATTTAATTATGGAAATAATGGAAACAAATTACTTAAATATCTGAACAAGAAAAGGTCTTCTAGGAAAATCAAGAAAATTACTCTTTGACTGAAAAATGCTTAGAATAACAATACATGATTAGACATTTTGGACCTCATTTTTTTCTTTACTGTTACCTCTTGTAAGAAAGTAATTGCGCAGCTAATAATACATTTATCACTCTTGTTAGTAGACAGAGATTAGGACATCATTATAAAGGAGCATGTCTCATATCAATAAATCACTGCCTTCATAGTAAAAGGCCCATTAAGTAGCAATAACAGTCAATAAAAATAGTATGGGTTAATTGGAAACAAATCCATAAACTGAAAAAGTATATAGTGAGGTACATATCACAAGAAAGAGGTGTAAGTTTTGCAGAGAACTAGAATAATGTTAATCACGGACAGACAAATCACTGTGCCAATGTAAATTTACAGAGTTTCTGCAAAAGACCTGAGAATCCCAACAAGGCAGGCCAAGAAACCTATTTGGAGCACTAGAGAAAACAGATGACATAGAAATTAATAGATACAGCAGTGGAGACTGGAAATAAAATAAAGAACATTTTGTGTTTGGTATAAGACACTGTTTCAAAAACTGGGAAAGCAAATAGCATGAGGACATGGTTACTGATTCTTACAGGGTGGGTAGCGATGAAAAGAAACAATATAAGAACTAACTTAGCATTAAATTCACTTTGCTGTTTTCTGCTGCTCATTTGCACACAATTGTACTCCCAGGGTAACTATTCCTTTCACCTATGTATATGTCAGTTTCTCATGAGTGGAGTGGCACAAAATCCTCAGAATATACCAATGAGCATGAGCTGCGCTTTTAAAGAAAATGACATAATAAGAATCTTTCTGAAACAAAAAGGCAAAACAACAACCACAACCTTATTCTGTACCAAGGCCAAGAAAAGGCAAGAACCATCTGGGTAACAGAATGTTTAACGCCAAGATGAAGCTTTTTTTTCACTTTTTCTTTTCCCCTCAAAGTAAATGTGCTTCTGAAGGGCTCATAAGTTCACCAGAGGAAACCAAGAGAACAAAATTCTACAGCTAGGGTAAACCAGGACAGTTGTATATCTCTGTGGTAGATCTGCCTGTTCACCTCACCTGCACGTTGATTCTGCACTTGCAGACCTATGCCACAGAAAACAAGCACCAGGGTACATCAGTGTGCACAAAATAGTGTCAAAGTGCAGTGTAATTATTTGTGCCCAAAATATTGTATCCTGCTCATATCAGCTCCACCATAGAAATGTAACATACTACTCCAGTACAAAGTTACGCCAGCTTCATAGCTAATATTGCAATGTGAACACAGCCTCTAGTTTCAAAGTCTTTGGAAAATTTCAGTTCTTTACTGTGGCTTCTGTTCTCTACTGGCTGTAATTGAGTTTTTTTCCCACTCTTAGGAGTATTTTTTTCCTGAGTTTTGACTAAGATGGTGTTTCTGTGATAGAGACCCTTCAATTTCTGGTGAAAATATGACATTAACAGTGCATGAGGTTAAATTTTTCAGTATCTTTCTTTAAATTAAATACATACATATATAAAGTCAATTGGCAATTCATTTTTTTCCAGTGGTTCTTAAACCACTTTTAGTGGTTGCATCATTATTAGAACCCAAGTTACTATATATTTTGGACAAGGTAGAAAACTAATGTAACTCAGTATGGCTCCATTACTATAAAAAGGACAGCACTCCCAGTTTTCAATATTATTGAGTAGTGTTGGACAGTAACAAGAGAGGAATGCACATTGCCAGATGAAAAGAATTTTTCACATCCTAGGTAGTACCATAACCATGCTTCTTATTGGTTTTATTAATCTTTTGGGGCTGAGTATGCCTTGTCCCAACCACAGTCGTGGCTTTACATCACTCTCCTGTGACCACTGTGTTCGAGTTGGTAGTTAGGTTGTTAGATTTGTTTTGTGCATGTATTTTATAGTCAGAGTCAGTGAAATGAAATACCTGACCATCTTTACCTTTTTTGTTGCAACAAATTACTGGCTTTGCACAGACTCCTCATCATTCCTTATGTGCCCTGTTCTTGAAATGGGAATGAAGATCACTTGATGTCATAAGGAAAGGCTCTCTCCCCTACCTGCCTGTCACTCAGTGGGATCATGCCCTTCCTTGGGAGACATGTATTTTTCCCAACAGAGTATACTCAGTCACTTAAGTGTGTATTGAGGAAAGATTTCTCTATGTTTCTTTTGAATAACTTGAATCAGGCTACCTGATACACTTGTGTCTGAAGTGCAGATGGGATTGCATGACTGCAAGTAGCACAGCCAGCAGCAATTTTTCAGGGTGAAAATATCCCTCTTTCTTGGCTGCCATGATTCGTAATATAAATGTGGGTTGCTGTCTTTCACCAGTGCTGGCCATTCTCCTGAGGCACTGCTGTAGCTTGAGCTGCTCCCAAGGTTGAGAGACTTTAGATATAGTGCTTTGCTTGCAATTCCTTTCACTCTTTCAAATGCTTGATCTTAGATCTCTGACTGTTACAGTGCCACAATAGCTCAAAAAGACTGTTAGCTAGCTTATAAATCAGCTGGCTTCTTTCTCATTCTTTGATTTGGCATTTCTTAGGGTCCAGCTGGAGTACCTGAAAAGTCAAAAGCTTCACTGGAAAATACTTTCTTTCCATATCTGCATGTAGGTCACAATTTTTTTCCTCATTTTGTATTAATATCTGGTTTTTTTCTGTTTCTTTTATTTCAAGTCAAGATAACTATTTCTTTGTAGTCTTCTCTTAGTACTCATATAAATCAGTTGTGGAAAAGTGTCCCACATACACTTTTCATTTTTAAACCAGATTTCTTAGCAAAATAAGGCTTATTAAGTCATGTTATCTGACTCTTAGTTTTTCAGTGTAATAATTTTGAATCTTGGCCAATTTCAAATGCGTAAAAATGGAGAGGTACAATCTAAAAAACAGCAATATTCTATAAATGTGAAGAAGAGTGGTGGTTGCTTAAGAGTGAGAAATACATGCTAATATTCTTAAGAGGGTAAAAGGCCACAATAGTAGTTCAAGAGACTCTTTGGCCTGCCAGCTAGCCATTCAGCTTACTTACTAATCAGCCAAACAGCACATATGTAGCTCCAAATCTTGCCCATCTAGTCCTTAGAAAAATAGGTGGAAATTACATGTACACTGGGGGAAAGAAATAGGGAATGAGGAAAACTGAAAATTAAGTGATAGTGGGGACATGGTGGTATAACATAGTGATTTCCTAAGGTTGTAGAGTGTATATGAGGCTGTTGGTAAAAAGCTTGTAGGGTGTTTGACTGCACAGTCTATATTTTGGTGGGGGCTGCATATTTTTTTCCCCCCACACTTTTATCCCTTGTGGTTCACTCTGATGAATGGGTCCCATTCATTTCTATTTTATTTCCAGTTTTGCAATGTTTTTTTTTTCATGTGGAAATTCAGCACACCTTGCCTGGGGTCCTTCCTAATTTCTGCCTGCTTTCTTTCTAGGAATTTTCTTGTTTCTGTACCACCACAGGCATGCACCTTGCCGGAGTGATAGCTGTTACCATGTCTCTTATGTTACAATCCACTTGAAAATACAAAGAGCTTGATGTTCCTAATGTAAGTGGCCAGCTTAGCAAGGATGTGTCAGGAAGCAGCAGGCAGGACTGCTCCACAAGGGCAGTGGGGCTGAGAGGAACCCCAGTGTGGTGCAGGGCAGGGCAGGCAGGGCTCCTGAGGTGCCGAGCAGGCAAGGTCTTTGACAATGGCCAGAGTCAGGCAAAAGTCTTCCTGTGTACCTGAGAAAGTGCAAGGTCCAGCTAAGAAGTTCATCAAGCCACGCAAGGTCAGGACCAGCAAGACCAGGTGTGCCAATAGAACAGCCCAGGCCATGCCTGAGCTCAGGTGCAGCTCAAGCTGAAGCATGGAAGACTTGAGCCGAGATCCCAGCACAGCTGGTTCCTGGCAGCCTGTGCTGCTGGAGAAATGGCCCAGCACAGAGGAAGCTCAACACCTTGGTGGTGGCTACGGACTGAGACTTCACAGCTAGAGATGCTTAAACCAACACATAATTGGGATATTTCCTCATCTTTGTCTTCTGATATTGATTTAAATCTAATTAGAGGCACAGAATATTGGGTGAGAAGACTGCCACTAGGGCAGTGCTTAGGCACCATTAATTAAGCCTGTATCTATTTATACCAGTCTATGAACTGGCTAAACAACTGTACTTCAAATGAGAAGCCTCTTCTTTAAGTAGTTCCTTTGAGGCACATAGTTTTAATGTGTTGATGGAGCCATAAGAAAACATTACTTTCTTCTGAGCCATGTAAACATTTGTGTGAGAAAATGAAGCCTTCTCTCCGAAAGACGACTATGAACATCTTGACTATCTCATAAATCCAGAAAAAAAAAAAAAAAAAAAAGGCTTTCTTCTTTATTTTAGTTACTTTTGGCAGTGACAGGTGTGTCCTGAAACCAACTTGAAAGGGTGAGCAATGTCACTGTGTTCCCAGTGTTTGTTATAAAGTTCTGTAACCCAACTGCATTTAACAGTGGACTTGAAATGCTGATTACAACTAAAATAAAGCTACATTAATGAAGACAGAATTAAAAGATGCAGAGCTGACAGCAGTGTTCAGGCAGTCAAAAGAACTGGGATGAGACAATTAGGAAAAGTGAAGAATTTTGTTAAAGGGTAATGTTCCATGGAGATATATGAATTAAGCAGATGTTGAAATCCCAGAGGTGATAAAGACTTTCCTAGAGCTTTGACTATATGTAGAAACCTTTACAATATGCCCTTCTGTTACCTTATTGGAAGATGACATTTGTCATAACACTAACAGGTACAGCAAGTTAAAAGTATTATTCTCATTCTGGCCCACTTTTTCAAGGGCAATAATTTCCACTGTAAATGGTGACATCTACATACCTCATTTTCTGTAAATGTAGGATGTTAGTGTAGGGTGGTGAAAAATGGGTCCTGTAAGAGTGATAATAGCACTATAGTTTATTGATAACCTTGAATGAGTGAGATAGCTGAATATAGATTTATTTTTACCCTCTTTGGTCTGTTTTGTTTCCTTCCATGTTAAAGTTCTGAGATTGTAGAAAATTTCAAAGTAGAAATAAATATATTACCAAGGAATCTTCAGCAGCCTTTTTGTTTTAATTAAAATACCACTTGTGACATCACAAATGATCACACTTTTTGGTTTTCTTTTCATTTTTTTTATCTGTGAAACATTGCTTTAGAAAATATTGATTAAGGGTGAATGTGTTTCACAAAATTTGCTACCTGATTAGGGGAAAAAACTAATCACTATAAGCCTGATGTAACATTTGCATCTGTGCTTTAGTTTGAGAATCTTCTGTTATGATACTATTTGCACGTGTACAGTCTTCCATCCTGAGTAGTATTAAAGAAAAGTTTACAAACACTTCATTCATTTGCACGGTGTTTGTCAGTTTTCATGCACAACCATACAGACAGAAAGTGATCAGGAAAGAAGTTACAGCAACAGTATCGGCTATTTCAGTACCATTTTTAAGGTGAACAGGGGGTTAATAGCAATCTTACACTTAAACATTTTCACCATTCCATATAAAAACATTTCTGTAGTTACATATTCTGTGTAATTTCCTTTAAGTATAAATGTATTTGTGAGCAATCACACAGAAGTAAGAGACTCACTTTGATAATCTTCCTAATAGACTATTGTAGACAATTTGAAGTAGCCTGAGATTGTCACAGTGTTTTAAAATCTGGTACTCTCTTTCATTGTGAAAAGCTTGTGGATCAAAGAAAACTCAGTGCCCCAGACTAAAGATCATGAAAACATGCACTTCTCTTTTTTTTCTTTTCAGCAGATTTAGAAACTATAAAAAGACCTTATTATTGAAGGAAACTCAAAGTCAGCACAACTCCTTGAACAAGGCAATTTAATACTACACAAAATTATAGGTGAACAAAAAGAAAGGAGAAGCATTTGGAGTAAATACATACCTTCTGTTCTGATCATTGGGAGGCTTTTTTTTTCCCTTTTGCTTTTTGTGGAAAAATTCAGAACAATATGAAAGTGCTTTGAAAGGAGAGAGAGAAGGGGAAAAAATAGGACTAAATGCATCCTGAAAAATCCTTCTGCTATTTACAAAAGCAATTGTGAACTCATTTGTGTGTGAGAGAGTGTATGTGTGAATTGTGAAAAGGGAAAAACATGAAAGAAATGACCTTGATCAGGATTCAGTCTGGACCCTTCCGTCTTCTAATTCAGCTGTTCCATCAGCTGATGCATTAAACCTCCTGCTTTTCTGAGAAAATATCATTGTCAGCCTACCCTACTCTCTGGATAAAAAAGCTTTTAATAAAAGCCTAGCATCCTTTTCCATAGCTTACTCATATATTACTTGAGTATATAAAGGAAACATTTGCAGCATTAATGTATTCACTATTCACTCTTCCTGGCTTTAATTAGCCATCCTGAAGATTGGGCATTACTCTTTGATTAAAAAGCATTTCCTGAAATGGGGGAGGGAGGGAAAAATCCTCTGGGTAGACTGTTTCCGTACTCATAATTTCTTCTTATGTTAATCAGATCTTTGCAGTATGTGTTGACTACACGAAAGATAAAAGATATCAAAACAGGCCAGACAGAAGGCAACATTAAGAAAACAAAGAAAACAAAACAAAACAAAAAAACCAACAAACCAAACCTGTTTAATTAGCATCTATTTTTTGCAAGCCTGCCTCATATCCCCATTTAGATACTACCATGACTTTAAATCCCACCCCAGCTGAGTCTGCACCAAGCTGTCAGCTAAACTGATTTATTCTTTACTTGCTTAAATTTAAAAATTATTTTTCTAAATATGAGAGGTTATTTGTGAGCACTGTTTTTGTTTGAAGTCCAAGTCCCATACATTAATTAAGCTTGCAGCCAAGGATAGAGTCCTTATTATACAGTATGAAAAGAACATTTCTCAGCAGCCAATTATCATGTTACCTATTTTGAAACAGAACACTTTAGAGAAATATATTATTGAAACTGTTCTGTCTGATCATTAATAGCCATGGTCCTCAAATGCACAAAAATGAGTTAATCAAAAGGCATTCTAAAACCTTCAGAATTAATGGGGGTCTTCTATAGACTAAAATACGAAAGGTGTTTCACCCATGATACCAAATTTATGCTCAAGTAAGTGTGTGTTCTTCAGCACATCAAAGAAATGTACTGAGCTTATCTCTTAAAGAAACTACAAAAGTAAGCAGGTATTCAAGACCTCTCAGCATTAAAAAGTACTGTCCCTGACTAAGCTTCTGAAGAGATGAAAAGGCAGAACTAAAATGTGGCTTGCATCAGCTGTTCCAAATTCACTGGCCATGAACTTTATGAGGTCATAAACATAGGGTCAGTGATCAGTGAATCACACTTTTTGAAAAAGGAAGACTTAGACTCTGGAAAATGAATCTTCAGCTGACTGTGTACTCACACATATGTGTGTACAAAGAGTTCCTTCATCCTGCAGGACACAGCTCCTTAGGACAGTGAACTCAGCCATGCAACACATTGCATTTTTTTCAGACCTTGACATAGCACTTCTGGTTGATAACAGCCAGTCTGGATGATGATTTAGCTATTTTTATAAAATTATTTAGCCACCACAAGTAACCTGGAATATCACAGGAAAAGGCATCAGTATAGAAATTGGAACACAGCTAGCCTTCAAGTCTGAAGGAACAGAAGAATAAAATTCCTGTGTTTAGCAGTCTACAAGATCCAGAACAAGGGAAATGTTGTGCTCTGAATTCCCATTAGATTTCAAGCTTGATGGGATGAGAAGTGCAGAGAGTACACTCCCTTCACTGCACTCCAACAAAACATTTCTCCTCCTTAGCAAATGTAAATCATATAGATAGTTCAGAATAACTTTCATCCTCCCAGTCCTGACTGCTGATTATAAATAATAATGTCATAATTATTATTCATATACCTAATTATCATAGTCTCAAAGTACTAACGTGTTTTTCATAGGATGTGTCAAAAACAGTGTGAAAACACCGTAATTCAAATACCTTGCTGCTGTTCATGGTGACCAGAAAAAAAGCACATTCTTTCAGAGGATAGAGCCTCTATCATATAAACTCAAACCAAAATTAATTAATTTATTTCAGTAATACACAGAGATGTTTAAGGAGCAAAAATCCCAAACACATCTTGAAAGATCACACTTAGAAAAAGAATACAGCAGTGTGTGTTCTGCTTTCCACTGGCCTTTATTCTGAATAGTTCAACAAAAAGAAGTGATCATTTTCTTGTTAAGGACCTTGCATGTCAGTATAAGATGGATTCACATTGGGCACAAAATAAATTTGTGCTTATGAACTGTTTAAATACATTTTTAATCAGTGATTAACCAACTTCCTTTGTGAATTTGAATCAATGCTAATGGATATGTGGAGATATCAGACAGATAAAAATAAAAACAGTGAGCAAAATTTCCTACTGCTTTCTACTTTTTGCAGGTATTTCACAAAGGCAATGTAGGATGCTATCAAGTCATATTAATTGCTACATTTACATCAGAAATAGAAGTTGTTTATACGTGAACAAAAGAAGCAAATAAAATTTTACTTCTGTTGTAAGTTAAGTGCGGTAACTGATGGCATTTTTGTGTTTCCTTAGCATGCATGTAAATCACTACATAGAACACCATCCAGAGACTAACTGGAGTTCAGCCATGCCTTCCTGCTACACTAGTATAAGTCAGGCAGCAGAACTGGTCTTCAGGTGATAGGCCATTTGCATCCTTCTGAAAGCCCTCCTGAAAGTTCTCATCATCTTATTTCAACTTTACACAAATGGAGACCTAAATATTCAGTAAGATCCATTATTTACCTAAAATAATTTCCAAAGCACATTCATTACATCTTCAAGTTGTGAGACATTGAAATACTTATTGGTATTCTCTCATACTTTTTGTTAATTCAACCTTAGCATGGTAGAAGAACTGGTAAAACAGCATTGCAAATATTTCATTATACCTTTCTCAGGTTGCTCAGATGCTCCAGTGACTGCCTGTAGCAAATATTCTGCCCTGAGGTTGCATGGAATGATAGTAGCAGAGTTTTCTGGGGTTTATGTGTCATGGTTTAATGCCAGCCAGCAACTAAACACCATGCAACCACTCCCGCCCCTGCAGCGGGATGGGGAAGAAAATTGGGAAAAGAAGTAAAACTCGTGGGTTGGGATAAGAATGGTTTAATTGAACAGAAAAGAA
>JANZLQ010000135.1:0-23798 GCA_026212715.1 Elanus axillaris | reverse complement strand
TCATACTGAATCCAAAACATAACACTATACCAGCTACTAGAAAGAAAATTAACTCTATCCCAGCTGAAACCAGGACATTTGGTTACTGCTTGTCTGTGCTATTAAGCTCTTCTCTGAGCTACTCAGCTGTGGGGAAAGCAGGAGGTTTGGCCTTATTGCTCTTTACCATGTTTATGGAGTCTCAGACCCAATTATCACAACTCAGCCTTCATCTGAAGCCAGCTGTGACTTATAAAGGAGTGACTGGAACTAAAAAATGTCACTGCTTCGGACCCATGCATTTCTCTAGGTAAGAAGTACATTTATGATTGGGTTTTGTGACAGAGGGTATCTGTTTTATTTGTTCGTTAGTTTGCACATTTCCTTCCTGGATCAGCTGGAGTGCCTGGGGGCCTCCTTTGCTTGAGAAATGGACCCAGGCCAAGGGAAAGGTCCAGGCATGCGAGGCAGCAAAGGCAGGATGAGAGTGAGAGCAAGAGCACTAAGATGGGAACCTGCAGATCAGGCTTACCCTGTGAGACTGTGAAAAGGAGCAGGGAGTAGAGAACCTGGCCCTATGTGGCAGAAGAAACCTTTCCAGGGACTGGAAAGAGCATGTGCTGTTCGTGGTTACTCAGAGAGCCACTGAACTGTCATCAAGCATCTTCCTGCAAGGAGACAGAAAGCTGAAGAAGAGGTATCCCTATGTCCTTATTGGCATCATTATTTTTTACCTAATTACTCTGAGATTTCTCTATTTAAAATATTAAATATTCCATGTTCTATTCTAATACAACTTAGCTGTGTTGAATTAAAAATCCCTCTGACCTTTTGAGATGTATTCTTAGAAGACAAAAGTCTAGGCACATTGATTTCAAAGCTCTGGCCACCGGAGATCCTGCTGCAGTATATATGCTATAATCTAGTTAGAGTGCAAGCCCTTGGTTCACCTCTGAGTGCTTATCTTCTGGCTTGAGGAACTTCTGCAGTTTGTACATGAATATGAAACTAATGCGTGGTTGGCTGTTAGCTATGTGCATCCACGCTCTAACACCTGGGTGAGCTGCCGTTCCCGAACCGTGGGCTAGCTTTCCTGGATAGTCATGAGAGACACTTTTGTCACAGCTAATATCCAATGGAATGTTAAGACTGATATGAATGTCAGGGCACTAAATGACAGAATGATCAATCTGTCATTCTGTCAGAATGACAATATGGATGGCAGAAAGGCTGTAAGAATGGCAGATGTTGTTGGCATCTACATTAATGGGTTATGAAGATTACAGCAAGTCTGCTTGCAGCTTTTCAGGGTATCCAAAACAAAAAGGTATCCTAAAACCAGGAATGCTCTTTGACCACCTTGGTATACACATCTTTGTGTCTGAATTCTTGGTGCTTGTGAGTATGTGACACAATAGTGGGAATTAATTTCATTTCAAATTGATTTCTTTTCAAATATAATCTCCTTATTTAAGGTTTCTCATTCCTGTTGTGCTACACTTTCATTATAATTATTATTGGAAATACCTTTATCATTAGACTTCTCAGAACTTTTATGCTTGTTTAAGTTAAAAGGCTAATAAAGCTTGTTTGGAATGCTCTGGTTCTGATCCAACAGGGACCTTATAGACATGTTCAGAATAATTCATTTTTTATTTGTTTTGCTGAATGAAATGTGTCAGTTGAAACTTTGCAAACATTCTGGAAAAAATCTTTTATGTCATAACATGAAAGTACAGGACTATTCCAGGAAAATTTTTACATAAAAGGTCTTTAACACAGGGTCACCTCTATTAATGGAAAAATATTCAGTACTTATGGGCAAAGGGAGTATGACATATAGCAAAAATTAATATATTAGTCATTTATCAGCAAGAGCCTGAATTGGTGTTCGATCTGCATTTAAAATATGTGTCTGTGTCTGCTATATATATACACACACAACTACCTGTATACATAGATATAATGTATAGCTATGTAAAAATGTGAATTACTTTCCAAAGCTGGCATTACTTGGTTGGAAGGAGCTAAACTCAGAGGCAATATTTCTGGTATCTTAATTTTGAAAAGAGAGTTACTTGCTTCAGTTTTGTGGTTTTTTTTCCTTTAAACTTCTCATCTTCTCAGTTTTTATAAATCTTCCCTTGATTGATAAGGGAAATTCTTACATTAATTTCCTACATTATTTGTTTTTTTCAGTGTACCTTTCCCACTGCAGAACTTTCTGTTCTGTCTCAAACATACTTTTGACTGTGATGAAAAATATTAATTACAGATTTTTACAGTGATAGCTGAGTTAGGCCCTTTGAAGAATTCTCAAACTGAATACAGACTGTGTGATTTAAAAGAACAAGCACAAGTCAGATGAGTCTGTTTCAGCAAAATGATAATTATCATCCTTTGCTACATGGTCAATTACAATTTATATCACTTTAATAGTTCAAACTTTTTTTATTGCTGCATATGCAATAGGTAAGTAAGCCTCTCTATAAGAGTGGGGGAAAAATATCCTGGGCTTCTATTGAATGTCTGGTTTTGCCTCAAAAAGGCAAGCAGTGTGCACGTAAGTTTCACATGGAAGTTCAAGGAACTGCAGTTCTTGACATTAACTCCAACGTCTAAGTGTGACAATACTTATGTTAAACAACAAAGTAGGGAATTTTAAATAGCCTAAGTGTTGCTCAAATTCTTGATGTCAGAGGTGGATTATCTGGTCAGTAATGCCATAACTGTTTTCAAAAGTTTTGCTGAAAGCATAAATTGAAACAATGACCTTCATGTACCTCTTCAGTGGTTGCTTCTTCTTTGATCATCAGCTTTTCATGTTTTCCTGGCAGGTAAAATGTGCCTCAAATTTTGCCCCATAAATTCATTCTTATTCTCTTCTTGAAAGATTTCATTTGACTAGTCTTCAGGCTGTGATAAGAAAGCTATCCAAAACCGTGATATACATTAACCTCCAACAGCTGGTTATTTCCCATATTTTCTAAGAAATAGATTTTTTTAATATTCCATCAACTCTGAATAAAAGTGATATAAAATAAATTAGAGTCAGAAATTTACTTTGAGATGAAGGAAGGCAAAGTGCAGTTAGTACAGACTGGTCCTTTTTGTAAAATATTTTTAATTAACTGAAGATGCTGAAGGCATAAATAAATGTGCCATCCTGCAGCACTTGCATATCCATTTTTGAGATGTCACATCTGATCGACTTGCTATCCCTCTATTCTAATATCCTATACCTGGTGGTGACCAGTTCCAGACACATTTGACAGAGATGCAAGAAAGAGCCCAAAGAACACAATAGGATAATTCGGGCACAGGAGAAATACCTAAATAAACACTGGTTAGTTATAAAGCGATAACATTAAAAAATTACCTGAAATATAGGTATCAGTAAAGATATTTAACTTATTTTGGATCTTTTTAGGCTCTAGACATTAAAATTATCAAAAAGCAGAGACATTTTATGAGCTGCTATGACAACTACTGACCAGTTTTCCAGACATAGTGATGTTCCTGATTTATGGTACAGTGTAGTATAGGTTGTTTACTCTCTCTCCATCAGTCCTTTTTTCCCTCTTGGTACTATCTCCCTCCTTAAAGACTGTACCTAGGTAAGAACTTATTCTTAAGACTTAGTGGGAAATAAGTAGAAGCAATATAGAGAATATACATATGCTGTTACATAAAGTCCATGGTTTGCCCTCTCCTTATGTACAGTATTCAGTTCTGGGTCCTTGGTCTCAAAGGAGATATACTGGAACTGTGAACAGTTCAGAGGGGCAACATGGTTGATGGAAATTATACAGAACACTGAGCAGCCTGGGATTCCTGTACATGAAAAGACAAGACTTAAGGAGGTCTGATTATTCATGGTCTTCAAAATAGGAATTAGGGGCTATCAGATTAAGCCCTTAGGATGCTCCAAAACAAAATAGGAGGTTGTTCATGTCATGAGCACTAATTTTGCAAAACTCCATGTTAAAGGATGTTGTCTCTTCCGAGAGTTTATTTGTGTTCAAGGGCAGATTTAACAAGCACTTAGAAGAGGCATCTTTGGGGAGTTACTAAATGGACAAGCAATCAGACACTTGGGAAGTCTCCTGAGCTGAAAATAGTAAAAATCTAGGAAAATTAATACTTATGTGTATATGTTTTCTCTGATTTTCTTCTTCCCTAGGGTCTATTTGTAGCCACTGTTAGAGACAGAATAATGAGCTGGGTAGGGCCTTGATCTGAATTAGTGTGGTCATTCATGTATTTTTACCCACTCTAGGTTGCACCTAACAAATCAGATATTTATCTGCTGTTTGAAAACTATCTTTCTGGTCCAGAAAAGAATGTGCCTACATACGAGAACACAGCATTACACATGCCTGAAGAGAAACTGAACTTTTAGTTAAAAAAATACACCTGTATTTCTGTTCTGGTAGGGGTGGAGTTAAGTCTCAAAAGTCAAATGCAATATTCCATACGCCTTACTCCTAAAACTCCAGTCAATAATGCAGTTATTGGCAGGGAGAGTATCGAATCAAAGGTTTATTGAGGAAGAAAAAAGTTGAGTAGGAAAAAGGAGAGCAGAAGTATATCTTGGGCAATAAAAGGCAGACAGAATAACAAAGCTTGCCATTGCTAAGACAGTAGAATTGATTGAGTTGGCATTACACAAAGTCACTGCAGCAGGACTTCTACTATGAGACAGCTCTAAGCTGCTCGGGCAACTAGGATGTTTTGAGGAAGAAAGACAGTATTACTATTAACTGTTTTGCTAACATAGGAACGATTGTACAGAGGAAAAGGAAAATGAGAAATTGAAACAAAAATGCCATGCAAAAATTATCCCAGTGATCCAACCACCTCCTTAAAATATGAAGAGCAAGGTCATGCTATAAGACCTACCCACTTACTTGGGATGAGGAACGAATTACAAAGAAATACTTTTATGTATGGCCTAGATGACTTCATCTCATATGTTCAAAGGAATACTTTCATAGGCATCAGAATTTCTGAAGTTTGATGTCCTATGGCTGCACCTCTGGCACCTATGTGATGTGTGGAGCACTCAAAGGAAAACTCAAGGGTCAGCCTCCTAAACAGACTTTCTGGGTACATGTACACAGTGAAAGTACATTCTTCAGCTATGGGGATTAATTTTTGCTTCTGTCTTTTACCTTGTTTCTGAAATATGTAGTATATACATTCTGTTACATTTGGTCAAAATTGGGCAACAGATTTGAAAATTTATGGATGGAATTGGTATGTCAGATACACACAGATAATGCCATCAGTCAATAGTGAAACCAGGCTGAAATATCAGACCAAATCTGATTTCCTGAGGTATGTCCTGTGAGGAGAACAAAAGACACAGGGCAAAACCTGAATTAAAAGAAGGATTGGGTCATGGGTTACTGAGAACTCAACCCATAAAAGTCCATAGGCCTGGCCAGGCTGGATCCAAGTGTGCTGAGAGAACTGACATCCATGCAAGGTTTCTTTCTTTTAAAAGTCATGGAGATCAGGGAAAGATTCCTGGTGACTAATGGAAAAGAGACATTGCACAGAAACATGCAAGAAAGGCCTGAAGAACTAACCAGGGAACTACAGGTTGATCAATCTCACTTTTGTCCCTGGGAAAGTCATGGAACAAGTCCTCTTGGAGTACAGTTTTGGGCAGATGAGGAGGAGGTGATGGGGATCAGTCAGCATGAATTTATCAAGGTGTTACAGTCTGAATGGGTAGACAACCAGGCAGCTGAAAAAAAATTAGGATGATCGGACTTAGAGGGTATAAATTAATGTGTTTTAGTTGATCCAGAAGCCAGTAATATCTTTATCAATGACATGGAAGAGAATAAGGCATGTACTCTCATCAAGTTTACAGATGACAACAAATTGGGGGACCCAACTTATATGTTTGACAGCAGGCTGGAGGAATGCACAACAGAAGTCTAATGAAGTTCAGCAAAGACAAATACAACGTCCTGCATCTGGGATGGCTTAAACTCTTCCATTGTACAAACTAAAAACTAACTGTTGGGGAACAGGTCTAAGGAAAATGGCTTGAGGGTCCTGGCAGACAGCAAGCTGAACATGTTTGATTGTGACAGCTCATGTATTGTAGGAATGCTGTGTGGTGACAGCTTCTGATGTTCGAACTGCACCAAAAAAAAAAAAAAGAAAAAAAAAGAAAAAAAAAAAAGAAATTGCTTGTAGAAAACCTAGAAACAAGTGATCTAGAGCTGAAGACTAACTCACATTTTTTAACAGGAGCCGACTGTTGCAGCTGAATATGTGTCAGATAGGTAAAGACTGCTGTGATGGGAATGTTTAGAAAACCCATAAAATAGACAGGGGTGATAATGAGTGAGACAGATTTGCCTGTCTCCCAGAAAAGAGAGTGTCCTCTGCTCATGATATTATTAATCTTGTTATGTGTCTCTGGGATTTTCTTTTTGGCTTTTGTTATTGTTGGGGGGGTGGGTTTGTTTTTGTTTTTATCTTTCCAGTCATCCTTGGGCACTCAGCAGGATGTCTTGCCTATCTGGAGTCAGTCATGTTTATTTTGCTTCTGGCTTGGTAACTTTCTCTTACTTGGGTGTCTCCTACATACCTCTTTCTTTGCCCTTTTGGTGGTGACACTGCTCACATACTTAGGTAAAATAATGTAACCAAAGTATACATTGTAATTTGCTATAATGTCACAGTGTTAATAAATTATTTTGTGCTGTTGTTGATTTCACAGTTTTTGTATGCCTATGTTTGGATTCAAGGCAAGTTAATATTAATTATATTCTGAGTAGTGCACTTGTAATTTATAGGTGTCATAGGCCTCTGTGCTGGTTATACCAATACATTACAGTTTTACTTCTGAATTTAGGCAACCTGCTTGATTATTGTGTATATATATTGCCAAAAGACTACCACAGTAATTAAAATTTTAATGAAATCAGTTTAACCTAACTCCTCTGTGTCATCTACTGCTGACAATGGGGGCATGTGAGGACTAGGACAGCAGAACCGTATGTGACACCAGCTGCTCTTCAAAAAATGTTAATGCAGCTTTATGGTCCCCTGTGTTCTTGCCAGAGATTTCTTGCACAGAGGACTTCCTGTGTTTATAGTAGCAGTTGTGGTGTTTGTATTGATCTGATTAGTTTTCTGAGAGTATTTCTCACATGAAAAACTGGGAATGTGGCACTCAGACTGGGAAGCTAAAATATGTCTGCCTTTCTTCCTTTCCCCTGCTCTCTTCTCCTTTTCACATTAGAGCTGTTTTCAACAATTCACAAAGAGGAAGATTAAATTTGTTTTGGTTTACGCATAGCATTGTGAATTAATTTTACAAATACATGATGGAGTAATTATTGAAAACATGAATATTCTTAAATAGAAATTTTCATGGCAATAGCTTCACCTTTTTTTCATCTCCCTTACGTTCTCATTTCTTGTAGTCCAAGAAATATCTCCATAAACTTCTCTTGATGTAAAAGTGTCCCTTCTTCTCCTGCCTTTCCCCTTCCTCTCCACATTTGATTGCATATTTTATTTCTCTCCTCATTCCTGTCCTCATTAAGTACATTCAGAAAATGTTGAATTAACTTTCTCCTACAATTTTTCTGCTCCCTCCCCCATGACTTTTCTATTTCTTTCCAAATTAATTTGCCCTGCCACCTGGTCTCCTTGGAATTTAGCAATTATTCAGTATATAAAGCCTGGCTTCTAACAGATGGGGCTTCCAGAATACACACATCAACAATGTACATCCTAGGGCCAGAAGATTGTGAGTTAGCTGCAGTTTCATTATGACTTCAATTTTCTAATGGTTGTGAACATTGTCAAAGAACATTAATGCTGTTCGTGATACCATGTCTTCTAAATGGAGGAGTTTAGACCAAGCCCTGTTTCTTTGATTTAGAACATGAGTTTGTTTTCCTATTTCATGGTACTGATGGCATATATTTTATAGCTACAGGGATGGGAACCAAAATGTAGTAATTACATATGTTTACTTTCACCTGTGCTTTGCAGAAGGCACTTTAGTGTTTGCATCCAATTAGCTAGATCAGCTTTTGTAATTTTCTAAAATGTTCTATGCCTTTTTAGTTCACCTCTGCACTAGTATTTCCGTATTTTAAAATATAAGACAGATTTATGTGTGTTGTTTTTCAGTTATATCAGGCTATATAAGGAATATGGCAAGAAACTTTTTCTGCAAAGGAATTATTCTTTAATTCTCATGATCTGTATTTGCATAGATCAGAAACTTTTGGAGCAGCTATATAATTTGGGGAGAAGAAAGAAGATGGACTAAGGAGAAGGGGGCGATAATATTCAGAGAGAGGGAGGGGATTCAAAATATCCAGGATTTTTCAAGTGTTCTTGTTTGAGCTGTTCCATTTTGTATAAATAATTGAGGCCCTGAGACAGAGACTTGTTCTCTCTTGTCCTAGGTGTGTGCAGTAACCACAAGATTAGATTCAGTATTTGTTGCCTTCTTGATTTTTCCTGTTTAAATTGTTCTATTCTCTATCAGTAACAAATAACCCTGAGGAAGCAGATGCTAACTCTGCATCCAGAGGCAGTTTTACAGAATGTATGTATGTGACGTAGAGCAGGAGTGATTTGAAACTGGGCTTTCTGTGTATCACAGGTCATTACGATAAGTACTGTGAAGGCCAAACTGTTCCGAAATTTGTTCAGAAAAGTGTCTATGCTAGAGGATGTTCAGTCTAGGTATCCTATCTTTTGCTAACAGTCCATGTCCCAAAGAGGTTACTATAGTTATAAAAGCCAAAGCACTAACTACAGCAACAGTTATGCAGCCAGCTGTTAACTTGCAGAACACATCAGGTCCTACCCAAATCCTTCCCAGACAACTGTGTAATTGAGGAGAAGAGCACCTGGGCTCTGATCTCTTCCACCATTGGCCACAGGAATCTGCAGTCCCTCGCTGATTTGCTTTGTGTCTCCCTTTGTAGTGTCACTGGTGACCACATAGATGAACAGTGAGAGAGAACAATTTGAGGTGTAAGGGAGTGTTGTGAGCCTCCCTGCAATATCCTTGATCTGGGCTGCCAGCAAGCAATAAGAATCCTTAGACAGCAACTCTGATCAGTACCTCCCTGCCCTGCAGAAGGGAATCTCTATCACTTGGCTTGTTTTCTTGGTGTTAATGTGTGATCCAAGCTCAGCTGGCTTTGAATTCTCCCCAGGGAACTTGTTTGCCTTCCTTGGCTATTAGGGCATTGTAGTGATGCTGTAAATTCAGATCCGAAGACCATTCTTCCTGATGCAAGAAGTCACAAGCTTTCAGCACCTTGGGAGTCTCCATCCACAACTAGACTGTCTCTGCCCCTCCTTCCTTGCACCATGTAGCTCTGCTGTGTCACTGTGAAGACCCTGTTGCCACCTCTTCATCCTTCCCGATGCTATTCCGTATGCTCATCTCCTTGCACAGCTCCTGTACCTGGTCACTTAGTGCCTCAGCCAGAGCACAGCTCCTGCAGGTGAGGCCACCAATAGCTCCAGCCCTGGGGAGCAGCACCCGGCGCTCCCCATGGTCCCTGTCCTGTGTGGCAGCCTCCCTCCTCTGGAGTGCACCAGGTAAGGTCTTTGACTCCCTGGGGATGCTTCTTCCAGCCCATCATGGGCAGTCATACTGTCCCATGCTGCATGAAGCACAGTTTCTGGGCTTCTTTCACATCCACAGCAGAGCTAAGTGCCCTGCTAACTACCAAGGCACCTGTAAGCTGCCTCTGCGGTATGCCTGCTTGCTGGCTAAATAGGTGTTCTCTGCTGCAGATGAACAGCAGATTATTCTCTAATTGGCAGATGGTTGCTGAACATTTTCCAGACAGCTTCGGTGATAAATGCTTTGTCGCTGCTGTATGTGGTGAATTGCCTTTTTGCATCATGCATGTGTTGTAAAAGCTTGGTTATATTCCCATGATGCCTTTTTAACAATCACTGTAAAAGGGAGAACTGTCTGCCAAGACTTTGTGCTAATTGCCCTACATAACTAAGAAGAGATAAAAATGAACTAATGTTCTTTTTGTGATCAGAAGCTATCCTAAAGGATCAATTTTTAAAAGCATTATCAAGCATTTAACTAGGCAAGAGGCTTGAACACAACAGAAAGATTCATTCTGGGAAATGACTTCTTTCAGTGGATGAATGTTATCAATTTTCGGGGCTTAGAACCCTAGCATTATTTGGATGTGATCCACGAGGAAGATGGGCTGCTGAAAGCTCACCTCTGTTAGAAAGGTATTGTAATCTAACTACTCATTTAAACCCTGTTGTAATTCCACCTTTTTTGAATTGTGCATTTTTTCATTGTGGCGGAGAATGAATTGTTAATGGAAGCCAAGGCAGTGGGAAAAGTCTAGTTTAATGATCAAGTGTGTACACTTATGGTATCACAAAATTTTTAGATTTTACATTAACATGAATGGTATGTGAGTTTACAGTATTACAATGAAGCAACTTCAGCTGTCATTTTTGCATAGTTACTGTGGTGGATATGCAACTAGAAGCAAAGGCTGATAGCGCAGTCAGTTCTTCTGCCTGAAGAGGAAAGTCTGTATACTTTCAGTAGCAGCTTTGGAAAAAAAGATGATAGAAAAAATTTAAGATAATAGATGTGCCAAACCTGAACTTTTTGTTTCAGTTTGGACATCCCAGAGACGTTGATCAGGTCACAGTTGTAAAGCTGTGACTGCAAAAAAACTCTATTCAGTTTCTGCTATCTGAAGTGATAAATTGCAAACCTGTAAGAATGTGAATGCTGCTGGCTACACATTCACATTAATAATTTCCCTGTGATTTATATGAGGCTAAAATGTCACTGTCAAAGTGTCTTTGATTTTTGCCTTTACATTGAAAATAAGTAACTACTGTAAGGCTATTCTTTTCCATTTTTGTATTATGTCATTCTAGAGCCTTTCCTTGAGCACCTTTCAATCACCACCCTTCCAATCCAGGGATAAATAAATGTGATGAAGGTTAAGTTTTGTATGGGTACTGAAAGTAGGACTGAAACATAAACAAATCTGTAAAAATATATATACTTTAAATAATTATTATAAGCATATTCCAGATTCTTGGTTTTTATAAAGATGAAAATCTTTCAGAAGACTTTGAAAAATGTGAAGGATGAGGTGATAGAATATATTAAAGTAGTTTAATTATTCCACTCAGGATGGTGTCATTGCTAAATTTTACTTATACCCCAAAGCAACCACATCGTGTAACTAAAGTCTGGAAAGGATTATTAAGTATGAAGATACCATCTTTTGCTTAAGATATCAATAAATTTCAAATTACTGCAGGCTGGGAGAGTGTTAGGGAATTAATATGCATTGCCTGACCTGTTCTTACACAATTGCTAAAATTCCGCTACAGGGCTTTGCCAGCAACAGGACAGCAGCCTAGATGAACCTTTGGTTTAGTTTAGTATTAAATATGCTCTTACGAATTTCAAAGTTATATCACCAAACTGGAAAAAAAACCTGGATTTCCGAAGGCTCGTAACAATTTCACATCAGTTTAGCTATTTTTGAAGGGAGCAATAAAGAAGAGACAAGGTGAGGATTTCAGGTGTAACTTTGTCAGATAATGAATATGCCCATTTTTTTGATGATGCTAGTAGGTGTGCAAAGAAGTTGGAGTTTGAAAGGATCAAGGCCTGACACTGTAACATCACACTCCACCATGCGAACAGTGCCTTTTGTATTTGCACCTCCTTTAAAGTAAAACTCACCCTGCTTTATTTGTTCACAAATCACTCAGACATGCTATGCTCCAAAATAAAACTGGTATCTGGATTGTAGCCCAATTCACACAGCAGCTGTATGAATTTAAAAACCTTTCACACATAGTAAATGGAACAGTAAACAAATTCATTTGCATTCTGAATTCTGAAGTGAAATAACTGTTATAAGACACTGGTAATTAGGAAACTTACCTGGAAAGAAACTCCACTGTAAAAAAAAAACCACTTGCTTTTTGAAAAGATCTGTTAATATTTTTATGGAATTGAAGATTACCTTCACTATGGGAATTCTGTTTGAACACTGAAAATCTAAGTCTAGTGTAAGTTTTATTTAGCAACAATATTGGCAAGGAATGAACTTTCATGAAGGTAGCCTTTATACATAGTAAAAAGAAAGTAATTTTTGTTTCTTTTTAAAGACTTTTAAAGATACACTTCACTTCCTTGTGTGACAATCATTTGCATCGTGTTGGAGGCGTCACCACTGAAAAAAGTAAAGTGAAAGCAACCCACAATTGCCCACTATCATTTGGGGTTTTATTATCATGTATATTGTAATAACTTGTCTTTAGTGGGCATCACTGATTTTCAAATAGGAAAGACTAACTGAGATGATTATTTCAAGACAATATATATGGTGCTCTGCAGAGCAGGAACTTTATATTGCCTGATGAAAATATGGAAAAACACAGCTTTGCCTTTTAGAAAGAAATAAGTCACTGAAGGATGTTATACAGATGCTAAGAATTAAATACACTGTGTTTGTAACTAGGCCCATCAAATTCCAGGTAATCAAATCAGAGCAGAATTGATCCTAAAGGCTGGTAGAATACAAAATCTCTGCTGGTAGAAAATACTAAGATTTCTTTCAACAGAACATTTTCAGCACCAGTCATCAGGATAATTAAGTAGACATGAATTAATAAAGGTAAGATTTCCATCAAATCCTTTGTACCCATTTTTAGGGGAGGTAAACTGAACTAATAAAACAGTTTGGTGCCTTTTTGTCCTTTTTTTTTTACTGGAAAATGTTTCGCTTTGGGAGAAATAAAAGATTAATTTGGGTATCGCTTTATACAGTCCTACTTACTTCAAAACTATGCAGTCTCCTCATTTGTAAACATTGAAGTTTGATATCTTTGATATCTCAGACCTCCTATTTTAACGGTCAGCACTCAACCAAGAAAGTTCCTTCATGTTTAAGAACTATGATGAGAATTGTTTTATAATGTCTCTAACCATCTCCTCATCAAAAAGAGTGTTAACTAAAACTTTTTTACCTTCCCAGGGCAGCTGACAGACTGTTGTGTTTGTATTTTGGGGAATGATTTCCATGGTTTCAGTTATTTCTTCCCAAAAGCAGAACAATCACACTTCTGCAGGATGAAAACAGCTGGTACACCCAGCTTCGGTGGAGCATTACTGTTCTTCAGTGTAAAAGGAAAAGTACAAAACATTTTAAGGTGGTAATATGCATCATTAAACAGTTAAAAACCTTACTCTATTGAGAAGCAAAAATAGCTCAGAAAATGACAGCTGGAGTTTAATTTATTTAAGAAAATGACTAGCCACACATTAAAAGTTTTGATATAAAGTAGTTTTAACCAAGGGAAGAATGGGAAGACTGTTATTGTGACTCTGCAAACTGTAATTAGGAGTTGCATTAGTAAGACAGGTTTCCAGGTAAACTGTGCAGCTCTTCTGAAAGTATGACGAGAAAATCACTAGCCCTATCCACCTTGCTTCTTTTTTTTCTCTGAGAGAAATACATGCTCCTCTCTACTGTTCACTTGTCTATCCTGACTACAAAAACCAGCCACCATATTCCATATGCATATACTAACGGAAATACCTATGCTGATCCATTAGATCGTCAGTTTCCTTCTGTAGAATTAGGTTGGGAATTCCATTTGAAAAGAGCCATCTTCAATGCAACCCACTCCATTGTCTCTCTTTAGCGTTAAAAGCCTTCTAGGTTACATGGCTGCATGGCTTGAAAAAGGGCTTAGAAGTTGAGGTGGAAGATCTCATCATACATTTTATTTATGACCTTTAAGTGATTGAATGATTCAGGCTTAACTTTCAAAAAGACATACTAAGATAGGGACCCATTTAGGTCCAGGGGAAGCTAAAAAAAAGCCCAGGTTCTCCAAAATAACATGGTGTCTGTGGGATCACATTTATTAACAGAAGCAATTTTGTTAATGCTAGACAGCAAGCTTTCTCTTAGATAAAATTTGTAGAACCTGTACTTATGTTTTGACTCTGAGTCCAAATTAAGGCCTATTAGGTTTGTTTTTTTTGTTTTTAATCTGTTTTCTCTTACATCCCAAAATAATGTATTTGTTTCCTTCATCCCTCTATGATTTCGGTACTAATAAACATCACTTGTAGGTTACTTTTCAGGTTATTTAAGCAGCAAGCACATCCCCAGGGCTGTGCTGAGATAATCAGGCTATCAAACTGCCAGTACAAATTTTGCTACACACTGCAATTACTTGAGTGTTCAATCACAGGCAGTGTTTATTGTGATGTGATCACGCTCTGTGAATGTGCTGCTTCCCTCTTGACTGTCACCTGCTATTTTATTATTGAAAATAGCAAAGAAGAGTCAGACAGAAACTTTTATAAACTGATTATTTAAACTTGTCAGACTATCTGATATCAACATAAGCTTTACTTCCCCCACCAACGATAAAGCCAAAGTGCTACATCCAGACAGGTACTTGGATGTTGCAAAGCAGAGCATTTCCACAGCTCAGTATGAGGTACATGAACATCAGTGGAGTCTGAAATGCAGTCACGTGCCTAGGATCTTCACCAGATCATAGAGAGGCATGCTGGAGCGTGCTTCCAAGTAACAGCATGTTGACTTACAGAATTAGTTGATAGGCCACACCAGGCACAATAATATCTGTAGCTCACTCTCCAACCCCTCTACTAAAGCTAATTCACTGTACCTGAAAAGTCATGAGCATCTTGGGTAAAAAGAAAAAGTAAATATGAGCATAGCACTCATACCTTGAGCACCTGGATAGTTAGGATGTCTTGGGTTCAGCTCTCCTCTGAGACAGTCACATGCTTTAACACTTCTGCAGGGAGTTAAGAAATGTGTCTAAATTTCCGTAGGCTAAGAAGCTTTCAGGCAGGTTTTCTGTAGCGAAGCACAGACAGAGTCTGTGCTTATTGGGGTGTGGAATGGAGACTTCACTTGGATATCAGACTGGAAGCTTGTGACTTCTGGCAAGAGCAGGAAAGCTCCTTCTCCTCCACCTGCAGATCTGCAACTACAGAACAGATTCAGTACCCCAGTGGAAGATGCGAGGCTGGGAAGTATGTCCAATGAAGAATCAGAGCTGGCCAAAACCAAACTGTGCAGCAGCAACAAGGTGAAGTGGTGAGTAATAGCAGTGAGATATTCCCTGCCATGAGGCTTCCTTCTGCTCATCTGAGCATCAAGGACTGCTGGGAAGAGATGGGACCCACCTGACCAAGCAAGAGAAACCCCTCTTTGCCAACAGGCTGGCCACCCTGGTGAAGAGCTTTGAAATAGGAACAATGAGGGAGAAACAACAAAAAGTGAGGAAATGGTGGACTGGGTTGGTAAGAAAAGGATACATAAAGAGAGATCTTGACTAACTATATTCAGATATCTGGAGACTGAAGTTTCTTCAAGTGAATGTGTACATGTTCCAGATGATGCCAAACCTCTTCTAGAGGAAACATTCTAAAATTGGGTTTTATAGCTGAGAATACCTTTTCATTCATTAGCTGGGACTTCAGCTCTGGAAAAAGTCCCCTGGTGGAAGATGACATCTGTTACACAAGAAACCACTTTGGCTTTTAAAGGGACACTTCAGATTGAATTTATTTGATATTTAAAATACAAATAAATCCCACAGTACCCTAGTTATGGTTAATTTTGCATGGGGAATTGTAACTATTTGCCTAAGACAGTTCAGTCAATGACAAAGTCACTGTGCTCTTGGTTCCCATTGTAATTTTAATGTACTTTGGAGGTTTTCAATAATTGTAGGAGCGGCAGAAACCTTGGAGTACCACTGAAATACCCTACTAACGAGCAAGTAGCAGTGTTATTCCTGAGCTGAAAATTTTTGAATTGATTTGGGAGAATCCTAGTAAAGCAACTGTGAATCATTGGAATGACAGTCATAGATCGCTATGCTGAGGTCCATTTGGAGGTATGGCTGCATACAAATGATGATTATATATTTGCCTATCACCTGAGACTTAAAAAGGCATTAGCTGTCTTGATGATAAGTACAGACCATGAGCAGAAGCCGGAGTTAGGAGAATTGCTGCACCTGTCTGTGCTTCATGCTGTCTTCCACACAAATCAGTTCAGTCTTGTCATGTTGACTCTGAAGCTAATTAGCATTCCAGGCCATTTGTAAAGCAAGGACATGTCTCCATCTGAGTTTGAGAGAAAGAAAATCTGTGTGTCACCATGAAGAGAAGAGTCCTAGGCTTTGAAGATGCACCTGCAGGGGCAACAGGTACTAAATACCTACATACAGACAGGCTGCAACCAGGTCCAGCAGCATTCTGCCTGGATTTCAGGGTCACGAACAGACTTGAGCTTAAACCTACATGTGATTCCAACTTTCATTTTTTGAATGCAAGCTGGGAAATGGGATCTGACTGTGATGTGTTATATTTACTGTGATAACTGTTGTTATCCTCAAGCCTGTTAGTACTGACACTGAGCCTAGAAACTTACCACAACCAATGAAGCCATTCAGCACTCAAGCTATGCATTTTCTGAAATATTTATGCCTTTTAAGTTTGGAGTTTACCTGACTACTGCTTATCTTCAGCATGGGGAGTCATCTAATACCTGCAGCAGTTCTCCCAACAATTCTCCCTGGTTTCCTACGACCTCTTCTTCTGTTAGTACATGCTTTCAGGAACAGTGTACACTGATTCCTCTGTGCTCTGCTGAACGAAACGCACTTGCTTTAAATCATTCCTCTACAGACCATATAAGTCTCTCGTGTATTACAGATCATCTTCCATCAGCTGATTTTCAGAGTTAAGTATTTATTTCTGTGCTCAGCAAGATTGACAACAAAGAAACAAAATTTAACACATTTTAACTTCTTCATTTATCTGCTACAAAATATTAATATTACCTTATGTATCCTTACATCTTTCACAAAGCCATTTTTGCCTATCACAAGGCAATGACACTCTCAGTGGAAACACTGCTGCTGGAGGGTATTTCAACAGTTGGTATTTGAGCAGGAGCTTCCATGCCCAAAGAGGAGAGAGCAGTTGACAAGATTTAGGCAATGTGAGGTCAGCTCTCAAGATCCAACGCTTTTTGTCATCTACCACTGCTGAAGTCTGCTCTACATCATTAGCAGAGAGAAGAGTAATTACCAATAGATTCAGGAAAGAAGCCACCTGACTCCAAATACTACTTTAAAGATGATCTGGCAGCTGATGCTTGGAAGGAAGAGAATTCTGTTTTGTGGTCTCAGGAATGATCACATCACTGCTATTCTTGTAGTGTAATAAACTGCAAAAGGCCACTTTTTCGCAGTTGACTAATTCATGACTCATTCTTCATGTTGCCTTAATATGGTTCCCCATGCTGTTGATGTCAAATGATATATTTATTCATTCTGCTGAGGTTTTTATCTATGCAAAAATTAAGTGAATGCAATAAGAATGAACAAACTTGAAAAGACACTTTGAGGCATGTTTGATTGTGGAATGGATATGAAAAATGAGCTCTTCATTACTGTGCCATCCTTACAGCACCACTGACTTACACATTGCTGACCTAAACACCCAATTTCTGAAAAGTAACTAAATGGCATGTGTTAACTAATTATTATTAACCACTGTAAATGTTAAAATTATGACCTGATTGTGAACAGATAGAGCACATTCCTTTAGAGTGTATTAGTAATAGGCTTTAAAACCAGAAAGAGAGCACATGTTCAGCTGCGGAAAAAAGCAGGAAAATAATGAGAAAATAATCTTCTAACATAACTTAATAAAGGAACTTACATAGTAATTACCTTTAGCTGAAAGAAAAGCGACAAGTAATTTGACATGAAAATATCAGCTTCCAAGTGTTACTGAAGAACCAATTCTCGACTTCTGACATCCACCTGATGTCAACTGGAGTTGTGCATGCAAATATTTCTATTTTTATTGCTGAGTCAAAACCAGAGATTCCTACTCACTTCTACTAAGACCACTGTGGGTCATGGTTACAGGCAAAATAAAGGAAACAAATAGAATTTGGTCTAAGGTGTCAGGGTCCTGAGGTTATTCAGAGGCTTTTCTGGTTATGCCCAGTCTTTCCCAGGGCCTCCCCCCACTCCTTATCATGTCCCAGGACCCCATTTCAGCCCAGTCAGAGGCCATCAGTTCCTTGCCTGGGGCAGGCAGGGCAGAGCCTCTGGCTGTAGGACAGGACCTGGAGTGGCAGAAAAAGACTTAACTGCAAGGTTCAAGCAAACAACTTGAACTTCGCTTGCAGATTTAACTGCAACATTCAAGCAAATGATTTATTTGAACTTCACTTACAGAATTAACACACCACTTTTGCAGGTATACAGATACGATGGAGGAATGCACTACTGCAATTGTAAAAACAAGAGTAGTACACTATTACAACCATAAGTGAGTCACAGGCAACCACAAGCACACATGTGTTTACAAACTTAAAGCATAAACAATATTCACTTACCTTTCCAGGTAAGGGCTCTCAATCCCAGGAAAACTACCTCGACCGGCATCCCAATCAAGGGGGGGAAGGGTTCTCCTTCACAAGCCAACTGTACAATTAGAGAAGTGACTCCCCAGTTTCCAACCTGAATCTTAGGATTTTTATTCCCTGACTTGTGGAGTGGTGCGTATGACCATGTCTGAGTGGATTATGACATATGACTGAGTGGATTATGTATATCTTAGTGGAGTTTCCCCTTATCTTTCTTTTGCTGGCCTGTGATTGTTTGAATACACAAGGCTGTCATTTGAAACTGAAGCTGAAACTCCACCTTTTATTTTTTTTTAACCTTGCTTCCTCAGGCAACTGAATAGTGGTTGGATTGAGACTCAGGGCATACTATTTGTTAAGGGATTTCAAGGCTCATTTCAGGTTTTGGTTCTTTGAATGGTGCAGCCATGGCCCTGTTTAGTTTAGGGTTTATCAGACAAGCCAGGGCTAAGCTGTCTACACAGGTCCCTGTGAGTCATCTCTGCAGAGAGAGAGGGCCTCAAGGCAATCTAAGGCTGGGTCGCTTTTGTAACACCCCCATGAGTTGCCTGTGTGCACTAGACATGGTGAGACTAATTTGTGAACTATGAGCTGGACAATCCATACACCTGGCCAGCAAGATCCTGCTCTGCACACCCTGTGTGCAGCCCAGAGTTCATGCTTCAGCTCACCAGACAAGGTGAAATGCAAAACGTCAGAATCATAGAAATATATAATAGTTTGGGTTGGAAGGGACCTTTAAGGTCACCTAGTCCAATCGCCCTGCAATAAGCAGGGACATCTTCAACTAGATCAGGTTGCTCAGAGCCCAGTCCAGGCTGACCTTGAGTGTTTCCAGGGATGGGGCATTTACCACCTCTCTGGGCAACCTCTCCCCTGTTTCACCACCCTCATTGTAAAAAAATTTTTATATCTAGTCTGAATCTACTCTTTTCTAGTTTAAAACCATCGCCCCTTGTCCTATCACTACAGACCCTACTAAAAAGTCTGTCCCCATCTTTCTTATAAGCCCCCTTTAAGTATTGAAAGGCTGCTATAAGGTCTCTGTGGAGCCTTCTCTTCTCCAGGCTGAACAACCCCAACTCTCTCAGCCTTTCTTCATAGAAGAAGTGCTCCAGCCCTCTGATAATTCTTGTGGCCCTTCTCTGGACCCACTCCAACAGGTCCACGTCTTCCCTGTGATGAGGACCCCAGAGCTGAACACAGTACTGCAGGGGGGGTCTCACCAGAGCAGAAGAGAGTGGGAGAATCCCCTCCCTTGACCTGCTGGCCACACTTCTTCTGATGCAGCCCAGGATACAATTGGCTTTCTGGGCTGCAAGCGCACATTGCCTGGTCATGTTGAGCTTTTCATTCACCCATACCCCCAAGTCCTTCTCGGCAGGGTTGTTCTCAATCTCTTCATCCCCCAGCCTGTACTGATACTGGGGCTTCTTGAATGTCATAAGGTTTACATGGGCCCACTTCTTGAGCTTGTTCAGGTCCTGCTGGATGGTATCCTGTCCCTCAGGCATGTCAACCACACCACTCAGCCTGGTGTCATCTGCAAACTTGCTGAGAGTGCACTCGATCCCACTGTATGTCACTGATGACAGTACCAGTCCCAATATGGACCTGTGAGGGACACTACTTGTCACCAGTCTCCATCTGGATATTTAGCTGTTGGCCACTACCCTTTGGATGTGAGCATCCAATCAATTACTCATTCATTGAACAGTCCACCCATCAAATCCATATCTCTCCAATTTAGAGAGAAGGATGTTGTGGGGGACTATGTCAAAGGCCTTACAGAAGTCCAGACAGATGATATCCGTGGCTCTTTCCTTGTCCAGTGATGCAGTCACTCCATCACAGAAGGCCACTAAGTTTGTTAGGCAAGATTTGCGCTTGGTGAAGCCATGTTGGTTGTCACGAATCACCCCCATGTGTTCCATGTGGTTTACCATAGCATCTAAGAGGATCTGTTCCATGATCTTCCCAGACACAGAGGAGAAACTGTTACAAAATGTAACCTGGTTTTGGTATAGGCAATGTATTACATGAGTAAAGTGATCACACCTAAGATTTCACCTGCAGACTATATAATACAAGCCAGGTAGGTGCAAATCACTAAGTTTAAGCACTTACACCCTGTACAGCTCTTCAGAGAGATGTAAAAGACAGGTAAATTAAGTTTCCAAGTTTAAGATATTTATCCTTTTTAATTATGCGTATTTTATCATGGTGAGACCAGAATTTTAAGGAATTCTGAGTAACTGTAGATGATCTTCCCAGAGTCTAAATCAGTTACATGCAGAAAGAGAAATGAGAATGTCCTCTGTAAGCAGTGCTGATTTATTCAGAATTCAAATTAAATTGGTTATGAAAGTCAGAAATACATTAATGAAGATTAACAATAGAACCCTAAGGAACCTGAATAACTGAACTGGAAATATGAGAATGATTGATGCAGCAATGGTAACAAAAGCCCTTCTGAGAAAAGAAAACTCCCAGTGTTATTATGGAGAATGAGGAGGGCAGTGAACCACATATCGGATCCCAGAGCCTCCATGTCACTTGTTAGGAAGCAGTTGGAGGCAGCTAATTCTACACAAAGGCAAGTCCCTTGGCTGGGATTCTGTAATAGTGACTTGGATGCAATTGCTTTTTGGAAAGCTTTCAAGAAATGTATTTTCATAATTTCATAATTTTATTTTTCCATAATAACATGAGTACAAGCAAGCAAAGGCAAAGACCTAACTAAACAAAGCACACAGTCAATAAAAAAACAACCCACACTTTTCTATTACAGGTAAATAAATTTTCTGTACTGCTGCATTATGGAAAGCAATCTTGGCAGAATCCAGAAAACTAGCTTTGATTCTAGTCCCTTTTGAAGTGAGGAGCTAAGTACATGTTTCTGTATGATGTTTGTGCCTAACAGGAGAGATTAATGTTCAGAACCCAAGAATATAAACCAAAAATAAAGTTTTTTCTCGATGCTCAAGTTTGACTAAGATGCCATTGCTCTTGGGAAGTATTTTACCCATCTGAGTTGGTTTCCCTTTTGTGCAAAATGGTCATAACCTCTCTTGTTTCCAAAGACGTTTATAAAAAACTGGCTTAGTTCCTACACTGAAGCCTTCCTTTTCTGCCATGAAAAAATAGACAATTTATATTTCCAGAGTACTACACACTTGGTAAGTTGTCTACAATTCCTATTGACATATTCCTATTGAGCTATTAAACTAACCTGTATTTGCACATCACGGAAGGATCTACAAGACAAACTCTTCAGAAACATTTTCACAATTATTATATTTTCCAAAATCTTTCTGTGTTTTAATAGGGGAAAAAAAAGCTCTCCTACTTAAAATGAAGGTCATACTACAACACAGAAAATATGTGATAGAAATATCCCCATTTGGAAATATGCAAACCCCTCCCCAAACAAAAGCCCAACCCCCACACCAAGCTGAAGCTGAGCTATATTTTTTTTAGAGAAATAAAGTACAGGCTTTAAAATTACCTGACAGCTTTTTATAATTCTTCTGGCACCAGGAAAAATCAGAGATGTAATATTTTGAAATAAACATAGCAGAGTATGGGTAGAAGATATTTCTTATTAAATAGCCACATTTCTCTTCAAAGGAATTCTATGCACAAAAATAAATTTAGCACTTCATTAGCAACATTATGTACAGAAATGACACTTTTCTTTCTGTTTGTTTTGAACCACTGTCACAGAACCCCTGGCAGTAGGAGGCAGGCTGAAGTAGAACAAGTTTTTTCTGATGTTAAAAGCCACCAAGATTTATTCCTTCTCCAGCAGTGATATATTTGATTCTGTTTTGAGAAGAAGTTTCTATATTCAGCAAGTACCTATGTTTTCTGTTTAAAATGTATTTTAAATAATTTGAATAACTTTGGGAGTGACTGTGGAGAAATAGCAGAGATTTTCTGAGGGCTTAAGGCATTTATAATTACTCTGATGGATATTGGACTCTTCAGACACACAAAACAGAGGATCACAGACAGAGGTGGAAGTGAAATATTAGCTCCAAATAATATTAAATCTGTTAAACTTGCTGTATGTTATGAAAACTGCATGCTGTATATGCCCCCTTCTTCATTTTAGATTTCACACCTGAGCCCAATTTCAAGCACGCTGGTACCAGACAATATTTTAGGTAGAAAACTAGCTTGAAGCAGTATCAATATTTTCCCTTCATTCTGAATTTCATTTCCATCTGAATCCAAAGCACAAATCAAGCCATAGTGTAATCCTGAGCTGAACTGAACTGCTGTAGCAATGATAAAAGAGAATGAAATGGAACCAGAAGTTTCAGTCAAGAAAGGCTGGATCTTCACAGGAAGCAACCAAACAAATGAACAAAAATAGACACCAAGAAGACTTATATCTGGACTGCTTTGAGGGTGGTAGGTTGTATAAAGTTAACCATGATGCTGGCCACTTCCTGGTATCTTAATACAGACATTCAGAAATAACAAATCAGGTCTTCTAAAACTAAGTATTTCAAAATGAGTTGCTGAGATGAGAAGCTCTGGTGCTGGCAGGATCCGCAGCAGAGCTGTCCAGTGTGGTGCATGGGGGGGGGTTCTGAACTGGGGGAACCTCAGGGGGAGCCGAAAGAGCTGCCGGGAGCCCACAGCTCATGCCGCAGTGGCTGAGGAGACCTGGGTGAGGCCAGGAGAAATGGCGGCCAGGCTGCCTGCCGTGTATAAAAGAAGTCCCCAGGGAGTGCTAGCAACCAGGAGCACTACAAACAGGGCAGCAAACAGGGCATGACACAGCAGCAAGGACATGGCACAGCAGGTCACATGGAAGGGCATGCAGGAAGGGTGCTGAAGCTCTGCCAGCTCGACCAGAAAGTGATGGTATCCACCTGGCTGAAAGCCATGGCCTCTCTAAGCTCTCCACCCACCACGACTGACGGCTGATGTAGCTTCCCAGACGGAGCTCCAGTGGGAACACGCTGCCACCCAGGTGTCAGGCCGCAGGCTGTGCCCTGTTCTTGAGCCAGGAGGGCAGCAGTGAGCAGAGCTGTGGGAGGTGTGCCCAGGGAAAGGAGCTCCTCTGCTTAGTGACAGAGCTCCAGGAGGTGGTGAGTAGGTTGAGTAGCATCAGGGAGTGCAAAAGAGAGGGAGAGAGACTACTGGAATCGCACCCTACCTTCCCTGGGACAGGCCCAACAGAACACATGATACGGAGGATTCCCTCTCCTCTCTCCACCTGGGTGAACGCGATGACTCGAGGGATGGGGGACAATGGCCACAAGTTCCCGC
>JANZLQ010000134.1:0-23825 GCA_026212715.1 Elanus axillaris | reverse complement strand
GTCCAACTGAGGAGGGGGAGTGATAGAGCGGCTTTGGTGGGCACCTGGCGTCCAGCCAGGGTCAACCCATCACACAAGTAAAACCCGGGACCTGTCTTTGGCTTTCAGTGTATACAGCTAGAAATAAATCTTCTACCCAGTCACACAGGGCAAATTCACCTTCCTTGACCTTAATTTTTAAGACTCTTATCTACCCTGGCGATCTTGGTTTCTCATTCCCTGCCCCTTCTATGCCCCTTCATTGATCTCAGAAGGCTCTCTGTACATAGACATGGTCAGGATAGACAGCAGTGACCTGTGGAGCAGATAAGAGATGCAGAGTACTGACTAGAGAGAAAATATGCAACAAAAGATTGCCCATCATGAACATGTTAACTAGCTTTTTACATGGAGAGTGGCACTGAGCTGGGTTTATGTACAATCTAGTTTATGTCTCATACCATTTTCAAGCTTCATTCATCTATGCTTCTGTGAATGCTCCAGGTCCCCCCCTGCTTCCTGCAGGTGTAGGTTCTCTGTTTCACATTTGCTGAGACAAATATCTGTGGCTAAGAAACATATAGGTATATAGTACAGTGTATGGAATTTGATGTGGAGTAGGAAAGGAGCATTCTGTATGTGCTTTAATACTTACAAAAAGCATTTTTTTTCTGGAAGAACTATATTCCAAAGGTATCAGGTGCTGGACTGACTTGCTGCTACTGCATATTCTTGCATTGTCCCAATACTGCTATGTGGAAGCTTGTATGATCAGCTCTGCAACACTCTTATAAGCACAAAGAAATAACAATAAAGCTGTTTAGTTTGTAAACTGGAGAAGAATAAATGGCACTCTGATACTATTTCAGCCAAATAATGCCTCTTAGACTCTGCAATTACTGACTTATTTTGATCTGATTATTTTACCTTGGGGGGTCAACTTTAGGGAAGAAACCATTCTCTTTCCATTGTCCTTGTCCATGCTCACAAAACTTTAATAAAGCAAGGTCAGAGGAGTTGTTAGGGATCTTTTTCTTGTCTTGGTGCTAGTCTCCCATTCTTCTTTCATATAGACTTCAGCCCTAATTAGGCTCTTTTAATTTTAAATTGTTTTGTCTCATGTTGCAAACAAATCAATCAGGACCCATCCATATGAATACAGAACATCCACGGAAGCAAGTATTGATCTCTCCTTAGCTGTTTTTTATTATACAGTTCCTTGGTGTGAGGAAGACACTAAACAGAAGCTGACAGACATTACATCTCACACATATTCACATACTGACAAATACAGTTTTAGGAATTTTTTTTCCCCCATTAAGAATGTTCTTGCTTGAAAAAGGGTTACAAATACATTCCTTCTATTCTCTTTTTCAGTGTTGAAGAGTAGAAACTTGCACAGGTATTGGGAGTCATTACTTACTCTGGTCAACAAAGAGTGTGGTTGTCTTGCAATGATTACTTGCATGGTAGAAATATTTATATTTCCTGCTTTGTAAATTGGTGTTACTAGTACAGTTTAGAAGACAGG
Source organism: Elanus axillaris (assembly GCA_026212715.1). Classification (NCBI taxonomy): domain Eukaryota; kingdom Metazoa; phylum Chordata; class Aves; order Accipitriformes; family Accipitridae; genus Elanus; species Elanus axillaris. The sequence goes on along the minus strand of JANZLQ010000134.1, from coordinate 22,315 downwards.
TATTTTGCAGCTACCACAAAGTCCCTTGCTAGCCAGATTGGTATAGAGAGTGAAGGCCAGCCAAGTTATTTTAATAAAATTTGTAGCTTTTCCACGGGAAAAAAAAGACTGCAGAAACAAAAATAGACCATTTAGAATCCTGCCACTTTTCCATATTAACCTATTGCTGTCTGTTGTGCACAAATGTCTGAACTACCATGAGATCAATGGTCAGCATTGTCAAAAGTAGCTGCATGAAGATGATGAAACACAGGACTAAGAGACTTGAGGTCACCTTGTTGACAGGGAAGATGGACTAATCCTCTTATGTCATAATAAAAAAGGAGTCCCAAATCAAACCTCAAAAAAGCCAGGCCCATTCCTTTATATTGCTTACTGTGTTTTTTGAGGACCACTCCTTGGTTGGGTGTGCTTCATATGGTGGTTGTTACCAGTGGCTGTTATGGTTAAGCATCTCCTTCCACTCCCATAGTCATACTTTCCCCTCTCATCTTCTGATAGCTGGATGCCAAAGAACTCCATCATGGCAGAAAGTCCCAAGGGCTGCTGCTGTCTTTGCTAGTTCAAACTTTGTGGAAACAGGAAAAAATACCTGTCCTCCATGGAGGAGAGCTGTTGGCTCACACACAATCTTAGCCCATTGCAGCTGAATTTCTTGTGTCAACTTCCTCTCCAGCAACTGCTTTAGTTCAAAGAAAGGTCAGAGTAGGATTGTGAATGCACCAAGAGTGTATAAAGGCAGCTTTCAAACAAAGTTTTCACTTTTGTTCCTCTCTCAGCCATTGTGCTGATTGTAATAGGTCACATTGGGTAGACACCAGGATCAGGCCCACTGGGTCTAAAAATCTGTTTGGAAGTTTTTAAAGTTTATTTTATCCACCTTTACACTACCAAGTGGTTAATTCTCTAAATGGGCTGTTGACTTCTCCTTTTAATCCCCATGTATGTTGATTTGCTGTGATTAAGTCAACCTAAGAATCCTTCAAACACACCTGCAGCTTTGGAATTTAAATGTAAACTGCTTCTATGAAAAACAAATCAAATGTGCATTGAAGACCTCCCAAAAGTACATTAATATATATTATTCTGAAAATTCTTGGTGGAATAAATTGAGAGCTTCAGCAATGCTTCTTTCAGCAGTGCCAGATCCAGAGACATTTGAATTAATTTTGTTTCTAAATTGAGTTTCTTTCCAAATTCCAGGCTAAACCAGCAGTCATCTGTATTTCTTAGCATTTCCAGTGAAAGTATCTGCTATACTGGACTGATGTGAAAATATAGTAAGTGAATAAAAGAAGTAAGGAACAGAGTATTCTGAAGAAGATAAGAACTGGATGTGGGATGACAATGAAATATGAATGTCTTCTATAGGTTAAGAAAATTTGGCAAAGGTGATTTCTGTTGTTATTTTAATTTTTCATCGTCCATATGGTGAGAACTGCTTCCAAAGTATAAACCAAACCAGTCAAAAAAGAAAGATACTGGAGTCTTAATCAAAGACACTTTTTAATTAGTTTTGCTTCTCTGTTTTGCCCAGTGAAGAAGGCTGAAAGGAATCCTTCACCCTGAAATGTCATTCACATTCATCCATCACCATGTCAGAAATAAGACCTTTTAAGCTAAAGGATAAATTAATCTAATGGTACCATAACCCAAACAAAGAAGGGAATGTCCTTGTACGCAAGCAGCTTCATGTGTTATGGAAGAAAGCTGATAGATACACATGCATACACACACTCTCACTAACACACGGGGGAACCCATGTGTGAACGTGCACACACATATATATTTCATGTATAAAATGAAGATTAATTTTCATTTTGGCTTTGGAAAATAAATTCTGCTTACAGTAGGACCACTTGACACAATACTGGCAGCAAAAAGTGCCCTTAGTATTGATAAAAATCAATGACATAATTCCTTCCATGCTATCAGCAAGGAGCCAACAAATTCAGTTTTTCTTAATCAGATTCACTAACTTCCGTATGTAAAGTATTATTTCCTACTTTCATAGCTGATTTTATAATTTTTCAGTCCTTTTTATTTGTCTTTTTTACCTATTTTAACATGGTCAGTCTATTAAGTATTTGCTGTCTTTATAGTGTTGACAGCCAGCAAGATTGGAGAAGATCAAATGTCACTCCATTTTGGTGAGCACCTCTATGAATAGCATTTCTAATTTTCAGGCTCAAGAGACTGAATTTAGTCACCAGACTGAATGTAGAAGCCTACATCCTACTACATCACCTGGTCTCCTCTTACAGTTAGCAGAGAGAAATAAACACTTTCAACTGGTGATTCATTTTACCCTGGAATAGACATCTAAAGTTGTTTAGATGCCTCAAGTCAGAAGTCCATTTGTTGTTTTTTTTTTCTCATTTGATTATAAAGAAATCTCAGGAGGATGAGGTGACATGTAGAGGTCTATACTACACATACCTAACTTAATGTGAAAGAAATCCCCCGCAAAGGTACAAGTTCAGTAACGTGGGGGGATCTTGATTAGAAACCATGGAGCTAATAAAAAAAAGGCAATTTTCATTCTTGGTGTGGCTCCACCATTTACTTTTTGTATGCTTAGTTTCTTCTGCTATATATTCCCTGCCTCTAAGAGAGGACACCTACCTAAGCAGAGTTTCATCTAGCAGATATATATATATAAACTTTATAGTAAACATGATATTGCTAGGTGCAAAATATAACGTGATGCTAACTTCTTGGAGATTGGAGGACCCATTGTCATTTAATTTCAACAGTTGTCCTTAGTGAAAGCTGCTTAGTTTGTTTTATTTAGGCAGAGTCTAGCAGAAGCAGGAAGTCATTAATTCGGTAGCATTAGGCATTGTTTAGAGAAATCAGCCTGCAAGTCCTCTGCCTTGCACTTAAACAGAGAACAAGCTCATTGATTTTACATATTAGTAAGTATTGAACTGGTGTTCAAAGAGTGTTTCTGTTCAAAAAATTTTTTTTCTAATTGTACAGAACAAGTTTAACAGGAGTGTTATTTTTGCCAGGTTTCTTAAAAATTATTTAGAAAAGTACTAACCTGTCAGTGAGAAAGAAAAGTAACCAGTTCAATATTCAGTCTGAAAAAATGAGTGCAACGGACTAGAAGGAACTTCTTGAATTAAGGGTGGCAGAAAGAAATTTTTCATTATAGACTTAGCTGTAATGACTATCTCTTACGGTTCATTTTGGCAGGGTGGTGAGACTCCCACATTTCCTCCCTCAGAAAACCAGTGAGCAGATGAGCATGCTGAGTGTAGTCTAATATCACATGTTATAATGAAATATGTGAAAACACAGCATGCTTGGCTTGAAGTTTGTAGTTTTTCAGCAATAAACATTATTTACTTTGTGCAATGGACACAAAATCCTTGGACTGAATTGTAATGTAGCACTGTGGTAATAGTGATTAATTCACCAGCTGTCATACTGTAGGTAGTGCCTGTTACCCTTATCAAATCATAAATACTTGGTTAGAACACTTACAGAAAATGCAGATACAGTAAGAAATATCCAGGGTTATTATTACCTGTGCAAGTGTTCTTTATTTAAAGTAGAAAACCAAGAAAATATTTAGTGGTATGACTTAAAATGCAAAAGACAAGAGGGCAGGTAGCAATCAGCCCCATGTTTAAGGAAACTCGGTTTTTGAACTACTTACAGCAAAACACAAAATTTAGGGACTCTAGAGAAAAATGGATCTAGCCCAGCCTCTTTGTTCTCTCACAGTTCCCAAATGTATGCTGCAGAAATAAACAGCTACATAGAATTTCTTGTTAACATCTTTGCAAATTTATCAGTCTTGCTGCAACCTAGCAAGATGTGTCAATTTTGATCAGTTAACAGAAAAGGAGTATGAAAAGTTTATATGAAATATCTGTTATTTTCAATTCATTTATTTGCAGATGTGCTATTCAGACATTGTATGCATTTCTCATTATATTATCTCTCTAGTTTAGATTGTGTACTCTTTGTGGCATAGATATTATCTTAGTAGTTTCCTAGGCAGTATGTACACACTATTACCACCACTTACAGTAATAATTCAACGATCACCTGCTGAGTCTTTTCTTATTTCTATGATTCATACTGTAGAGAAGTGACACAATTAGTAGTTGGCTTTGAATCATTCTGAACATTAGTGCTGTTAGGATATATTTACATGGGATTTAAGTCCTTGAATGTCTGTGCAGTACTTTGCTTTTGTTGTTTCCAGAGAAACATGGGAATGGCAGACATTTCTTTGCTTAAGTTTAATTTTAGAGTAAGTTCCAAATTTCCAGAAAATGGAAATACCATTTTGTGAAATGTTTCATAGCTAGAGAATTTTGTTTCATAAGATAAGAAAAACTGCAAAATTTCAGTGTTTCCATATCCAAGAGACCCTAAAACATGATATATGTCAGATATATAAAAATGTGATGTTTTGATGAAAACATGGAGAATAACTAAAAGAAATATCTTAGGTGAAAATGGTGAGGAAAAGGACTCACAAAGAATGTGTCAATAGCAGCAATGCTGAATTTCAGCTTCTTTGGCCTAATTTTCATTTTGTCACCCAAAGCAGGAGAGGATGGAGACAAAGTTAGGTATCTCTAGAAAAGGACACATAGCACAGAATTCAGAGAGTTGACAGTGTCTAAAAGAAGAGCTGATTTTTCTCCCTTTAAAGCCGAGAAGGAAACTTTTAAGTAGAAAAGTTATTTCAGAAATCATGTGTTTTGGAAATGAGACCAGTACTGGCAAATATCTTAATCTGTATTCTTGATTCCTTTTTCATTCTCAGTCCTTCATTTACATCCCTACTAAACAATGAGAAAAAATTTGAAATGTCAACTACTTGAAATCAGGAATATTGAAACTGCTGTACAAGTTACCTTATGTGCATTTTCTTCAAAAAATAAAAATTATACCAGGAGCAGCAGATGCCAATATGTAAATTCATTCTTCTAACAGTGATTTCAATCAAATAAAGAAAATACAGTCAGAACTCTGCTTGGTGGATCTGCATTATTGCATATCTCAAAGACATAGAGATGTCAAAGACATCTCAAAGTGGCAAGAACCATTACTAAATTACTTTGTAATATGATTTTTTAAAAATTCAAACTAAAGTTTCTACAATTACTAATTGAAGGGAACTAACTAAGCATGAATATTAAAAACAAACAAACCCCATTGTCAAACTGATCTTAAAAGTGAAATAATGATTTTCCTTGTTTAGCTTTGCTGGCTTTTCACTTGTCAACCTTTCCTTACTGTTCCTGGGGCTAATATTCACACGTTCGTGTTGATGTCCAGGAAAGCCACATAAACTTTAATATGTAGATTTGATGAGATCCAGAGTTCAGAATATAAGGTGGGATTGGAAGTGAAGATTGCTTTGTGGTGATTTTACAGCATGCTTCCTATTAGCAAACTGAATAAAACCATTGGATGCTCTTAGGTAAACTCAGTGGGAATGCTTTGCATCATGTGATAGTCCTGTTAATCTGAAAATATATTTTATTCAGTATGCTTCCTTAATTTTGAAGTAAGTGGGAAGACTGTAGAAAAACAAAAGACAGGCCTAGAGGAAGGAGTCATGCATGGTGTCACTATGTCCAAATCATCTTTCAGAGGCCTGACACAGTAAATTGGAATACCCTTCCCTAGAATAGATCCTATGTAATTTTCCTAGGTTTGTGTATTACAATAATGTAAGTGAGAGCATATACTGAGACTGTTTCTGTTGCTGGGTCATTAACATCCTTGTAATGGGAGTCTATGCTTATTCACAGCAGACTGTGTAGATTTGTTATTGTTCAGATAGGTCAGAAACCATAGCAATTGCATTATGTACAGAGAGGTAGTCTAGATAGACACCTGAAAGAAGTTATTGCTGAAAGCAGTGAAGGGGCTCCAAAGAAACAAGTAGAAACCAGTAATGAAAAATGTCGGAAAGGAGCCTTAAGGGAAAGCTTGTAAACAAGCCAGCATGAGAAGTGATCTCAATTGTATCTAAGTTTTGCATGGAAGAGTTTCACAGTCAGGTTAACTTTCTGCATTATATTTAGGCAGAGGGAAGATCTGGGATTCTATATGGGATTGCCTCAGGAGCTAAAGATACCTGTACAAGCCCTGAAGATACTATTTTTCTTATTATTATATATGGAGGGAGGCTTAGTGCCTGGTTTGCACTGCATACATACAGTTTGAAAAGGTAGAAGATTTAGCTTTTGTTTTATTAACAACTCTTCATCTTCTTTTTTTTTTTATTTAATGTGTATATTTCTTTTGCCAAAGAGTTAAACTGAGAATGTACTAAATCATACCCCTAGCCAGAGAAAGAGAAACCGAGGGAGTATGTTTCTGCGTATAAAAAACACACTCATACCTGTATCCAGGGGAAGGATCTTCCCCATAGGCAATCAAAAATACAAGGTTCACATTTGCCAGAAATACTATATTAACTTTCTGAAAAGTATCCTGAGAAAAACACAAGGACAAAATAGTGCTTAGGAGAGTATTGTATGAGAAACTGTATAGAGTCTCTGACAATATCTTTATGGTAAAATACTTTAGAGAGATTTGAGATGCTTATCCACTCTTTCAGAAAGCAAAACTTTACTTCAGATATGGTAAGATTATATTCCCTACCTGCCCAGGGATGAGTTGATGAAGTCAGAACTGTTTCAGCAATAGCCAGAAGGCTGAGTTCTACAGAGAGGTGGAAAACTGGATTTCTCTCTGCACTTTACTGCCAGAATTTTAGCAATATACAACTCTGTTTAGCACATCAAACCCAGCAACATTGGTACTGTTCTGTGGGAGTTTCCTTGGCTTTGTATGTACATAAAACATTTGAAATGTGGTCTTATTTTTGAATATATTGCCAAACAATAGAACAAGTGTATATTATGCTTTGTATTGACTTACCAAGCTGAAAAAAATTAAGGTCCAGTCAGCCTGAAATAAAAACAGGTTAATAGAGACTTTCAAGTACTTCTAATTCCACTATTCTTTCATTATTCAAAGATTGCTATAATATTTTAGTGTTTAAAACCATATCTTAGGTGAGGAACATTTCTGCTAGAAATGTATTTTCAGTGACAAATATTATTCTTTCCCTGCCCATCATGCTTTTTTTTTTTTACAGAAGCATTTTCTTTGTACAATTGTAAAGCATGTAAGAGAGAAAGGAAAAAAAAAACAAATTAGTGCTGTCTTCTGAAAGCAGTCTAATGTGTACTTAATTTAGAGAAAAAAACCATAATCCTTATCTTTGAAAAATAGCTGAACTTCTCCAGGACAAATATTTTGGTGGCTTGTGTATGTGGGCAAGTGCAAAGTCCTGCTGGTTTGCAAAAAATAACAACTGGGACTTCTTTCTTTAGGTCTAAGTTCAGGAGCTTCTCCCCATTGCTCACTCTGCAGCCATGTTTTGTAATCTGGCTTGCCTGTTTTCCAAGATATTCACAGTACTTCTGCTTAGAGTCATCACTTAAAAATAATGGCTGCTTTTTTCTCCATACATACATTTTGCTCAACAGAATGATTCTGAACTCCTGGCAATGAGATCAAAGAGATCTTTCACAATTCATCTCTCTTGCTTAGCATGTAACAAGCTCCCGGCAACTTCTGAAGGTTAACTATTAGGCCTACCTAATACATGTACAAACATGGAGAAAAGGAGACTGACAGCAAAAATTTATTTTAAAATTATTTTTCTTTTTTCTTAATTTCCACTGAGAGAAGAAGTTGACAAAATTTGTCAACTGACCAGAAAGAGGAGCTAGCTAAAAAAGTAATTTTGCATTGAGATCTTTCTTTCTTCCCCTCCTAGCCTCCCTTTATTTTGCTGGAGCAAAACAAAATAGTTTGTGTTTTGTTCAGTCCAGCCCTGAAGTAATTTGAGTTCTCATACCTGTTTGTCATCCGATCAGATAATGTTTGCAGTATTATTCACTCTATTTAACTTTTGAGTTTTTACCAGTCCTTTATTTTATTCTGGTTATGTTTAAGAGCTAAAGGTAATTTCTATTGTGCTCTGTGAGGTTTTCTATTAAATATTCTTTCTATCAAATATGGTGTACCTCTTCTATCAGCTATATAAAATCTTATTACTTATCTCATTAAACTAATATAATTAGGAAGGGCAGTGTTATATGGTATCTGAGTGTTGGTGCTATGGAAGAGGAGTCTATTAAAAAACTTTTAGCTTCTGAAGTTGACAGAAGTTCAAATAGTATCCTAGTATGTCATTTAGCTATTAGATTCCACGAGTTCTGACTTTTTATTGTACTGCATCTTGGAAAGTGTTTGCACCTGTATGAGGTGGATGCCAAATGCTGTCATCATGAGGCTGTTTTTAACTGTGCACTTCTTTGTCTTATTATGCACTATAGTATAGCCTAGTACAGCATAAATCCACAGCATCTTCCAGACTTCTGATCTTCTAAGCCAGCAACATTCACAAAGGATAGGATAGAAAAGCACCTATGTTTAGCAGCATTTGGTTCTGATAATGATAGTTATTTGCTGACAAGAAAATGCCCATTATCAGCTCCTACTTGCAAATAACAGGACAAGCCTGAACTGCAAATAAGAGCTCATACAGCAGTTGTAAATGTTCAAGGAAGCCTAGAATTCTCTTGCTCCACATTTTTTTGCCTAGCTCCCAAATTGCTACCCATCAGATTTAGTTTGCATAAACTGGCTCTGTAGTGTTGTATTTTTAATGAATTTTATTAGTTGAATTCAGGTTCAGGGTATGCAAGCAGCTGAAAAAAAACTATTTCAATTAGGCTGAAATAACCATTATGTGCAATGGCACAACTTACATGCAAAATTATGATCAAGATCTAAAAGTCTCAATCTGTATTGATCCCTTCTCAAAAGCTCTGTGGATAAACATCCTTAGTAAGCAGAACAAATTCACCAAGGGTGAATTGCTGAGCAGGTGGAATTCAAAGGCCCACTGAAGTCTAACTAACTTCTGGCACTAAGACTGTCATAGCACTCTGATATCACTCTGGGAGGAGTCCTTTGGCTCCCTGCTGAGCAACAGGTGCTGATTTTCTGCTGGATCAACTGGGGGCTGCAGGTCTTTCTCAAGACTCCGAACAATAACTTGGGAGCTTTATGGAGACGCTTTAGTCGCTCTGCCACTGTATTCCTTATTTATTTATTATGGTTAAGAAATTCCTTTCTATTTTTACCTAATTTTTTTGAATTATTATTCTTGGGCAATGGACCTAACCTAATTACTGTTTGCATATGTTGACTCAAAGACTTTGATAAAATAAATTACTATGATGGAATTGGCCTAAAGCTCTTCTTGTTACTAGTATGCCAAATGATTTGCTGGACACACAGGAGGTACAGCTACCTAAGCTATTTTTGTGATAACTCTCTTACCCTGTTACAGATGTAAGCCCCCACACACCTGACTGCAGTTTGAAGCAGGGTTTCAACCAGTGAAAATCAAAGTGTGACTACTGACTTAAATTAATCTACATTGACTTAGATCAGCTGAATGCCAGGAACAGTATTGACAACTTTTAGACATTTAATTCAAGCAATTCTATGCTTCTGTTATATACAATTGATGTAAAAACCTTTGTATCTTGTTCATGAACATCCATTGTATCCATCCATTCTTTCTCCTTCCGAACTTCCTAAGGAAATGAAAGAGCTGGTATTGTAGAAATCCTCACAGTACTGTCCACTTATGACCTCTGGACCGCAAAGCTTTCCACAGTAAAGCAAACAAAATGGATACATAACCTTTTAATCCAACAGGGGCAGGAATGCTTTGTTTAAAAGCATTTAATCTAGCAAAAGAGATTAGAAAACGGAAGCAGCTGCAACTGAAATGTCTGTATTTACTCAGCAGTCATACCTTAATGACAAAGAACAAAGTATGCAGCTCAGCATGCCAATACTTAGAATTTTGTAATCTTCTAACAGTGACATCTTTGGGAGGTGTGTATTTTAGTGTCCCTGAGAGGATGTACTAAATATACCTCAAATATATGGCTAATGCTGCAGTAGAATAGTAAGTAACTATGCATTCCAATTACATTCTGATAACTCCACAGCTTTTCTTCAGATACATCTGATGTATGTGATTGTCTTTAGCAACATCTATACAGTCATGGTGCATCATGACTTTATTCAATTTTCCTATGTGGTGGCTGTAGTCTGAAGGGATTTGCATTCCTAGCAAGGAACCTCAGTCTCAGAAAGGAGGGCAGTGGTGAAGGGTAGGACAACTCCTTTTCAAGTTCTGTCTCCCCAGGCAATATGGACGCAGCTGGCTTTGCAGACTTAGGCTTGAGCATGAGCACAGCTGCTAAAGGCAGTACAGATAAACTTGTGAGTCTTGCAGAGTGACAGCAGCAAACTAGTAATGTTTCACTGGAATAATAATGATTTTTCTCTTTTCCATTTTTTTTAACAGTACATACCTGCCTATGAATTATGATAATTGTTACCTTATTTTTTTGTATGATAGGTTAATAATTCATAGAAATATGTTTATAAACAATAGGAGAAGATGGCTTTTGATAGGGATTTTTTGTCACCTATATAAGAACAAAAGAAGAATAATCATCTGTCTTATAATAAGCACAACTGGAGTAAAACCAAAAAACCCCAGAGCCAGAGAGAAAAGAACTAGCTAGACAATTTTTTTCCTCAGACTGATGCAAATATTTCTACAGTATTAATTTGAGCCAGTTCAATGAAAGTAAAAATTTCCTATCTTGCCCATACATGTTAATTATAATAATACAAAACACCATCACTGTTCTAGCATTGGATTCAACTTAAGAATACCAGTCATATTGCACAGTGTAGTTATAGGGATTTTTTTTGTGTTTTAGAGGGAACAAGAAAGCTATTCAATTTTGATGTACTTGCAATGGATAGAGCTTTTGATCTCCTCCAATAATCTTTTGCCTCTCTAAAAATGTGTACCGTGCCTTAAAATTGTGATGACATTGCTTTATTTCTCTTAAGTCATGATGGAGGGCAAGATTTGGAATTACTTTAAAAGACTTTCCTTCCTGAATAGGCTAGGTTAAGAAAGGGTGTGAATAGAGAAAGGTTGGCAGAGTGGGAAAGGAGTTCAAATATTTTGCCAGAGGATGTGCTGCTTGTCTCCTATTTTATGGAGAGACAGTCACACTTGGTGACTAGCTGCACCATAGATCTTTGGGTAATAAGGCTGTTTACCTTCCTCATTCATTTTGATGTCTTTGATGCTGCATCATACAACTCCACAGATCACAGATTAGTACCTTAATTCACTGCTGTGTAATATACTACTACATTTCCTGACACCAAAACTAGTTTCATAAACATACTTCAGGAAAATCAGTAGCAGGACTTGAAACCCAACACTGGAAGTTCTTTTAGCATTCCGTGATAGTTATTCAAATGCCTTTGGTTTACAGAGGTATTGTTAGTAATGACTTAAAGTGAGTAACAAACAATACAAGAGCCATTGGTGCTGCCACACAAGGTTGAACATTGCAATGAGAAGACTTGTGTAAAATACTGCTCTGTTTCTGACTCTGTTCCTTTTGATCTCTGTGTTAGCAGAAGATGGGTATGTGTTACAGTACTAGGTTTGCATTTTCCGTTTCCTTGAAGATGTTCAAACATTCTTTAATATCTGTTTTGTGAATGTGCTTGAGAAAATGGTACAGAGGATATTATTTGTTTTGTTCTCTTAAGTTGCATTTCCTTTAAAGATTTCCAGTCTTTTAAACATTTGCATCTTGTTAAATGTAAAGCAAGTTAGACCGGCAGAGAGATTGTGTTGAGAAAATGAAGCATTTTATGGTCTTTTTTAGCTTCTGTGTAAAACAGAGTACTGCAGCCTAGCTGTTCTGTAGCCCTTCAAATAACCTCATGGTTATGCTTTGATATGCTTTGAGAGGTTGGAAGAAAGAAAAAGCAAAATGTTATCAGCTAGTTCTTCCAGAATTCCTGAATTTTTAAACAGTGGATCACCCACATAGTCAGGACAATCCACAATAGTCTTTAATACAGCTATTCGGCATAGAAAAAGACTGATTATTTATGACACCTTGCATTAACATTTGTTATTGTCATGGTAAAGAAGTAAATAAAGACTTCCACATAGTTATAGTCTCTTGGTGAAAAAAATTCACCAATTGCAAAAAACTACTACAAGCAAAGCCCTGATAGTTTTCCAAATTCAGGCTTGTTAGTGGTATTAGTCTAAACTCCAAGTATAGCTTTTATTTTTCAGTGTCTCTCTTTCTTTGTATCAGAAAATATCAATATTCAATAATCCATTATTTATAGAGGAACACTGTATAGCCTAGATTAAGTGCCATCTTTTTAGAATGAGGGTCACATAAACTCTGGTCTCCATTGGATAAGTCTGTAAAACTAGGGTCAGTGGTAAACAAATGACATTGCCTGTGTTAAGAATATACTTTATCTTGTCTTGTAATATTGTAACAGAAACTTTGTGTCCACAGTGGATGCCTTGAGTTGCTTGCATGATATCTTATATAAAGGTTAGAAAGAAGTGGAGCATCGTTGCTGATAGATTCAAATGGAAATATTTGAGTCAGGAACTTATTTCTGTCTATAGGTTTTTTTTGGGGATGTGCCCATTCATGTATTACAGACATCTACAGATCAAATACCTAACTGAACCACAATTACTAATTCAAGCTACACCCGACAGTCCCCTAAAACTAGATAAGGTCTATCAAATTTTTCATACCTAAATGTTAGAAACTTGATCAAAGTTAGTCACATAGGCTTCCTCCGTTGTTGGAGAAAGCCGCAGAGAGCTATCCACCTAAAGGTGGTCTAAATTGCCATTTGGAGTCAATTGTAGCAGTCTCTAAACAGAGATTGCAGTTGCTCTGATGTGGGCTGGGCTCCTGATCTCCTGGTTACCTAAACAGGTGATCTGGTGAGAGCATGATGTCTCTCCCTTTTGTTCCCCACGCTTGGATATGCTTTCTGTGGAAACAGAGCACTCACAAGGTGTGATAATACAGATACAGACCTTGTCCTGATAAAGGATTGGGGCACAGAAGGGTGGTCGATCCATTCATGTACATTAGATATTGCCACTCTCCCTTATCTATACTACTGTGGCTTAGACCAGACGCCTGATTTTAAAATCTTTAAAGCCATGTAAGATGAATATAATTCCAAATAGCAATCTTTTGGCATCTCTTCCTTTGGGCTATGGCTGGAATTTGGAGTAGAGTGTACATTTTATTCTTTCTGCCCTCCTATTTGTAAGTCTAAGAAAAGCTCTCTTGCAGATCTAAGGCCATTTAGATCTCAATATAAAAAAAGTTGATTCAAAACTCATTATAGTGAATTCTACCTCTGGGCTCCTGCAACTGGAAAGCTTAGTCACTGGTTCAGCTATATGATTAATTCTTAATCACCTCATCTAGTTGCTTATGGTCCTTGTTTCTTTATGTTATGCAATGTAAATGTTACAGTTTTTATCTCTTGTGTACTTAGCTTTTAAATGTTTAAGTGTGTGGTGGGTTGATTAAGCATGTTCCAAAGAAAACACCCTCTTCTCAGTTGGCCATTTCCCTCCTTTGGAAACAACAGCTATGAAAATCCTCCAAAGCCATGGCTTATAAATGGGAAATGTAGAAATAATAGATTACAACTTTTCCTGACCTGAGTTCTCTGTTCATTCTGTCTGATAGTCCCTTTCTTTCAAGTCCCAGATTTGAGTACAAGTATTTCAGATTTAAATTTCCATCTAGGCTATACAGAAAAATTCTGTTTATTTCATGAAAGGATACACCTTTTCTTTTATCCCTGGATTCTGCAGAATGACTATTCTGCCAGAGAGACTGGCTCTCTTTTTAACTTTCTCCCTCCACAGTTTACAACTTTATTGTGTTACCTGTTTACTGCTTCCCATGTTTCTCCCCATTTTACATGATATTTGGCACACCTTTCATGCTGCATCATCCTAGATTTCCTTTCTATTTAGATGCTACACATTGCAATTTCCTGAACTGCTCTGCCTCCTGTTCTCCAGGCACCTTATGTTGAGGGTGTATTTGATTTTTGGTTTTGATTTTCCTGTCAGTATGGCCTAATATTTGCTCTTAAAATTCAAAGGCTACAAGTGCCAGACTTGATGATGTAGCCTATAGGTTTATTTGTTTCAGCAGTCATAGAATCATAGAATATCTTGAGCTGGAAGGGACCCATAAGGAACATCAAGTCATAAAGGTTTGTGTCTGAATGGCAAAAGTAAAGCTTTGATATTGAAAGACTAAATCAGAAATTAATATGAACCCCTAAACATGGATATTGGAGTTGGCAACAACACCCCTATAGGTCACGTTTTTTTTCTTAGCACAAAGAAACCTATAACCTGAAAATAACTTTGTGGGGCAAGTAGATACTTCATGTGGTTTAACATGTGCTAATGTAACAAATTTGTCCATTGCAAGAAAGAATATGATGTGTACTACATTTTGTTTGCATCCTCTGGGGTAAATGGTTAGGAAAAACTCCATCCCTTTGTATATCCTCATAATCTAACTTCAGTCATGAAATGCGTTTGGGCATTAAGAGAGTTTCCCTTGCACCATAAGGTGAAATTAAAATAATAACAAAAAAAATTAATAACATACACTGCAAAATGGCTATTGAGCTTCACTGTACAGTATTTCATCCAGTGATTTTAAATAGCCAATGCTTGCCCAATGTAACTATGAGATATGTCTGAATTTTTGTAAGTGGGTCTTTTTATCCATTGGATACATAGAAATATTTGTATGTGTAAAGCTTCAGCTCATTGGAGGAAGGTAAGGTAGGGTGGATAGTTGGACCCAAGATTTTATCAGAAAACCATGGGACAAGTAGATGGCTTTATACTGTTTTTATGAGGGTATTGTTCAGAAAATGTTTTGTCTTTGACAGTTGTTTTTATTGTTGTGGCCCATATTCACCAACCTGTGGCTTGTCAAGACAGTTTAAACAGTTTTAAAAATCCTCACCTTCTGCTATAAATGGAAATTCATGAAATTTATTGTAAAATTCAAGCTGGGATCATTGAAATCTGAGGCAGACCGTTATTGTGATACACTAAATGTGAATCAGGATCTCAGATGTTCACACCATATAAACCCTTCCTGAAACAGAGAAATGAGAAATCACCTCTTGTCCCTTTTTCTTCCTTATCCTCTAATGACTTAGCACAGGATCCTGTCCTCTTTCACACTGAATTTGCTAAGTAGTCGCTGCACCCTTGTTAAAAGATGAACAGAGCACCTAGTGACAGGCATAAAACCAATTCTGCACACACCTTGCAGTCTGTCAAGAAACAGCAATGTCATGTTTTAACTAATACTTAGTCCTAGAACTTTTGACAGATGCCCAAGTGAATACCTTCTCATCCTGGCTTTGCTGGTCTCTTCTTGGGATCATGCTTTGCACTGTTTTGGCACTTGGTCCAAGGCATCCCAAAGGTTCAGCTAAGTTCCATTCATATCAGTGTTGTCACCAAAAGGTGGGGTTTTTTTAATTCTATGCTTGGAAAAACATATGAATAAAATGACTTTTTGCAGATGACAGAAAACTATCCATGCTTATTGCTGGAGCTGGTCTAAACTTACCTCTTAAGGACAACTCAGAAATTGTGATTACACCTGGCACTCATGGGTGTAAGAGGAAATTCCTTAAACTATCTTTCCCTTCCTACTGCATCACGCATAGCTAAGTGAAAGTAAAGAAAGTGGATCCATTTTCAGAAAATGAGACTGGTTCCTTTGAAACAAGGAGCCTTTCAGATAAATAGCTATTCTATTGGTTTTATTTAGACACCCAGAAAAAGAAAGAAGGATAAAGAAGAATCCTTACACAAATATGGTCTGAGTTCACCCCTCTCTCCCAAACAAAAGAAAATAAATTTCAGAATAGCTTTGAAAGGAGAATTTTCCTTGGTTCTCTTTCACTAGGCAGTAAGATTAAGTATTTGTTTACATTAAAAAGTGAGTTAAAAAGTCACATAAAATGCTACAAAATCCTGCCAGTAGCAATTGCTGTTATTCAGCACATTAGGGGGTAGCAACACATGATAGAAAATGTTAAGGCTTTTAATTTATGAATTCTGTAGGAAGTCTTCTAAAATGTATGCTTCAATGAGAGCAGGGTTATAGCAAAAAAATGAAAAAATTTTGAACAGGTGAATTATTATTCTGGGCATAAATAATTAGAATCCCAAACAACCGTCTTATATGGTGAATATCTGTAGGAAGAATGCAAAGTATGTATGGGAGTGGTGCAAGTGTAAAGGTGTATGTTTACATATATACCATCTATCTCCACCTCTCTCTCCTTAACTATTAATCTATCTACATGAACGCTTGCATGTATGTATTTCCAAATATGCTGATGACCAAGCATTGAACTGCAATGTGCATTTGTGTGAAATAGGTCATCATGTGAATTTATATCTGTACAAGCAATTTATGAGTATAGAAGAACTAGGGCCTGATTTCTAGAGGTACATTTCTGCAGTAATGAACAGTTGTAAATGCATCCTGGGGTCACAAAACACCTATCGGTTTCACTGCAATGATCAGCTTTGCTTCTAGGTAAACTGCTGATCTATATGGCACCTCATCTACTCCATACTGCCAGCAGCTGTCCAACCCATACACTGTGAAACAGAGGGCTTGATGGAAGGGGGAATCATGATGAGCTGATGGCCAGCTTTGTGAGCCCTCTTCTGCTGAATGTAGCTAACATCCTCCATATTCAGATCAAAGGAGTATAATTGCTCATTATTATTACAGTGAAAATCAGCTGACAAGCAGAAGGTGTGGGATAGCTAAACAGGAAGGACTTCAATTTTCAAGTGCAGTTATTTTGAGAATCCAGTAAATGAACAAGACTAAATGTACAAGGCATTTCAGAAGGATGATGATCACCTTTGTTCTTACTATGGTCACATTATGTATTTGATTATGTGTTATGTGACTATATATTTATGAACCATTATGTATTAAAATGTCTGTCAAAAAGACCTCTAGCTCAATGCAAGGCCTTCATTCTGAAAGGATTTGTAGAGAATACAAATGTTCTAGAATGTTACACCATTGTTTTTAATGCTCAGGTATCATAAATACACTGCCACTCTAATATTCCATACATGTGTATTTATAGGACCTAGAAATTGCATACAGTTTCTGCAACTTTATTTCCCATACAAATCACATCTGGCAGTTTTTTGAAAGCACACATTTTGGTGCCATCATAATAGTACCAAGAAAAAACACTTCAAATCCCTTACTACTGGAAACCTTGCTCTTATTTTGCATGTTCTCTTACAAGTGAAACATATAAATCTGTTTTTCTACCGATGAGAGTTTTAAATTTTTCTCTGGTTCAAACTGATCAAATCAGAAGATTGGTCTGTACCTTCCCTATACCTGTGCCATTTCAGGGGCTAGGCTAATGTCCCTTACATTCACACTGGAACTGTGTGACAATTACAGGAAATAGTTCCATAGAAAAGCAATAGTAAGAAAATAGTGAACATAGTCTTGTAATTAAAGTTAATAGCTAAAAGTATAAAATGCATGGTCTGTATGACTAGCTGGCTCTGTTCTGATGAATATCTAATTGCAGTTCAGATCCCTAATGCCACAACACAGACTCTTTTTCACCCTGTACTAATAGGAACAATAAGACACATTTCTGCCTACGTACCTAGTTAGAGTTTAATTCCCTGATGGAGAATACACAATGGAATTAATCTTCTGCATTTTGATGATGCTCCTGAGCTATGCTCCAGTGGTTTACTATGCTCAGATCCCTACAAAGGACTCAGCTTCCTATTCACTTCTGTTACTCTGAAAACAAGAGACAATTTTTTTTGTGAACTTCTCTTTCCTTTCTCCATAAAATTCTATATTCTTATCTATGTAAAGATGGTTTTGAGATTTGTCTCTGAATAGAAACTTAATCCCTGAATCCTAAAACACAGCCTTGTGGACGTCTGCTGTGTTTATGCAGAACCACACTGAGATCCAGCAATTCTTTAAAAAGTTCTATAGAGAATCAATATCTGAGGTGAAGAAAGCCCAAGGGCCTGTAATGTCCTCTCTCATTCTCTACAATTCTTTCTTTGCATTGTCTTTCAGGGGAAGTAACAGGTTCCTTGCTCTCTGTAATCACTTAAAGGCAGTCTCTCACTCCCTACACATAGCTAGCACTTGATGGTAATGACCTTTTTTTTGTATGTGTGTGTGTCGTCCAAACCTCTTTCTTCTGTTTCCACTTTTTTTTCTTTTTTTTTGGGCATGTGATTCTTCTATGCCTTCTGCAAATGTTGTATTATCATATACCAGAATCTCAAAAATGTATTGTTTATCTCAGTATACTCCGAGAAGTAATATTCTTTGTTGCCAAGTCAGGAATCATAAAGAGTAATCAGCCACTGCTTCTCAGTCTCTTCCTATGCAGTACTTTGCCGAATGAAGTTAGTCAGTTATGCATACTGGATGTACGTAATAGTCATGGGGTATTGGCTCAAGGAATTTGAAGGAGTTGGGCACTCTCTGAATAGGTTCTGATACACACACTTGCTGTATGTTAAAGCAATTTAAAGTTAAAAAGGTTTGAGAGTCTCTGAAAGAATAAGTGTAGAGTCTGAATCAAACAATCCTGCCTTAGTTCTTTGCTAGATATTCCATATAGATAGTGCAAGATAGTGAAGAACTGTATTGTTACATTGTTCCTTAGGAGAAGATCACACCCTGAGTTACTTGGCTGGCTAGTTAAGCTGTAGTGGTCAATCAATATCTACCTAGACAATATTGAACAGTCTTTTTATTTAGAGGGAAGCTTCCAAAAAGCCATTAGACTGTTAAAGCTATGAAGCCTGCAGACAAAACCAACCCTTTTGATTATGTTTGAATTAACTTCACCCAGAAGTTAATTTTTCATAATTTCACCATTCCTGCATGCATGAAATTGATACAATTTATAGAGTGCAAGTTAGAGGCAGCACTCCCTATAATTTCTCTCAAATGATAGGTGAAATGCTTGAAATTCAGCACAGCATGATTGTAGTGCATGAGTTTATAAACAGCTGTCACCAGTTACCTGTCTTTGTTTTAAAGGATCAAAGGAAAAAATATCTTTCAAATCACCTATTTAACTTAAGGAGAGTCTACCTAATGAAAATAAGAGTATTTGTATTTTATGTGTAGATGGTTTCCTTAAATTTCCTGATATGACACTATAAAGTTAACAACCCTTACTAAAATGTCTGTGTGAGTGTACAGGGTCTTGTACACCACCTCACATTTGCAATGTTAAAATGACTTTCTGCAGGAATGTAGAAATGATGAGATTGCACCAAAATTATTTGAAAAACAGTACTATAATTTGTCAAAAACAATATTGCAAAGCCTGAAAAGCTGTAGCATTTTTTCATGTCATGCAAAAACATGGAATAACAAAAGTCCTGTCTGCACAGAAATGTTACAGAACTATTGGAGGGGAAAGGAAGTTTAACTCCCTCTTTAAAAAAGAAAATCAAACAGAAGCTTAGGTTGGAATTTAAAAAATGGGAGTTTGGACATGAATAGTTTTTGTAACAACATGCAAATTTGAAGTCTAAATTGTAGTAGTAGGGAAACATTTTGGGGATTTTTACGTCCTTAATTAACAATTTTAATGTCAAATTAGGACCCTGGCTCAGTCACTGTGTTTTCAAAGGAGAGGGTATCAAATCCACCTACTTTATTCTGTTCTTCCTTATTCACATCATCTGCTTTACCAAGCTGGAAAGCAGTTTAAATAAAAAAGTGAAGTTACTGTTTTTTATTTAAGTGAGCAGCTATAACCCTGGATGCATGAAAGTATGGGGGAGAACCTGTCTTATCTTTGAAAAGAGACAGTAAAAATGCTTGTGTTAATACATTAATTATTAGGAGAAACAGCTGCATGAAATACAGTGCTTACTGAAGTATTCTGCTACAACCCTCTAGTAACATTTATTCCAACAAGGGACGCAGGTCTTGCCAGCACATCCTTGTATTTCCTTACAATATTGCAAATGCTAAGGTTTCTTTCTACTTCAGAAATGTTACTTCATATTCCTATGACTGCAAAAAAAAAGAATAGTTTATAAAGCCTACTACTGTTTCTTTCAGCTGACTTGCTTCACGTGACTGTAGCCATTTCCAAGGATACTTTTAACCTAAATATAATACAAACTGATGCTTTGTTCCTCAAGTAAAAGATTGCGGTCTGCATTTATTTCTCATGCCAGTCTGAAACCCAGACTTCTTCAGTGGATTGTCATAAATGCACTCTACACTGCTCTAATGCTTAAACTGAAGAATACCTGGATATTTTCCATCATTATAAAGAGCACGGATGCCCCTATTTAGAGCAGTGCAGTTCCCACATTTAAAGCATTTTTGGAATTTCTACTGTAAGAAGCTCTTCTATTCAATTAAAGCATAAACAGACTTGGGGTTTAAAGTGTGCTTTGCTGTTTTTCTATTTCAGAAAAAAATTAAATTGTTCATTAGCTTTGGTTTACTAACAGATGTTTGGCCAATTTTCTTTTAAAAAACTGCTTAGTTGAGAAATTATGATACTTTGCTTTGAAGCATGGACATGAGTTTCAGTTTGCTTAGTTTGTCAGAATTTTGCTTAAACAGATCACAAAATATATTCTATTTTCTGAAAAAACAGGCTACAGACATGTTAAAGTGGGATTCCTGAATTATCCTAAGTACTAGTGGTTTTGCATTCAGTTGCCAATATGAATATTTTTTGTTGTTGGTGTTTTTTTTATTAGTTTTATGGGTATAATGTCCCTTTACTTTCCTTGTGAAGTAATCACATTGTAACAACAGAAAAGTCCTCACTGAAATTAGTAGCTCTGACTTTGTGAGACTGTTTGAATTGTGGGCTATAAACCAAGCTGGCAAAACAAAGTGTAAACAAAATATTGGATAGCTTCCCAGCTAAACACAGTTCACCTATACAATAAATAAGGCAGACCCCTGAAATAAGTTGTGGTCACAAAAAAAACCCCCTTCTTTATTTTAATACAGACAAGAAAAAAAGATTTTTTTCTTGATTACCCAGTTTACTAATGTTTAAGTAAGCACTTGACATTTCAAACGTAATTTCATATAATAAAATTTGTTTTGTGTTTTATATAATTTGAACATAATATATATTGTAATTAATAGTACATAATGAATTTTATATAATAAATAAGATTACATGTTTTATTATTCTTGTGATAAATGCTGTTCCATGCATAAAATGTGCTCGTTGTATCTCAGAGAGCCATATGGAAGTAATTAATGTTTTAACTAAGCAAGCTTACAACTTTTCTTTGGATTTTGTGAGTTTAAAAGCAAAAGTGGTAGTAGTTACACTAGAATTTTATATAATTTAGTCTGTCTGAATGGGGACACAATGTACTGCTTTTTCAGAAAACACATGCTTTCAAAAGCTTGTGTTACTGAATTTAAGAAGAAGCAGTTCCTGTCATTCTGTCTTCAACTTCTATGGGAAATAGGTAGTTGATAGGCCAGATTCTCAGCTCACCTAGATCTGTTGACATCTACATTGGTATAGTAATTAGCCCAGCTGAGGATCCAACCCTTCTGAATGGATGGAAGGAAGCACAGCTAGATATAACCAATTTAGCAAAGGAAAAATAAACAGTATGTTCAAGTAAGATGTAATGTCATGAGAAAGTAAGTGGTTTTGTTTCATTACAGAATATTCTAAATGGTTTAAATCTAATTTATATGATTCTAAACCATGTTCTTCAACCCTATGTAATTGCCACTTAGCAATGGATTGTGCTATTATTATTTATATTATTATAGCTTTTCCCATAATTTTTACTTTAATAGCTTATCTTTTTTTTCCCTCTCTTTTTTTTTTTTCTTTTCTGCTTAATGCATTTTGTCTCTTGCTGTGCTCTGACCCTTTAACAAGTGTCCACATTGTTGTGGTTTAACCCCAGCCAGCAACTAAGTACCATGCAGCCGCTCACTCACTCCCACCCAGTGGCATGGGGGAGAAAATCAGGAAAAGAAGTAAAACTTGTGGGTTGAGATAAGAACAGTTGAATAGAGCAGAAAAGAAGAAACTAATAATGATAATGATAACACTAATAAAGTGACAGCAGTAATAATAAAAGGATTGGAATATATAAATGATGCACAGTGCAATTGCTCACCACCTGCTAATCGACACCCAGTTAGTCCCCAAGTGGTAATCCCCTGCCCCCACC
>JANZLQ010000133.1:0-24180 GCA_026212715.1 Elanus axillaris | reverse complement strand
CGCCCCCCCCCCCCCCCCCCGTTGCTAAAGGTATAAATTGTAATATTTGGAGATTGAAGTTCTAGACTGCAAATGTGGCAGGCAGATACTATGTACAGGGCTGTAAAAGCGAACCAGTAAATTGTAAATGAAAATTCTACTCTTTCCAAAGGGAAATTATGCTGAAATTTACTTTGTAATGTATATTTGAACACCAAAGGAAGTTATTGACTTTGATGGTCACTTTTCATTGAGGTGATGTTACTGGTAAACGCACTGATTCCAGGAAAGCTAATTTTGATTTGCATCGTTTTACAAAAGATAGTAAACTGGCAGTTTTACAAAGCCAATGAACTAATACTGTAAAAGGCATTCTTATAATCTGATTTTTATTCTACAGTTTCATTCTCCCTCTCAGCTCTTTCACTTATTCCTCCTTTCTTCAGTTTGTTTTATTTTTTGGAGAACCAGTTTTAATACGCTTTGTTCTTATGCTGCTTTATTATGATTCATTAATATTAAAAAGATGGGATAATCTTTTCTACCCCGTAGTCTTCACTTTGACCTTTAAGAGACAGAAGTCTTTCAAGTAATAATTAGAGGCTGTGTTATAAACCTTGCTCTCATGCTAGGAGGAGTGGCTGCTCAGTGGAGTGAATAGTGTAATTATATATATATTATTGCTCACAAATGTTCAAACAGTGATTTGCAACCTGGTTTTCATGTATGTACATTAGGGAAGATACACGATAATGTTAATATTTTTATTTCTACTTGATTTATTTCAGTTTTCTTGAATTGTTATTTTTGCTTTGCTTCTCCAGTGCCGCTGAATGCTGGTTTCTCAGTCTGGAAGAATGATTTCTACACTGAATTTCTCACTATTTGCTCTAGAGTTGGCAAATTTTTGTTAAAAACCTTAACACGCTAATTAGTTCTTTGATGTGTGGTATTTAACCTTCGTTAATTTACTGTCCTTTTAGTGATTTTTTTTTCTTTTCCCCAGAGTTCCATTCTTTGCCAGTAGCAAAGCTACCTCCCTTGTTCTGTGTGATCCTGATGAAGGAAGTAATGGCCCCGCACCCCACCGCAACTACCCACAAATTACTCAAAGACCGGGATTATTCCCTCCTTTTCGAAGGCTCTTCAGGTCAAACTTAATTTTCTCCAGCCCTGTTGGTCTCCCTCGGTGAAAGCCGCCTTCCTGTGAGCAGTCAGGGCGCAGGGTAGGCCGGCGGCTCCCCGGGGTCAGGGATCATGGAGGGTCCGTCAGGGCAGGGCCCGGCAGCCGGGGCCTGTCCCACCGCCCGGCCAGGAGCATGGGGATGGGGACAAGGCCGGGCTGGGCCGTTGGCTCGCGGCCTGGCTGGGATGCGGTGGGGCTGCAGGCCGGGCTGGGCCCATGGTGGAGTCCAGCTGAAAGCAGCTCCTGAGGAACATGGACGGGGCTGGCGGGGGGTCGGCCCTGGCTCCGGCAGCACTGCCGGGGTGTCCTGCTGGAAGAAGGCCCCTCCATGGCCCCCCAGCTCTGATCCAGCCCAGAGGCTCTGTAGCCAAACTCCCAGGCCAAGGGGATACATTCATGCCCTGACACTGGCTGTACCTGGAGACGTTACTTATACACAAGTAGCACTGTCAAATATGTTAAAAATACTTTGGGTCGGTTTGTTTACCCTGCTTGCGCACCCATCAGTGCAAGTACAGACTTGCAGGGACCACTGCCTTGTTTGTCCTATACGCTAAATACGCATCTTTGAAGTATAACAGACAACTTCGCAATTCTCCACAAGTATCACTTAAAGAAACAAACAAGTAGTCCCACCTAACTGCAGTAAAAACTTAAATCCTGTTTCGCCATATAGCTTCAACATCCTACCAGATATGGCTTTTGCCAGGCACCCTAGAAGTATTCAAGACATAAACCAGTTGCTTTTTCCCAAAAGAGAGCAGGCAGGGTTTGAGGAACAGAAAAAAAGCTGGGTTGGGTGGGTGAGATAATCGTGAAATTCATCCTGATTTATAACAAGATGAAACACACTGATTTTTATCACTCGGTTAACAGGAAAGTTCTGAAAAATACTGACCGTTCCTTAATTAAAAGAAGGGCTTGAAGCATTGCTCAACTGAAAAATATTAGTGAATTTCATCCGTGAATTTTCTTACATTTTCTGAGGTGATGCCTACGTTTTTCAGTTATCCTTAATCTTCTGCTTTTCTCACGACTCAACCTGCTATTAATATCTTTGATTGCAAATAAATTACCCTAATCAAACAATATGCTTTTATTTATCTACAGACATAACAGAAACCTTGGCATTGTAACCGAACATGTTCTCCATTAGACAGACCAGGGGCTTGACTATTGCCTAAGAGTTCAGCAGCCATGTCATCTCTTTATGCCTTTATTAGTCTAAACATGAAGGTTTCAGTAAGGGCTACCTGAGTAAACATCACCTTTTTGCCTGCCATTATTAACTATTGTGCATTTAATGTACAAAGCTGTAGTTTAGATAAAAAAAAAATGCATTTGGTACAATATAAATCATCACATTGTTTGTTATTGCTCTTTGGCATGAAGTGACCTTAATTTTACCATCTGTTATTGACAGACATTTTCGCAGAAGAAGTATTCAAGCATCCTAAAGTGTCAAACCTTTATAAACGTCCTTCAACACCCACCACCTTGTAACGCTGCTTATGTATTTCAGTGTTAGTCAGCGCTCTTCAGATATATATGAAATGTTCTGGGAAACAAATGAAAAAAGGAAAAGCTGTCCACAACTATTTGTTCACATAAACACATTGGAAATGCTTTCTGTATCCTTTTGGTATTCAGTAATTGTCATACTTGGGCAGTTGTTCTCTCTGATCCAGTATCGTTATATAACATCATAAAGTCATGCTCCGAAGATCTGGTGTGAATATTTTTGCTGATAGGAATTTCTTCATGCCATCCTGCTCATGTAACACCTGGACATGGTCCATTTGTGCATCAAAATAAGGAGTGCAGATGACTGAAACTTTTTGAGGTAAATGAATATTCGGTTTGATCTAAAGAATGTAATACACCTAGTTCTTATAAAACACTTCTTGTAGGTTGTTTTCAAAGTTCAGTAACTTGTAGTCCTTCTTGTTGGGGGAAAAAACCCAGGTACAAACTACCTGTCTGGATTTACTCTGCCATCTCACAAAGTGACAGGTTCTACCAGAGGACTGTTCAGCCCTGTCCATTAGCTATAGGTAGAATGTGAATGATAAACTTAGCTTAGGTGTCTCATTATTAGTTTCATAAACTGAATTTCACAAAAACTCACAGAACACCACTAGTAGATGTACAAACCTTATTGAACCTTTAGGCAATATATACGATCTCACTGAACTATTACAATTCAAAGTAAATAAAGGAAAAAAGGTTTCCAATTAAATAATCCAACTTTTAGCTTAAAAAGAAAAGTTTTAAATTTGTTTCTGGTAAACAGTTTTAAAAAGATAAAACTTGGATTATGTCATTGGCCGCCTTTTTTGTTGATAACGTTTTAACTGGTTACAGAGTTGTTCATGGAGTATTTACTTTTAGGATAGCACAGGAAAGCATTAGATCTCCTACTATGGGAACAGCTGTGAAACGCTGTATTAATGACAGTTAAAGTTGGTTCTCCTAGTGTTATAGCTCAGGCGGGGCTATTAAAATGTCAGGAAAACTTTGGCCCCCTCTTCTCCTCTTTCCTCCACTTATTCACTACATATGTTTCAGAGGAACTTGCAACTCCTTAGATATATTAAAAAAAAGGTTCTGAAATACATGCAGTAAGCAAGGCAATCTTATCGTAGGTTATCTTTACAAAAGATACGCTGTTTCTTTCAGAATTCTTTTTTTGGTTGATGGGCTTCTACCAAACTCTATCATCTGAGTTGTTTGGATCTGAAAATTGGTCAAAATAATAGAATTAACATTTGAATGAAAGATCAAGACTGCCAGATAAAGTGAGGGCCAGTAGATGAAGAGGTGACTGACCGCCTTTTATCTATTTCTGTGGTCAATAACGTTATATTAACATTCAGTGCCTAACATGAGGGCTTTAAATTTTAAAACCCCCAACAGTAGAGAACTAGTCTTTCAAATGTACTTGAAAGTTTGAGTGCAGTCAGTTCAAACACTCCTTCATATAAATATGTAGGTATGAAACAATGTTTGTGATGCAAATCCTGCAATACAATAGGAAAGTGATGTGTTTGTAAGTGTCCTAATCAGCATTTCCTGCATGCAAAAAATTTAGGCTATTTTCAAACGTATAAGCAGTAAATTTTTATAGCCAATGATCAGAAGCTTAAAGAATATTAATAAAAATTCAGTTTGTGCATCTCCTAAATTAGAATCATTCTGCATCAGAATTATTAAAATAGATTTCACAAAACCCAAATAGCAAAATTCATTAGAAAAACTTATCAAAAGAGTGCAAAATCTACATTAACTAATTACCAGTTACTGTCTCATTTTGTCATTCCATTTAAGATGTAAGCTGGTATACCAAATTTTTACTCATTAAGTAATTTGGTAATGAGAGAACAATTCTGAACATGAACATTAATTTGAGAATCATTCTGAAACTGGAGATCATTCTAATCTGCTTAACTCAAGAGCATACAATGAAAGGCATATGAAGTTCAACAAAAAAAATATTGGGCATCATATACAAATTTTCCCGTATATTGTTAGAATCGGCATCGCAAAAATCAGCATCATCTCATAACGGCGTACAAGGAGGCTGAAGGAATTTTGTCCGTTCAACCTGGAAAGCAGAAGGCTGAGATGGGATCGTGTTGTTTCTGGTTGACCACAGGTATCTAAGAGAAGGGTACGGAGAAGTTGAGGTGAGGGTCTTCTCAGGGGTGCACAGCGATAGGACAAGAGGCAACAAACACCAGTTGGAACCCAGACAACTACAAATAGATACTCTGAAACCCTTTTTCACCACGAGAGTGGTCAAACACTGGCACAGGTTGCCCAGCGAGCTTGTGGAGTCTCCGTCCCCGGAGATATTCAAAGCTCAGCTGGACATGGCTCTGAGCAGGCTGCTTTAATTGGGTCCGCTTTGAGCAAGGCCTTGGATAAAATGACCTCTGAAGATCTACTCTAGCCTAAATTATTCTATGATTCTACAGTTTTTTCATATTTTCAATTTTAACCTCAATTAAAGAAAAATTTACATAAACCTGAATCTCTTTAGCCATAGCAGTGCCCACTAGTGTTCTGGACTTCTCAGAATAAGGAGGACTCATTTATGAGTACAGTCACATTTTATGGATCCAAACACTTTTCAGAACTGAGATGGTTCTTACTCAATTCACGGGTAGAAGTAAAACACCAGTGTCTGCCCAGGCATGCTGCTAAGTCTATATTTAGGCACATGAAGAAAGCCTATTACGAACTTTAAAGTTAATTTTTAAAAGCTGCAAGTAACTAACAGCCTTCCCTATGGGCAAATTTATCAGGATTGGGGGAAGGTTAGATGTAACCTTGACAATTTAATAGAAACTCTTTTTCTGCCTTTGTTATATAGAAGTATCTTGTAATTCGCTCCAATAACCTACACTGCAAATCAGAGAAACAATGATATCACATTCTGTCTTATAATTTCTAAGCTAAATACTACAGCCATTATATTGCAAGGAGGAAATACATCGTACTGTCACTAAATGCTGTTTTGCACATGAAAAGAATGTTCTAAGGACCAGCTAGAAATCATTGTTACTAGAAAACTATCAGTGATACCAAAATGCTGCATTGAGGTAATCAGTAAAAAGCACAGAGGAATGAGGATGGGAACATTCATTATTTAATCAGTTGATTTTTATTTTTTTTTGACACTAAGCCTAAAAATAGAAGAGTATCACTATATGAATTCTGTAAATACTGTATCATATATTATTTATTTATTTTATAAAACTATGAATATTTAATTGCAAATTATTGCCCAAACCTTTTATTAGGGAAAATATATATTATAGGGATCCATATGTCAAAGACACAGTTTGCTCATTCTTGTCACACATATATATATGTATAGTAAAAAAGCCTGTTAAAATACTTTTACTCTTCTGGCTTTAACAACAAAATTGCTACGAAATATGAGATAAGGGAACAATTTTATCTTGTTGCCACTTTTACTTGAACATTTCTAGGCTCTCCAAATTATGGGTAATTTTGCCACTCTCTAGAAATACCACAGTGTAATGAAATATTTAATTCAAATAAACCAACAAAAAGTAGCCAAAGTCCACATTTATTTCAAATTGCATCCGATTTATTTGGTTAACTTTTTCTCTGCTGAAGCTCATAAATAATTAAGTTTGCTATGATATATTTTCACCATCTGTGTAGTTACAGTCTGTATCTTTGCATGGGCTGATTGTGAGGAAAATAATTTTAGTTTGAGACTGAACTGGTTTTAACAAATGTATAATGCATTTAATAAACATATAGTACATTCACTATACTGATTGTGGCTTTTTTTCTTTCGTTTACAAATATTTCTGAAAATCAAGACATAAAGAAGCAAAGACTGACAGGTAAAAAAGGAGAGCGGAAAGTAAATAAGGGTAGGGAAGTGAGATTCCAAATTCTTGCACAGTTTTCAGTTTGCAAATTTTTACAATCTCATTGAACATTTTGTTAAAAACATTCCTTGAAAGTTAATATTTTTGAACTATTTAGCAAGCTGCAGGGTAAACAGAAAAAGACTTCAGGAAGAGTTAAATAGCGTTTAAGACTTACAGTTTGGGATTTTCATTCAAAAATCCGAAAAAAACCCTATGAAGTTTTTTTCAGAACTATTTTATTGGGTTTATGAGTCGAGGGTTTGGTAGCTGGGGGTGGGAAGAGTGACAGGGATGTTTTCTCTGAGCAGCCACCAGAAGCTGCCCTCATGTCGGACAGAGCCAGATCCAGCCAGCTCCAGGATGGACCTACCGTTGGCCAAAGCTGAGCCCATCAATGATGTTGGTTGCACCTCTTTGATAACATATTTAACAAAGGGTAAAAAACCGCTGTGCAACGGCAGCTGGGAGAGAGGAGAGAATATGTGAGAGAAACAGTTATATGTATATATCCTACTCTGTTTAACTGGCAATAAATTAAATCAATTTCCCCAAGTGGAGTCTGTTTTGCCCACGAAGGTAGTTGGTAAGTGATCTCCCCGTCCTTACGCTGACACACAATTTTTTGTGTTATTTTCTCCTCTGTTGAGGGGGGGGAGTGATAGAGCAGTGTGGTGGGCACCTGGCAGCCGGTCAAGGTCAACCCACTACAACTATGAACCAGTTCTATTTTGCATGCTTTCCTGTAAAGAAACTCATGTTTATTAAAAAAGAAAAGAACTTTTTTACTGATAGCTAGAAAAAATAATGGCAACTTTCTTCCGGCAACTGATAGGCTGCAGAAAACCATGACTTTAGCCTTAAGCTTAATTTGAACCTACTCTATCCAAATAAAACAGCAGAAGGAAAAGACTTCTTGCTATTATTGTGAAGGCCAATAAATTAATAATTTAAGAGTCATTAAAAGAAGAAAGAATTCCTAACTTTTTATCTGTCAGTTTAGTGGAATGTAATTCTTAGCCTCTCTGAAATTGCTATCATTACTGAAAGAACAAAGCACACCAGTCCCCAGCATGATTCAATATGATGACAATGGTTGCAGTGATGGCAATGTGGAAAATAGCGTGGAGGGTAAGATGGAAAAGCTGCAGTTCTAAACCACATAGATCACAATCAAATCTAGAGCAATTCCAAATGTAGCACAAAATCCTAAAACCAGTTTTAGCAGAACTGGCTTATGACTTATTCTCTTTGGAGCACTGTGTTCATAATCGCTGTCGGTATCGTACTTACCACTGCTGACTTGTCTTAATCCTTTATTCGTGGCTTGCTTTAGTTTTGGATATTTCTATGATTACAAGTTGCGTTACAAATCACAATGGCTTATTTTTCATGTCTTCTTTCCCACCTTTTGAAACTGTTTTCATTCTCTTTTCAGTACTAAATGTGGAATGCCTCAATCTGGAGTCTCTACACTTTCAGCCAAAATGCTTCACACGACAGTAAAGATTAATTTCTCTCCGAAAAGATTGTTTCGCTTACGACCTCAAGGCATCTAGAGAATTCCTCATTTTTTACATGCGCTCTTGTTTATACAAGTGAGATACCTGAAGTAAAAAGCAGCCAATCAGGCAATTTCAGCAAAGCAGCAGCCTACACGTGAAACACTGAAGTCCAAGTAAGGGAAACGGAGAGGGGGAGTTTAGTAAAGAATTTGGATGAAGGTCACACATACCAAATAAGTCAAAGACTGCATGCGTTGAAGAAAGAAATCACTGAAAAAAACTGATAACTGAGTTAAGATCCGGTTTTCAGTCTTTTTTGAGACCGTTGGAACAAGAAACTGTAACTTAAGAGCTGCTCATGACTTGCTCATGAGCAACAGCACACAAAAATAAGTATATATATATACATGTCCTGTCTGAAAGGACTGTTGTCGTACGCCTGGGAACACTGTGGTCATACAACGTATTTCATTTAAGATGGTCATAGGACTTTGGTTCTGGTAGGTTTTACGGTCCAGTAATGGAAGGATTGGGAGGTTGAAACACATTAGGTATATTATTGTCATTTTGATTCCTCCCAGACTCTTCAATGATGCATGTTTCCATATCTGTAACTACCTCATGCAGGTTTCTTATCATTTACATAGAAATTGAAGCTGAACAGCATCTAAGTAGAAGTGTTATGAGATATTTCTTGTTTTATTTCTATCACAGCTGTTTAATGACTTGTATTATTTTCTTATTTTACATAGATGATGTAGTTCTGCTTTCTTTATCTCTACTAGGCCTGCAGCAATCTCTGGAAGTTTTTCTTCCAAGCTTACAGCTTAGATTCACTGAGAGTTGTAAGACCAAAGTTACTGTCTTTAACTTTTCTAGAATTAGTCACGTATATGCCTTACTCAGCAGTGGGGTGCAAGTGAGTATCTGGGGAAAAGGTACATCAACCAAAGTAAACAGATATTTCTTTTAATTTTGGCAAAGAATACATGCCCCTCCATTTATAGAGTGGATCACTTCATAACTTTGCCATCTCTAATGTTTTGTTTTGCTTGTTCTACAGGCATACAGAAAACACTAAGGTGATGCCTTTTTGAATTTTTACTTTAACTTTTATAGCCTTGTGTAATAATATATGCTCCCACCTTATAGTTCTGTGTTTAATACTATTTATTCAATTAACATGGAGTAATTGCAATTTGAAAAAATTAATTAGTTTTCTGTTTTATTATGTACTCTCATATAAAAACTTGGTACTATTTTAAGATGTAAAGTACAGTTATTAAAATAAATGCTGTTAACATGTTAAAATCACTTTGTTAAATACAGGTTTGCTTTATCTGGTTTCTGAACCTTTTCTTATTTTAATTCTGTTTGGCAACTCTACATGTTTCATTGTTCTGTTCCATTCTTCTGTTGAAAAACCCTCCTCTTATTTTTTATATAAAAAAAAATCAATGCTATGAAGAAGGAAAGACTAAAAAAGCTTATTAGCTGCAACCAGCTATTTATCAGCATCTTGACATACAGTATACTGACAAATAAAAAATATATATGGCTTTTCCACTACCAGATAACTATCTATTAAACATTCTAGGCTTTCATATGCTACCACAAGGAGAAACTGCAGAAGAGCTGAAGACTCTTCTTACTGAGTATTTCTTTGTTCATGCTTATAAAAGTGCCCTGGAAAGAGCTGGGAAAATGCCTGTATTAAATTTTAATTAATATTATCTGTGACCTTTTGGCTCAGTTTTATATTTCTGCCTGCCTGAAGGCATAAATTTAAGTCAAAGAAATCCTTATGTGTGTTTAAAACAAGAAAAAAAAAAAATCAACAAAGTAAAAGAGTAAAGTGATGGGCCACGTAGCTTGCTGTGGCTATGAATAGAGCCTTTCTAGCTCCCACCCTTCTAAGAGCATTGTTCTGCAAATGCTGAGATGTGAGATCAACATTTCTCAGTCTCTTGAAAGGCTGAAGTACTTGAGAAAAAACCGTGCATGCTGCAAATCAGGCAGGGCTGTTTTCCCAGCCAAAAGCCTAGACCTGAAAGAGTTATGCAGAAAACTGTTAAGTTTAGCTGAAGAAATAATCTTCTAGGAACTTTTTAATTTTAAATTTTTAAACAATGATAATTCCTACTTTTTGTGGGACATTATCATTTTAAATAATTATTGGGGGGGGGTGTAGAAGTCTGAAACAAGAAAAGAAGAAAGAAAGGGAAAAAAGTGGGGAGGGGAAGAAAGAAAGCAGTTATTTAATTACCTTCTACTATAGTGTCACCCAAAAGTATAAACCCATCTTTGAGACTAATGTCAGTTGAGCCTCCTGAGATATTTATATTAATACTAATAAAATGGGGTCTAGGACCATAACTTCAATTGTAAGAAAATGGGAATAAGGACCCATTTACTATGACATAGTTGAGAGCTTATCAGTGAAAGAACATCCTTGGCTTTGATAATAAAATTCCAAGTCAGAGAGGACTGTAGGTTAAACAGTACCTCCAAAGAAACCAGTCACAGAATTATTCATAGCACAGTTTGATAAACACATGCGATTTTTTCTAAATTTTATCGTATATTTTCTATGAAAATAGAATTATAACTTTGTTCTGTATTTTTATATGAATTCGTGTTGTACTTTCTGCAAGTTTGCAGATGACACGAGTGGTGCAGTTGGCACGCCGGAGGGACGGGATGCCATCCAGAGGGACCTGGACAGGCTTGAGGAATGGGCCCGTGCGAACCTCATGAAGTTCAACAAGGCCAAGTGCGAGATCCAGCACATGGGTCAGGACAATCCCCAATATCAGTATGGGCTGGGCGATGAATGGATTGAGAGCAGCCCTGGGGAGAAGGACTCGGGTATACTTGCAGATGAAAAATTGGACATGAGCCAACAACGTGCACGCCAACTGTATCCTGGGCTGCATCCAAAGCCACGTGGCCAGCAGGTCGAGGGAGGGGATTCTCCCCCTCCGCTCCGCTCTGGTGAGACCCCACCTGCAGTTCTGCATTCAGCTCTGGGGTGGACAGTACAAGAATGACACGGACCTGTTGGAGCACGTCCAGAGGATGCCACAAAGATGACCCGAGGGCTGGAGCATCTCTGCCGTGAAGACAGGCTGAGAGAGTTGGGGTTGTCCAGCCTGGAGAAGAGAAGGCTCCGGGGAGACCTTATTGCGGCCTTTCAATATATAAAGGGAGCTTGTGAGAAAGATGGAGAAACACTTTTTACCGAGGCCTCTACTGACAGGACAAGGAGCAATGGTTTTAAACTGAAAGAGGGTAGGTTTAGGCTGGACATAAGGAAGACATTTTTTATGATGAGGGTGGTGAGGCACTGGAACAGGTTGCCCAGAGAAGTTTTGAAAGCCCCATCACTGGGAACACTCAACATCAGTTCGGATGGGGCTTTGAGCAACGTGATCTAGTTAAAGATGTCCCTGCCCACGGCAGTGGGATTGGACTAGCTGATCTTTAAAGGTCTCTTCCAACCCAAACCATTCCATGATTCTATGATTTTGATGAGACTATTACGATTTTCAAAGGATTCACAACGGTCTTTTCTCTGCATGAATGGCCTGTTCCCTTTTTCCTCCAGCAAGATATTTTTGACTGCAGCAAAGGTCAAATTCTGGTGAAACTTAAGTATTTATATTATTACATTCTTAATATATTCCTCCCCCTCCAAAGGAAAAAAAAAAAAAAAGGGGGAATGCTTTAAACCAGACATGAGTGACAAAAATTCATGTGCCTTTAGATTTTGGACCAGTGACAAATTTTACTCAAGACCAGATCAAATCAGCAATGGCTGTATTTTGTGCTTTGATTTTCTTTCTTCCACTCTATAGAATGACGTATAATCTGATTCTCAAATAATCTTTGAATTTAACAGTTTCAATGTTATGGCAGGCAATTTGACTATACTCTTAACCTCTTTCTTTGTCATTTCTTCCAGCGATTGTGGAGTATGACTAAGCCCATTAGTAAATGCAGGGCTTAGAGCACAGCAAGCCTATCGCTCTCACATTTTCAGTCTTTTAAGCAAATCCCTGACCGCAGTTTCAAGTGAAGTCCTTAGCTTTCTCCCTTTAACGACACAACTACGCTCAGTAATCCACCCAGATCCCCTGGTTGGCTGCCATCGTCCACATAAGGAAAATCAGTCAGTCTTGGAGGTCATGACTGCAATCTTCATCACATCTGCATTATCTGATTGGGAAACCAGGTGAAATTCCTTCTTTGAGAATGACATTTTTGTGAGACTACTTTAAAGGCAAATTCTAAAAAAAAACCCAAAAGCTTAGTAAGAAGAGGCTTTTCACAGGAATTACATGGCATTGTTGCTCAAAAGAAGTTATCAGCTTAATGGTATTTAGAGTTAGTTAAATGCATAGCTAATCTTTTAACCCTTATACATATTTAAAGAGCACTATGGAAATTAAGCCATCCAACTTTATTTAAATTTACTAAGAGTTATGTGACAAAAACTCTGTGCAAGCCAGTAGATATTAGCTGCTAGTATTCAAATAAGAAAAGGATTTTCATCAGCTTTGTTTTACTTGATTTAGCTGTGACAGCAGTTTCTCAAATTGACTAGGTGTCTGCGGCTAGTTTGATTTACTTTTGCTTACCTTTTTGTGACACAATGACAGTTTTGTATAGCTAGCAGTAACAAGCAGTTATCCTATGCAAAATGAGATATTTATGACTCTAATGCAATGACGTAGCGTAGAGAAATACGGGCCTGGTACAATCATGGAAGCCTTGATAAGTAGAGACTCAGGATTTGGTGTAGAGGGACACAGGCATGGGATGATAAAAGATAGGAGACAGGCAGATAAATAACAATAGGACTTTACTTGAATATATATAAATATTCCTGGAAGGATTAAGTCTTATATTTCAAGTAATATTGCAAAAAATTGAAACCAGTATTAGAGATTATACATCAGAATAATGCTGCTATTGAGTAATATGCTGGCTAAAATGTAAAAAAGCACAAAACTCAAGGCCATGACCGTCTGTCAAAACTTTAAAAAATGTGCATAATTATTTAAAGAATGTATGAAGGAATTATCTGAATCTCAAAAAATGCAGCCATAGTTGATCCTAGCGAAGATACGGAAACATGTGTTTTAGTTTCCCATCATTGCCTGGAGGTGCTGAGGGAGAAATGATTCTTTTAATTTCATATTTTGATAACGTATATCAGTGTTTGGGAATTTTGACATGCTATCTTTGGACATTTTCTCATACTCTACTAGAATAAGCTTATTTTACATTTGGGAACAGACTGAGAAATGAAGTAAGGACTTGTGTGGAGAACAAATAATGGAGGGGGATGGGAACAAGAAGCAACATAGGATAGGTCATGTTATAAAAAAAAAAGAGGGCATCTCAGACACACAGTACCACTGGCCCAAAGAGAGAAGTGCATATACTTGATGAGAAAGAAATCATTATCTATCTAACCGTCCATTATTTGGCCATCAATATTTTTTTCCCAGTAGAAAATTTAAATGGAAATATGGAAGTACAAATGTCAGCTAAAAAAAAAAAATCACATTCCTTAACAATAACCACATAATGTTAATTACAAAACAAACATTTTCCACCTGCCGCGATTTCTACTCGCTAGAAAATATCTATGGTGTCTCTATTACTTCTTCTGAAAACTTCTGACTTTAATTGGGAAATACTTTTCACTAATGCTTTGCAGAAAATGTTAACAGATGCATTTTCCCCAAACATTAAATATCAATCTATTTTATGAATGTACAAAAGTATTCAGAACTGGTGATTTCCAGAGAAACTTACAGTTACTTAGGGGAAACTTAAGAAAACAAACCAGCACAAAATTCTCCTCCCACAGGACTCAATGAAAATGTTATCGCTTCATTCATTGCAAAGATAATTTCCGACTCATTCATTCTCTTTCCTGCTGGCCACTGCATATCTAGGAATTCTTCCACTCCCTAAAACCTTCTGACCCTCTTATATTACAGATAAATTCAAACTGGATTCTATCATTAAAAATCTCATCATACCTCAGTTTCATTCTGTGTCTATGTTCAGTTTCATTTTGATTCTCTTATTAATCACATAGATTTTCCCAAATATGTCAAGCCCATGAAGCGTTGTCACTGGACCATATTTTTACTCCAGAGTACTGGACCTGATTTTTAAGTAAATATGGTGGTTTGACCTTGGCTGGCTGCCAGGTGCCCATCAAGCTGCTTTCTTACTCCCACTCCTCAGCAGTACAGGGGGAGAAAAGAAGTTTAAGAACTCCTGGGTTGAGATAAAGGCAGTTTAAGGAAAGAAAGCAAAGGCTGCACACAGAAGCAAAGCAAAAAAAAAAAGAAAAGATTTATCCTCCGCTTCCCATCACAGGGTGATATCCAGCCACTTGCTGGCAAGTAGGGCCTCAGTCCATGTAACGCTTGCTTTGGAAGACAAACACCTTAGTAAGGAAAGTCCCACCATCTCCCTCTTCCTCCGTTCTCTTAGCTTTTACTGCTTACCGTGACTTCACACGCTATGGAATATCCCCTGTGGTCATTTGGGTCTTCTGTCCTGGCTACCAACCCATTGCCCCCCCCCAGCCTAGTGGGACTTTGGGGGAGGTTGGAGAGAGCCGTGATGCTCTGTGAGCTCTGCTGGGCAACAGCCAAAGCACTGCTGTGTTACCAGCGCCCGTCGAGCTACAAATATACAAATACGAAGCACAGCACTACGAGGGCTGCGATGGGGAAAGTTAACTTTAACTCCATCCCAGCCAGACCCAATGCAGTCTCCACCCCTTATTCCACACCATTTGCATTCAGGTCCCACATAATTTGATACATTCGCATATCTTCTGACCATCCAAGTGTATCTGTTTCTCATTCCCCAAATCCCCTCTTACCAACACTTAGAAATTATACTACATACCTAAACCATCTTTATATCCAACATAGAGATTTATAGATTCTCATTAACTACCCTGGGCCTTAACAGAAAGATATTATTTCCCTATTCTGTGAGTCCTGAGACTCCATAAAGTGTCCATAGGAACAGGCTATGACTTGGGCCCCATGTATCACGGTGGATGCTCAGGACAGGAGAAGCAACATGTTTGATTTTTGGGTGCCAACACCAGCTTGGTTTGGGTGATTGCTGCAGTCACCCAGTTCCTTGCAAAGCTCACTCTTCTGCCAGTTCGGGTAGTTCCTGCTAAATTTCCTCCTATAACGTACAACTCGCTTCATTGCTTATTTTCCCCCAAGGTTAAAACTCCTTGAGGTACGCACCAGACCTCCCCGTTCCGCATTACCCACCAAGTTCACCCAGGTCCTTGAGCAAAGACAACCCCACGAATGGGTTTGCCTTTTCCCAAGGGAGGACCAACCCCAGCCACCTCCTTGTGCGCGCTACAGGAACCTTATCTCCTCCCACAGTCCGTAGGGGCTCTGGTGGGCAGGACCAGGACAGTTAGCAGATCCTCTGGCGTTACCCAACCTAGTACCCTCAGGAGAAGGTACTTCAAGGACCCTAAAGGGTACTGATGGACTTTTGGTGTAGCCACCAGGAATACACAGTTGTCCACTTTGCCTGGCCTCTCCATTTGAAACGTTCACCTCGCTAACGGCGAGCGTTCCAAATAATGCCTTTTTCACGTGCTATACGTATATGGTCTCTTACTTCAGTATCTGGGAGTTGATAAACACGGAACTCGGGCACCTGGCTCTGAGAACACATGGAATTCACAGTGCTGGATCTGGCATCTTCTTTCTCTGTACCACAGATGGAGAGTGTCAGGTGCTTAATGATAGAACATGTACAGCCAGAGCATCAGACGAGGGGACACAGTCCCGTAGGTGGTACAAAAGCAAACACTGAAAATGGTGATGTGGGGAGGTGAAAAAGTGTATAAATTGTCTTCATTCTGATGAGAATTTATAATACAGCCCATGAACATTCAAATTTAAAATTAAACTAAGGAAGTTGTTAAAATCATATTATATGCTGATAACAGACTATGATAATGAACAATCCTGAGACATCAGATTAGTGTGACTGTTCAACATTTTGAAATATGGCTTTAATAGGAATAAATCAGGGATCCTTTGTGTATAGGATGCGCAAACCCACTCTTGACAGCTGCCTGTTTAAATTTTGTGAAGCCAAGATGAGCTAAGGCATATTTAGAATCACATAAATATAGGAACCGAAGATGTCTAATCACAATCTTGGCTCTCCTACACTTTCAGGTTTAACTATATGAGCAAGTATTCAGGTGCCTAAATGTTTTTGCTGCTTTCAGTCATAATGAAACACTGATTATGCCAGTTAGAAGCATGTTTTATTTTTCTAGAGTGTACAAATTACTAATGACATTTTCCTATCAGAAAATATTCTCACTGGGATATCAAAATCTAATCCTTAACACGTTGTGTACTGGTGAACCTGGGAGGCCACAGGAAACTCAGTCACCGTCAGTCTACATGAATCAATCACTCAAATTAGGACCTGAAACCTTGTTCCTATAAAAACTGAATGGAGCCTTACTTGTATTATTTGTCTGCAGTATCTCATGTAATTCCATGTACATAGGACTAATTAAGTATCGGGTAGTACTAGGGTGGTCCTAATTATCTCTACTGGAAATCAATGAGTAGTACAGTCTTTATTCTAAGAAGAAAGTAATAAATAAAGCTGTGTGCTGGTTGCCCATATGCATTTGCACAAGGAAGAGCAGAGGGCGCACTAATAAATAGCAAACACCTACAGAATATTTTTTTTTATCTAATTTCACTTTTGTTTCTGTTTTGGCATTTGAATTATTACCTCAACATCTACAAAGTACACACCTACATTTGAGTTTGTTGGCTAGACTCTTTACAGTCAGTAGAGAAAAGCTGGTACTTTTTTATAATGTTGTTCTTCCCATCCAAGAGCAAATGTTTGAAATCAAATGGTTTACTCCTTTGAAAGTGCCACCCTCTCTTCTCTGCAATGACAAACATTTAACTCAGAAGGCAGGAGAAGTTAAGCAAAATTAGTCCTATCCTCACAAATTAAACCCATTATTTGCAAACAACCTTTAACCATATATTCTGTTAATGAAACAGAATTTGCTGCATACTTCCATTTTAGCTGAGGTATCTAAAGTGACGTGGCTGACTGGTATTTCTGAGTGAGTGAGGGTGATCCTGTTGACCCCCCAAACCTCCTTACTGCAGGATGAGAAGTGGCTGAACTCATAAACAATTGTGCTATCTCACTAGACCCAAGATTTTCATACATAGTTGACTATCTTTAATAGTATCTCTCACTGTCATCTGTAGATACCAGAAGTACTTCACAAGGATGATAAAATTGTCATCACTTTAGATGAAATAAAGTGATGCTGGGGAAATTAATTAAAAAGGAATGGAAATAGATGCAAGAAATTGGGATTTTAAGAAGCGGATTTTTTTTTTTTTAATTGCCTCTGATTGTGGCTATATTCCCATAGGTATTTCCTTCTAATGCTACTAGTGGGAGTCACTGGCAGCAATCTGTTAACAGTTGAATCCATACTGATTATTCCATCTATCCAGAGAGGGATATACATATATACACATAGAGAGATATACATATATACATTATAAATATATGTCTTACACTTGAGGAAGTTCTGCTTATAAAACCAATTCTACAAGATTTGATGTAGTCTAGTATCCTAACTTTAAACAGTAGCCAAAAAAAAGTAAATTTACAGGTTTATAAGAACAAGGAAAACTTTTGGTGACTCACGTCTAGATGCTCTCTGAGCTTCTAGTGATCTGTAATTCAGGGAAATCCTGAGACAGAAGTTGTCTCTTTGGTTTCTTTTCTTCCATGAACTTGGATTGAACAGATACAAATTCACTCTGCCTATGATTCCAGTAGGAAATAAATAAAGTCACATAACAGTTGGATTTTGAAACAAAAATCTCTGCTGAGATGATGTGCCAGACATTTCTGATTCATTTCAGAGCTTGAACAGTGCTGTCTTTGAGTGGAATTAAGATTTGTAAGTATAGGTCCTAAATGTGAGCTAATGTGAGGGAGTGGGGGCATAAACCAACCAAGCAGCACTCAGCTGTACAGAGAAAATCTGAATGTCGGGGTGTGATGTGGGGAGAGGTCTTCAGACATGCTTGGTAAGAGAAAGTGGAAGGCAGAGCTGTACATGCCGTTATCCATCACCGCACAAAGTGAAAGTTGGGTAGTCGGAGGCCAGTGGTTTTTGGAAGAGTCAAAAGGATAAGGAACATATTTATGAAACCTTTGAATGCCAGAATCAGAGGAAGGAGGAGTCTGGAAGGACCTCTGGAAATCGCCTAGTTCAACCCTCTTGCACTCGGCAAGGTCAGCCTCACCACCTTGCACAAGACCTTGAAATGACCATCAGCTACGTCATTGCTCTGGATGTACGTGTACTTGCAATTGTTTATGTTAAATTTCCTTTGTTACTGTTTTGGTCAGGCTCTGTTTGTCAGAGCATTTCTGTGACCTATCAGTGCTTTGTAGTCAGGAATAACTGATTTAATTTTGCATTGCTTACTGATACTATCATCTTATTATTTTTATTGTCGCTTATATCATCATTATGTCTGTTATGATATTTACTTGCTGGAAATGCGAATAAGAAAAAGGGGGGTTTGTCTCAGCAATTATTTTAAAATTAATACTGTGCATGACTTCTTGATTAGAAAGGTGCTGCAATCTGTTTTATTTACTTTCCAATAAATGACTAATAAACAAATCAGTGGGACGTGATTTTCTAATTTCTGTCATACACTCAACATTTATACTGCTATTTTTTTTTCACGTCTTGTGATTATTTTATAATCCAGAAAACCTTCAGATTCGTCTATAGGAATCAGAACATACACAAGGGTCAGGGAGAAACAAGAGTGGGGCTGCTCCACACGAACAGCCGAGCCCGGAGCCAGCGGTGAGCTCCCAGCACTGGCCAGGGCAGGACACCCGGGTCAGTCCCACCGTCCCCATGACGTGGACGGGGTCTATCACAGTCCCAGCAAGGCGAGGGGGTCGGTCGGGAGTGGGGGTTCATCCAAAAGACCTTTCAGCAGGTGAGAGTGGGCAGAGACGAGGCTGAACACAGGCACCGTGTGATGTCGCTCGGGGTGGGCTCAGGACAGTAAGGGCCTACTAGTGCCCTCTGGTCCGAAGTTTGTAAATAAAAATAATCTAGCCATATCTGTACATGTAAATTCAGTCCCAGGACAAAAAAAAAAAACCACCTAAAAAACCAAACCAACAACGTCCATCATACTTGTTTAGACAGATAAATCTCTGGTTTTCTGGATTTGTCAATATCTGCAAAATTGCCCATATACGGGCAAAACTGAAACAGTTAAGTGCAAATCCTCCCCCTCATTGGAACATTGCTTAAGTACTAACCTTTTTTTTTTTTTTTTTTTCCATAGCTGTAATTTCACCTATATGTATTTAAATGTAAATTTGCCCTCACGTTACTAAGGAAGGAACAGGGATATATGCATCATTTATAAATACCCTCATGATGTGTTCAAATAGTGCACTGGTAAGCACCAAGATAAAATCTTGGAAAGGCAGCTAAGTGGCTAGACAGATGGCTTATGAGTTCAAAAAGTAGC
The DNA here is from genome assembly GCA_026212715.1 of Elanus axillaris. Lineage (NCBI taxonomy): Eukaryota > Metazoa > Chordata > Aves > Accipitriformes > Accipitridae > Elanus > Elanus axillaris. The sequence goes on along the minus strand of JANZLQ010000133.1, from coordinate 4,439 downwards.
TGGAATGCTAAAAGGAAGCTTGACCTTGAGGGAAATGAAGAAAAAGTATGAATAGCACTACTCACATATCAAGTGCCTGCACGGTGCCAAACCTAATTCTAGAAAGGTATCGCAAGCTGGCTAATGAGGGATATTAGAGGTACAAGAAGGATTGTAACGGGCTGGGATGATGGATCCCGAGCTGCAGTACGTGCCCGACCGAGGAAAGCCGGAGTCCGACGTCCTGCACCGCTGAGAGCTGCTCTCGCTCCCGAGAACCTGGTTCCGCTGCCTGCAACGGTGCTGCAGCGACGGTTGCTGCTGATGGCTGTGCTTGACAAGAAAAGTTTGCCGATGACAAGCTCAATAAACAATTGCTACCTGACTTTAACGAAACATCAAGAGAAACATGGTAGAACTTTGTCTTGTTTCACAGAAATAAAATACCAGTATTTCTTCTGCCACCCCAGCTTGTTCGGCAGCAAGCCAGTTTCTGAAGGACATCTGTACGTACATATTAGATACTTATGTTCTCATTACTCTTGCATTTGTTGCTGTGTGTGTAAAGTTAACTGTCAGCACACAGGAGGATCTTATATTAAAAATGTGAAAAAACGTTTAGTAATGAATTGCATTATTTAATACCATATTTAATTTTCTGCCGTATGTATGCTGTTCCTGCCCATAGTATTGTCCTTGTTTCTTGACCTGTCTTAGAAGATCAGAGCTGAAAGCCCAAAGAAAGGCTTGTGTGGCTGAAAGTGGTTTTTTTTTGTTATTTTCAAACAATCATTGGTCTAGTAAAATGTATTACTGTTCCTCCAAACCCTACAGTGCTATACCCTTAAACCATCACAGTTCTAACCACAGAAGTACATGAAAAAACATTAAAATCGTGGTATTTTATCTCATCTGGAAATTCACATGCTTCTCATCTTTCAAATTCAAACATGGAGCTGTAGACTAAATATAACTTTCTGTTTCATAAGAGCTCCCTTCATGCACTATCATATGAATTATACCTCCCCTTTCAAGAGTGGAAGGGCTTGTTAATTTTTAAATAACCTTTCTCCTTCTGAATATTCTCATGTCTCCTTCCAGTTCCACAGATTTATCAGTAGTGCTGATGGTGACAGTGCTGGTGATGCCATTCCCATCACAACTGCTGGCTCTAACAGATGACAAAAGCAGCAACTTTTTTGCTCTGTCACTGCAGCAGCAGCAGCAGCAGCTTTTTTCTCCATCTGTAGGGAGGGTTTATTATATATTTAAAGCGTATATTCACTGCCCTGTGAAGAGCTTTCATAAATTTGGCTCCGACAGTTCTATTCCAGCTCCTATCATCTACACCAAAGAGACTTTATTTAGGTGTGCTGGACATCTTTATAATTTCAATACCTGACATACTGATGATATCTGTAAAATCTCTATCATACAGAAGTTTCCAGGAACTGATAAATCATATCCTATATAAAGAAAATACACAAATAATGTCACAGCACTTTGTTAAAGGTGTAAACGAGCTTAAAATACAAATCTTTTCATATAGGCAGAATTTTTAGTAGCTGTATCTATTTATTCCAGGAAAAGGCTAAGAATATTGTAATTATCTGACAGGCATTGTAGTTTTTTTAATGAGTAATATGTGACTTCACATTTAAAGTAGATTGGCAGTTGTAGCTCCTGATGAGAAGAATGTTTACAGTGGGAGTTCCACAAATAGCGACTTCTACAAATAGAGGCTTCTGCAAATAGCCACAATTAGTCGCTTTTCCCTTCATTTGCAAAACTTTACTTCTGAACATACTTGGGCAAGTATGCAGAAACTACTGAAATGACACAAAATTTCCATTTGAAGATTCAGCAGTCATTGGGCTGGTAGCTTTTTAGCTTTCAATTTGGTTAACAGCCTGTGTTTTAGAAATCAAAGAGCAAATCAAATAACGTGGAGTCATTCTGTTTTAAAGACAGCATGGAGATAAATACCAGGGCATCAAAATACTGTTTAGACATTAAATAGCAGGCTTTGTCCCAGGTCTCTGGTTCAACAGCATATTTATCGCTGCTGGAATTAAATCCCCAAAGCAGGTGTCTCATTGAAAAGGCTCTCACTGACCTCTTGCTTGTCAAAGGCAGGGAGGAAACGATGATACGGGGGCATCAGAGCAACACTGGTGATGGCGAAGGACTGTAGGTGGCATATGAAACTGTACTATCTTCACGGGGGAGACGGACGAAGAACTAAGGAGCCACACTACACACCAAGGCAGATACAGTGATTGGGGTAGGTGGTTCCTTTTTCTTTTTCCTTTCCTATGGATAGATCACTATGGATCACTAGTAAAAGCCAGACTATGCTTCTGATGGAATGTTGACCCCAGCTGAATTTGGCTCTGAGGACCTTAGGAAAGGACTGAAACGGATATAGAAATATGTTTTTTCCTGTGAAGACATCTGGCACCTTTCTGAGGATGTATAGAATATTATGATGCAGTACTTAATACACAGCTTGCTTTTATACCTCAAATAAAAAGCAAATACACTTCTATGGGGGAGAAGAAGTTCGCTCAGGAAGTCTAGGTCTACACGTTCCCATAGCTTTGTTGGAAAGCAATGGGAGGTAAAGAGGAGAACTTTCACGTTCATATTTGCCATACCAGTTTATTAACCTCTACGCCCGATGGCTGAAGAGGGAAGAAGGGAGACATCAGTCTCTGTCTCCGTCTCTGTAGAAATTGAGCCACTGCACAGTGATCAGCTCAAGAATCCTCAGGGCAAGGACAGCGATGCTAAGCAGCGTGTTAATGCAAGCCAGCGGCTCAGGCACTTGCTTGGTTGAGAGATTCCTTATTTGCAATTTCTGCCTCTGTCTTGTAGCCTGTGGGTCTTGACTAAGATGTCGTTTTCTGTGCACTGGCAGCACTTGAGTGCTCAGGCTTCTCCCTGGGTAGGCAGGAATTCACATCTTGAAAATACCACTGAGCCCAGGTAAACAATCCCCAAGGAAATGTTTCTGGCAACTACTGCATAAAACCGCAAAATAGCACCAGCAGCAGGTTTTAAAAGTGGATCCTGCTTATTCCTAAAGAATTGAAGTAGAAGAAGCAGCTGCCCAATATTCAGCCCAAATTCTAGACTGAGGTGGAAGTTCTGCCACAGTTTCGTTTCAGCGTTAATTTACCAGCTGCTTGTTCAGCACGCTGACTGTTTTTGATCCTATTCTGAGACATGTAAATCTTCCCCAGTTCTGTCCAGGGAATCTAGGCCTGTGACTCACCGCCAGATACAGCGGCAGCCATGCATAAAATTCTTTCCGTTTTGGGAGTCACGCATTCAAAAGTAGCATGGCTGTGCCTGCTACTGGGTACACCTTTTGGCTGGCTAGGGCAGTCGGAGACAGAAAATGAATTGTAGGGAAGGAAAGTGCGTTCTGACAATTCATTCAGGCTAGACTTTTAGTGCAGACCTCTCTTTTCTTTTTCCCATGGGTACGGCTCTATCAGCCTCTGGCAATGAATTTGAAGGATGGCAGGAAACACAAGAGTAATCATTACCGAGGACACCCAGTATAAAAGTATTTACTATTCAAATTCCAAAGAACTAAGTTACTATTCGAATTATCTTACATTTACACAGTTGTTTGGAGGTTTTGGTCCGGTTTACCCCAAAACCTTATAAATGACATAATATTACAGAACTCACCTCATCACAGAGGTGACATAAAAAATATTTAACATCCTCCTGTGATTTAGGACATGAAGTCAGTAGCAACATAATTTCTTTATAAACAGAATGGGTGAGACACATGGTTATAGTTAAATGGCCAACAGTCTTAATTTAGGACAACAAGCTGGACACTTGGCTTTTCAGGGAAAAAAAAAAGTCACAGTTATAATTAGGCCACTGATTTTTGCTCTACCTAGAGATGAATTCTGTATTTAAAGTTAAAATCTAGGTTGCTAGTAATCCGTGGAAGAATAGATTCAAGCAACAGAAGGCAACACAGCGAAGGACGGATCCCATGACTGGAATGTGGCTATCGATAGCTACAGGCTGTTCAGAAGGAACAGGCGAGGAAGGAGGGGTGGAGGAGTTGCCCTCTACATCAAGAAATGTGGAGTGTGAAGACCTGTCCCTGAAGAATAGCCAGGAGCAGGCTGGAAGCTTATGGGAAAGAATCAGAGACCGAGGCAACAAAGGGAACCCTGTGGTTGGTGTCTACTACAGACCACCCGATCAAGGGGAGCCTGTTGACGAAGCCTGACTCCAGCTACAGGAGGCACTGCGCTCACTGGCTCTCGTCCTGCTGGGGGACTTCAGCCACCCCAACATCTGCCGGAAAAGTAGCACAGCGAGCCGTAAGCAACCCAGGAGCCTCCTGGAATGCACCGAGGATAACTTCTTAAGGCAGGTAATAGACAGCCCTACCAGAGGGGATGTGATGACCTGATGGTCACCAA
>JANZLQ010000132.1:0-24223 GCA_026212715.1 Elanus axillaris | reverse complement strand
TACTGAACTCAAAACACAGCACTGTACCAGCTACTAGGAAGACACTGAACTCTATCCCAGCTGAAACCAGGACAGGGTCTCTTAACACTAAAACTTCAACTTCCTTGCATCTGCCCTCAAGTGTGTAACCACTCCTCAAGCACTAAAGAAAAATTCATAGAATTTGTATGGTTGATCAAGGCACCCATAAATTTCCACCCCTGATATGCACCACTTCCTAAGACCTCCCAGTCTGAAGAAGCTCCCTACAGCAGATGGGACCCAAGAGAAACTTACCCAAATGAGGTAATGAGCTATGGAAATAACTCAGCTTCAGAGGTCAGAACATATTTCATCAGAGATCAAAGTGTACTAGTAGCTAAAATATTTCTCTTCCATACCTCTGCAGAACAGCTTTTGCCAAGTACTTAATTGCTATCATGAAAAATGTGCATTATACGAACAAGAGTCATGGGACATCTCTTCTAGAGAATCTAATTATTGAACCCTAGAGGATATAGTTGCTGGTAGCTATGGTGTGAATTGGTGTATATAGGATTAATCACACTTAAGGGACAGCTTAGCAGTAATTGTAGTTCCAGATGTGTTGCCCATGTGCTCATTCGTTATTCCCCCACCCCTCCCCCCCTTTTTTTGGCTGTGTCAAAGGTTGTGAAAATAGAGTATGTGCTTTGCACTACCCTTTTGTGGTCATGCACAGAGGAACAGGAAAGAGGGACACACCAGAGGGTGCTGCAATAACACAAGGCTAAAATAGTGCCGAAGAGAGCGAAAGGAGCATCATCATGAGCAGCACATGGAGAAAAAAACAAAAGTAAGGGGACTATGAGAACAGGGAAGCAAGGCATAAAAAGGGTAAGGCAGCAGCAGTAACAGCCTAGCCAGAGCTTTGGCCACAAGGTTGGACATGCGGGGCAGCAGCCTCGCACAGGGGCTTGAAGGGGAAGGAGGAGGGACAGGGATAGAGGCTCCTTCTGATGCCGTTGACCCAAGCTCAGAGCTGCCATTCAGACTTCAGCAGAGCTTTAAAAATACTCCCGTTCTGATGCCTTCATTCAGTCACATTTTGTGCAGTGCAGCTTGAGAGGAAGATTGGACTGGTTTTACCAGTGTAGGAGGAGTGTGGGAGCAAGTAGGAGGTTGGGGGACAAACCAACTGCTGCACAGATACCTTGAAGTTTGCGCCTTGCTACAGATTGGCAGAAGAAAACAAGTTTTATAGGCAGATTAAATGCATGTGTGACATTTTTCGTGCCCTATATCTGCTTTGTACATGGCTCTGTTTCTTATTTTACAGTGTGCTATCTTTATTTTCTCTTTACTGCAGGGAGCAGAGGCCTCATCTGTGTGATAAATGTGCATGGCACCTTCTGATGGTCTAAGGTGTGCAGATACATGTTTAACAGGGAGTTGAAAATTGGGTGCTGAGTAGATTGATGGAGCAATTGCACCCAGCAGTGGCACTACCACCATTTTCAGAGTGCAGGAAATGGTGAAGGCAAGAGCTGCACAAAGCACAGGGCAGCTATCCTGTTTGTAGCTGACCAGAGTATCCTAAACGTAAAAGACTTCATCAAGAACTGCAACAGTGATTGCCCTGTAAATTGAGCAGGAAGCTTTTACATCTGCTCTCAAAATAATTGATCTGTTCACAGAGCTGGTTTCTCATCCTAGGTGACAATTTGAAGAAGTATGTCTGTGAGCTTTGCTGTTGTGTACAGCAAGTGTACATTGCCAGGGCCGTGGGGTGGGGAAGTTTCTTTTCCCAGTGTTGGTAGGGAACTATTACATGTGATGCTAGAAACCAGCTTGTCCTTGTGGAGGAGCACTGCAAGGCAAAGCAAGTGCAGGGGCCCAGAATGGGAGAGGCTTGTTTGCTCTGCCATCTCCAAGTGGAGAAGGACTAGAGCCTTCCCAAGGGAAATGGCAATGTTGGAGCAGTGTGAGGCCTTGGGGCTATTGTCGATGTGATATGCTTCTCATGGTGCCCACTTCTCAAGCTTTGGGCTGTTCATGCTGTTCTGGTACTGTGTCCCCTACACTGCTAGATCAGTTTTTGGGACAAGAAAGTTGAACAGGGATGTGAGAACAAAGCACTGCAGGAAGACCTGAGCTAAGTTTGGAAGCTAGTCAAGCTGACTACTTAATAACATCTCCTGTAACCTCTCTCACAAGCAGCTTAGAGCCAACACACATTTTGGAAATCAGTACCAGGCTGGAGCATGACCTGAGAACCAGGCATGCTTATGCACGTACTGTTTTCTCCTGTGTACACTCTTCTTGAACAGCATATTTGAAACCCAGTATATTTCCTATCTAGTTCAGAAGTGCCTTTTCTTTCACCTAGCCAGAATAAAGGTGGTGGCATACAACATGTCTTTGAATTTATTTATAGAGAAGTAACAGAGATGGAAGGTGTCCAAAACCAACACTGGTTTTCAACAGTACTTGCCAGGTCAGCTGCTTGCCAGGTCTAAGAGGCGGCAAGAGAAGAAGAGCCAGACTTGTTGATGAAAGCGGATAGCATCATAGTCTGAGTTACACATTTTCTCCTCCCTCCCCTATATCTTTGTGCTAACTAGTGCTTACTGCTGAGGGCCAAATGCAGCAGAAAACATGTAGCTTTTTTCTTGGTTATGTACTTGTTATAACTTGTTACTGTCTTGCTCTGGGGGAGGCACAATCTCTAGTTAATTCTTTGGTTTGGTCTTTAGAGATCTGGGACAGTCTTAAGGGACATGCAGAAGAGCTTTTGTGTTTCTAAGGTGGTAATTAACTTAGGGCAGCAAAATGCTTCTTCTCAGTGTGTCTGGTAGGAAATGGGTAGGCCATGGGCTCTGGCTCGAACTGCTGCTAAAATGCCCAGGAGCAAGGCTCACAGCTAGAAGCGAGGAGACACAGTGCAAACAGGAGGTGGGCTGCTAGCAGAAAACCATGGGGACCACGAGTTTCAGCTGAAGCAAAAGAGTACAGCAGACAGTAATATGGCACATGGGGTACTGTGTCAAACAGCAACTCTGTTTTAATCTTTAGAGGAGACGTTGCTTTCTGCTGCCTTTTTTGCCTGTCCTGTGAGCTGAGGACTCCAAGAGCATCATCACAGAGCTAGTCATAGCATGTTGCTAAAATCTGCTGCTGGAAGGTACAACTCAGAGGAAGAAGGGCTCATGGTGCAGTCGGAAGCATAGGGGGAGTCCCGGGTTCACTCAGCTCAACTGAGCCAACTGTTTTAAGTTGATTTGTAGCGGAGAGAAGTTTAACGAGTGTTTGGGATCTAGTGGATAAGCAATGTTAACACTGTTTTTTTTTCTTCACATACATCATTGTTCAGGACTTTAGACCTTTTAAAGACTGACAGCCAAATACTTAGTGAGAAATGGGGTTGCCTTAAGTTTGACATCTGAGATAACCCTCACTGAAGCTGCAGAGTCTTCTGCAATGGCAAGAAAGCAAAGTCAAGAGGTGAAAAAAGCATACAGAGTTCTATTACTTTTGTCTAGATTCTCATGTTTCTAGTTTTCTCTGACTTGGAACAAGAAACTTATGCACTGTGTCAGTGTGCTTCTCACTAGTTCATGTCACCTTCATCCAGAGGACCAAGGGCAGGAGCACGCTGCAGAGACTTACACGGCAACTCACACCACCACTCACAGTATACTAGGAGAGCTCTGAACCCTTATATATTGCTTTGTTACGTGAAGTCACCACTATACTGTCAGAGGGAGGTTATCTGTTAGCCATTATCAATGGGGTTAGCAGACATCTTACAGGACCTGTTCTGTGCAGTGTCATGAAGAAAACAAGGCTTAGAACTCCCCAGTCCACCTTGTGTGAAAGAGGGTATGTCTGCCCACTGCATTTTTCAAAAAAGCTCTCAGGCATAAGGGTGAGATTAATACCAGGATGTATTAGGTTTACATGGAAAGGTTTTGATAGCAGGGGACTGCAGGGGTAGCTTCTGTGAGAAGGTGCCAGAAGCTGCTCCCATGGCAGACAGAGCCAGCTCCAGCTGGCTCTGAGACAGACCCACCACTGGCCAAAGCTGAGCCCATAAGCAACAGTGGTAGCACCTCTGGGGTAACATATTTAAGAAAGGTGCAACAGCAGCTAGAAAAGAGGACTGAGAATATGTGAAACAACCCTGCAGACACCAAGGTCAGTGAAGAAGGAGGGAGATGAGGTGCTCCAGGCATCAGAACAGAGATTCCCCTGCAGCCCATGGGGAAGACCATGGTGAGGCAGGCTGTCCCCCTGCAGCCCATGGAGGTCCATGGTGGAGCAGATCTCCACCTGCAGCCCGTGGAGGACCCCACGCCGGAGCAGGTGGATGTGCCCTGAAGGAGGCTGTGGCCCTGTGGAGAGCCCATGCTAGAGCAGGTCTCTTGTCAGGACTTGTGATCCTATGGGGGGACCCACACTGGAGGAGTCTGTTCCTGAAGGACTGCACCATGTGGAAATGGAGCACTTTGTGGAGGACTGCAGCCTGTGGGAGGGGCCCATGTTGAAGAAGTTCATGGAGGACTGCCTCCCTTGGGTGGGACCCCATGCTGGAGCACGGGAAGAGAGTGAGGAGGAAGGAGCAGCAGAGACAATGTGTGATGAACTGACCACAACCCCTATTGCTAGCCCCCTGTGCCACTTGGTCAGAGGAGAGAGAAATCAGGAGTGACGCTGAGCCTGGGAAGAAGGGAGATGTGGTGGTGGGGGGTGTTTTTACATTTGTTCTTATTTCTTGTTATCCTACTCTGTTTAACTGGCAGTAAATTAAACCAATTTCTGCAAGTCAAGTCTGTTTTGCCCATGACAGTATTTGCTGAGTGACCTTCCTGTCCTTATTTCAGGCCCATGAGCTTTTCATAGTATTTTCTCCTGTCTTGTTGGAAGTGATAGGGCAGCTTGGTGGGCACCTGGCAGTGAACCAAGGTTAACCCAACATAAGTGGCAAACTGACACAAGGGTTAAGTGCAGTGGGAATGGAGCAGGACTAGAAAGCTGCTTTTCAGTGTAATGAATCCTCAGACTATATGGCAAGATGAGAGGCAAGATGGTCAGGAAATCTCAGTTGCACAAAGGCTCCTGCAATGGACTAAATCTCAGTTCATCAGCAGGCATCGCTGTGTCATTCAGCTTAGTCACTTCTGCACCAAAACCCAGTCCTTTGCCCCTTCTGAAGGAGGCTGCTGCAGAGTTCAAAGGCAGTTATCAGTTTTCCATGACCTACAACAAGCTCACATCACTTAGCCTACCATTTGCCTTGAGTCCTGGTGCTGACAGTCATCTGCCAGCTGAGGCTTTGCACACTGACATGTTTTTATTAGCCCAGAAGGACTAGGTGTCTGCCCCCAAAGTGTTCCTTCCTTCAGGAACCAGCTGCAAGCCCACTCCAAAGACTTTACTCATTTTTCTCTATCTAGGCAGGTTTACCTGACCAAAGAAAGCTAGTGGAGCCTGGAAGCTCAGAAGCTGCTGAATTTTCCTTTTCTCACTTGCACAAACTGCTGCCAAATCCTGCTTGTATTTATGGGCTTTTATACTGAGTCCTGTGCTCAGCCTTGGAGCAGCTGGGCAGCCACTCTGTGGGTTTGGCTCTTAAGAGAACCACTGATCCTGCAGCACACACCTTTTTATGCACTAACCTCCAGGCAGGCTGGGATTTTTCCGCTGCTTCCCATAACCCATGAATGCAAACATCAAACCCACTTGCTGATTAAATGAACCACAAACAAGCAAAATCAATATTCACTTTGCATTTAATCACAGGAGCAAAATAGCAAGACCTGAAGCATTTATCTCTAATGAGGACATGGTGCTATGTTCAAAGTAGCATTCCTCCATTAATCACCCTGTCTGTAAGGAAAATAGATGGTATGGTTTTGGCACCTCTATTCTCACAGTTAAGGGCTCAAGATGGTATTACATCTGGGTGGCAATGTTGTGTCATTGGGGCTGACTAAGGGGTTGTAAACAACCTGTCTGATGATCACATGCAAGCACACTCACAGATGAAGAGATATTTGTTGAAACCATGCAAGGTTGTACAGAGACCTCTCCCTCTTGCAAAGAGCTGGTATACCAGATCAGTGTATGTGAGCAAAATGCCAGATGAGCAGTCTTGTGGACAGAGCTCCCAGTTACCACACGCATGACTGCGACAGCTCCCCTTCTGCTCTCCTCCCCACTTTCCTTGGAGGTACTGCTTATAGTGACCAGAGGAAAAAGAATTATCCCTTCTACCTGCACAAGTTCCTTAGTCTTTCCTCTTGTAGTTTGGTGTTTCTGCCATCATGCCAAGATGTTACTAACAGGACTGTCTCTCTGCAGCAGCTTGGCAGAGGACAGATCTTGTTCCTACGTCGGATCAAATGAACACTTCTGATAGAAGTGACTAAAAGCTGTATCTGAAGCTGTACTAGAAGTGAAAAGTTCTCTCTCTGTTCGCCCAGGTGATCCTAAGTGCTTTTACTGACATAAATTAGCAAAGTAAAATTAAGTTCCAGTGATCTCTGATGAGACAAGTTCTCCTATCTTGGCTTAGTTCCTGCAGTCCTTGTTCAAATAAAAGATTTCATTAAAACAAATGAGGCTTTTTGACAAGAGTGCTTTGACCCTTTTTACTTTTCTCAGAAGATCTATTTTTTCTTACTTTGTGGTAATTGCTTGAAGCAGTAGAGAACTCTTTTGTTACCCAGCTGTTTCTGAAGTAGTCTTATCTTTCTGGGTACAGAACACAGGCAAGGGACAGGGCAATTATGAAAAAATTTTTTAGCTGATTTATATAATTATTAATAAAAATAAATTAGTTTTTCTTTTTCAAAGTGTCTATTATACCCTGTGTGTTTGTGCGCCTCAGTAAAAAGGTCTGAAGTGACCTTTCACTAAGTATTTACTGCCTGAAGTGAGGATGAGGCCTAGAGTGCCAGTCTTGATGCAATGTTACAAAAGATATGTGGCACTGCTGTTATCCTTTAGAGGATGTTAGTGCCCAACCAAATATCAAAACACTGCTATTGCTACTTCAGGAGCATTCTAGGAGATGTTTTGGGGCAATTTTCCTCTATTTGTTATTTCAAGCCTCACTTAAATTTGTTAGCTCCTGCTGCATATTTCTAATAATCTATGTAAATGTAGTTATAATGCCATTTGTACTGGGAGGATTAACACTGACCTCAGGTAGGAAACAAGCAACATCAGTAGCACGTAAAGTCTCAAGAAATAGTTCTCAGAAGCCCAAAACCTTAAGTAGTACACCGTGAAGGAATAAAAATGCAGATGATGTGGGCATCATTTTGCCCCAGAAATTTGGGCAAAAGGTTATGCAGAGGAAAAAGCAAGGGAATTAAATCCTGAACCATGCAAATGTATTCTTAGTTTTGAAAAAAACTTTAAACTCTTTGCAGTCATTTGATTCTGGATCCTCTTGGCCTGATTAAAAAAGGCCTTTCTCATTCACAGGTTCATTTATGGTCAGAGGACTGGACTGTAGGACTCTTGATTGGGAAATAGTCTAGTGCCAAACTGGCTTTACCTTGGGAAAATGAGCTATCTAAAGCAATTGCCTATCCAGGGAGGTGAGTGCCCACTTTCCAATTATCCAAATATTTATCACAACTTTTTAAACATCTTTTAATATGAACATCAAGATCACTAATATTGGGGGGGGGGGGGCAGCAGGTTATGGGCCCTATGGTATGGTTTGTTGGACAAGACTGTGGAAACTTCTTACTTATAGAGAAGCTTAAATTTAGAAGGCATGTCAGTCTCATGGAGGATTTTTCTTCATGGGTGTGGATAGCTTTCCCACCGAGGAAAGCTATCCAAATGAGCAGCTGCGCATATTTGATCACAGTTTTCCAAGCAGTGGCAGCACTGATTATTGTATTGATAATAACCAGCTCCTTCCATTAGCTGACTGGGTTGGTTGGCATAACCCTGCTAATTGGGGGCAGGAAGGAGGATGGCTTGACTTTTCTTTCTGCAGAGTTAGCTACGTGCCCTTACTTAGAAAATCTGATTTGAGAGGTTTTTATTTAACTCTGTACAATACTATGCAAATTTGCACTTAGGAAGGTAGCAGTGCTGTCCAGGAATGTGAAGCAAACAACTCAGTCTAGTTTGGGGTGAGGCTGGGGCCATCTCAGCCGCCCCTGGAGCGGGGCAGCTGTTGCAGTTGCATGTGTTTGAGCGGGTCTCGCTGTGGCAGACCCCGCTGGACTGCACAGAGGCTGAGCTGGGGGCACTGTGCTTGTGGCAGGCTTTACCTGCCGGTGCCTGCAACGCCTGCAAGCACTGACAAAAATAGTTGCAAATCCCCTCGTGCCAAATGGCTTTGGCACTTTTGGACAAAATGTCTGTCCTATTAGCGCTGCACTGGCCTCCGCATTGCTGCCAGATGGGTACCTGAAGTGCTGCTGTGTGGGAGGCAGGTGGATGTCTTGTGCAGCAGCTGAGAAGTGTCTCATGCCCCAGAAACTGAGGCACTCATTCTTAGAGAAGAAATCATTATGTCTCATTATAGCATGTACGCTGGGGACAGTATGGGACACTGCATCTATGTAGGTCATAACGGTTTAATTTTGCTCTGGGTTTGGTATGCAAGTGTGTTTTTTAAGAGGCTGAAAATCCTATTTTAGATTGTTTTAGTAAGCAGTCATCTTGATTTAACTTTGCAGTTCTAGGACTTACAAAGCTGTTGAATTACCCACAGTGTTTCCTTCTGCCATGTATTTACAGTGCTCTGGTTGTGATTCAGAGAATTGGTGAGGAAGTCCTTAACCACAGCATGGCACGGCAATTTAATTCCCATCCAAGGACTGGGCTCAGTGCATCCCGGCAGTCTCTGAGGAAAACAGCATCCATGCAATTGCAGATAGATGTAAACAGATAGAAGTGGGTGGTTCTAGTCAATAAAAAGAAATATTGGGACTTGGACCTGTAGCAACAATATAATCCTGAAGTTGTCCAGCTCTAGCAAATGGGTTTGGAAATAGGCTTCTGAATGCTTTTTTAAGAGGTGTGGGGCTGCATGGGCATCCATTACACCATTGTATGTATGTTCACATTAAGAAAGATAGTCTTCATTTAATACAAAATAAAAAGAGTCTCATTTACCAGCTCTGTTCACCATGCAACCCTGTTCCCCTGGGCTGCTCCTACCGCGCCTGTTATGACGGATCCTGCTTATGCCAGCTGGAAACCAAATGTTGTCTGCAACTTACAGAAAGAGTAATTGGCTTGGAACCTACTACCTAAAACAGTGAAAAATGAACTAGCTTTGCTGCACTAGGCTCTGTTTTTGCGGCCGTCACCAATAGCTCTTTCTTGAAAAGAGCACCATGGGGAATTGGCCTGGGTACAGTGCTTGGACACCTATCAAAGTTTACCCTCCTACCCCACGTACCTTCCTTTCTTTTCACTCACCCACTGTTAATACTTGCCCACCCCACAGTCCTCCATCCTTCCAAACCCAGAGTTTTGCTTGCTGAAATGTGATTGTTGATTCCATATTACGACCTTCTGAAATGTTTTTCTCCTTTATGCACATGAATCGAAACACCACTGCACAATGCACTCATATCTATGCATTATCTCTGCTCCTTAATGCATACACCATACACAAGATGATTGTTACTACTCCAGTAGGTGAAACTGTGACAAGTGGAAAAAGCTGTGGAGTGCCAAAATGTACATTAGTATTAACCCCTTGGAAAGTGTACTCTTCTCCAAGGATTATGATTCTTTGCATGTTTTATTGCTACCTTCAAGATTTTATTGCTACTTTCCTAAGGAAAACTGTTTCAGAATAGCCCTTTCCCCGGTGTTGCCACATTTCATGAAATCTGAGGAATTCAAAATCAATTCCAAGTAATATTCATCTTCCTCTTAGAGGTGATGTTGTAAGAACTGGCCTTGCATAACAGCCTACCTCACACGTTTTGTGGGGGATCATGGTGAGTAACAATGTCTGGAAAAGATAAACCCCAGCTCCTGTGTAGTGCATGAGGGCTCCTCACACCATTGCTGTATCAACAGCAGTCATTCATCTGAGCTTCCACCAGGAAATGCACAGATGCAAAATATGTTTATGTTGCCTGGCAGATTGTTTCAACTCAATTATAACCTACAAATGCTGATATACTGGTCAGAGATCAAAAAACCCCACCCCAAGACAAAAGCCAACAGCCCCTTTCTGGCACTGAAAGCATAGCATGGGCAAAAAAAAAAGCACATTCCTGGGAAACAATTGCCCATGACTCTGACATGCAGGGCACTGGTAGAAGACCAGCACTCCCTGAATGCTGACATCAATATATGAAGCTTTCTTATTGCTTAGTATTTTGAGGAAAAATTACATGTATCAATAGTGGGTAGCTCACTGTTTTGTGCTGAAACCCCCTACCCTCAAAGTCACTGTTGAACTGATAAAGCTTATCATGACCCTTACATATACGAACACCTTTTTGAACTGTTGGAAGATCAGAGTAAGCTAATTTCAGTGTTATCTACCAGATCTCCAGCCCTGATCTGTGTGTGTGATTGTGTATTGGGAGTGTCTTCTACTACAATCCAAGCCCAAAAGTGAAGCATCCACTTCACTTGAAAGAACTGATAAACCAAACATAATGCTCTACTTTCATTTTCTGGTAATAGGCTCTGTTACTCTCTTGTGTCTAAAAAACCAGATCATCAAATTTTTGGAGAAAAAAAGATGTATCTAGCTGTAGACAATCCATGCCACAAAAAGCTCCCACAAATGCTTAAATAGCTATGTTATAACAAATGAATATGCCTTTTGCATGACAGCTCAGTCGTTCATAAATTTTGTTATACCATTCTGCATCATATTTAATAAGCAAGCTTGGTATTCAGCACATTATTGCCAACTAGCACTCTATGTTTTCTGGGCTTAATAGGAAACCTGATGAAGTCTGAACTCATCATTTCTATTACCTTGTGTGAAGGCAGAAAGTCATGTCTTATGTAGTGGAGATAGATGGAATTAGCACTGGTGGCAGAAATGAATCATACTGCCTGAGGTTGGTTGACTCTTGGTGATGATGCAACTGACCACTTGGTAATGTGTTCGACATGCTCTGCCCCCAAACCAAACAGAGCAACATGGGCAAAGCTGCTGAACCCAACACATGGAAACAGAGCTCCCAAAAAGCAGAAGAAGCTTTGCAGCAGAAGGATTCACAGCCCCAGCTGCGGCTAAGCTTTGTCACCAGGCTGAACATTCTGGGTTTGTTGTTGTTGTTTTGGTGGGTTTTTTTTTTTAAGTTCAGAAAGCTCGATGCTTTTCCACAGCCAGGTTAAGCTATCAATGTATCAATGTTCCTCACAACAGATTATTTCTGATCCCATGCCACTCATTCCTATGCTTACTCTGGATAAGCATTTAAAAAAATGACCAGGTTAAAACTAACCAATTTGGCCAAACCTGCAAATTTGCTACAGGTCTGTACCCAATACAGTCAGCTGAGCAGCCAAATCAGTGTCAGTGCTAGCATGGACTGTAAGAGTAAGTAGACAGGACCAGTCTCAATCAGTTTTACTAGTATGCCTTTGAAGTACTTCTACTAATCATTGGCAGAGCCAGCACATCATTTTCAATAAGCTTTAATGTCACAGTCACTGTATATGGACCTACAGTGAGGAGGACTACGTCATTATTATTCAGGATGTGAAATACAATTAAGTATTTGTCAATTTATTTATTGAGTAGTGCACATTTTAAAACAATTTATAGCTGATTTAATAATGTTAAGTGATGAGGTGCATATGTATGAGCACTCTGCTTCATGCCATGAATACAGTGACAGTAAATGGGTTTTCTTCTGAAATACTGAAAAGCACATGCAATTCTTCTCCATTACATAAACTTTTAAAATATGCTCACAAAAATACTGTTTTAATATTGGCCAATATTGCATAAGGTAGGACATCTATCAAGAGTGAGAAGGATGTTTTACTATGTTTTGTCTGGCCATGTTTTGTTGATTTTCAAGGAATCTAGCCAGGACTATATATTCACAGTGATGATTCAAGAAAAATGGCTTGCTGTTAGAGAGCATTATTTTTTCAGGTTCATGATAACTTCCAGTTATGCTGGTCTATTGCATCTATGCACAGAGATTGCTCCTTATCACCTAAGAGCAAACATTGAAAGAACCATCTAAAATTTACCTATTGCTACTTCAATGCACAGATTTTTGCCAGCAGGAAATGGTTAAATTTTCATTATGTCTTATTCTGGGGAATCTTGCTCACTGCTTGGCAATTCCCTCACTTAGTACCTCTTAGCTTCCCAGCAGCACACGTTGCATGTGCCATCAGTTTCAGGCAGGTGAACTTCTTTGGCAATAATGTAGTGCTGTGCTGATTATCATTTTTACATCTTACCCATAGTAGAACAGTTGTATTGTGAAGTCGTAGCCTGTGGCTGCAACCAGCATGTTCTTATAGACTTAATACAAAAGAAGCCTCCGACTCTCATCCCAAATACTGAGCCTATAACATCTTTTAGTCTGGAAGTGTTTGTGTCCTAGTGTAACGATTTGTGCTCATAGAACTACATTATACTACTGTATCTGCAATTTAGTACAGATTTCATTATTCTATCATGTTAACAACTGTTTTTAGCAAATAAGAAAATGTTAAAGAGCAAATAGTATATAATACAATAATAATATGCATAATTGCATAGTCTGTGATTAGCTGTGATCATAGAAAAAGGAATATGGAATAAGGAGTGGGGATTTTACTGTTGAAATTCAAATAAATGCAATATCCCCAAACTGCAAAATCCAGGGTTATAATCAGTGTGAAATCTTCACCAAAAGCTTTTGATCTGTGGCAATGTGTACTACTCAGGCCTCCTTCATTAGACTGTTTTCACAAATACAAAAACCTAATAAACTTTCTTTGGTAAACACTATACTGCTTCCTACTAGTTTCAGAAGGGGACATCGTACTTTGTTTTTTTTTTTTTAAGGCATATAAAGAGATAAAGTACAGTCAATTAATGAAATCTTTTGAGTGGCATGCATAGAGATCTTCATAGAAGATGGAGATCAAGAAATACAATAAAGTGCTGAAGATCTATAGAATCCTTATGAAGCTCAGAAACCACTTTCCATTCTCTAGGAAGGGGCCCTATTCACATGCATACACACAGAATAGGAATAGCTTTAAAACTTAGACTCTGAAAATCAATATTGTATTTAATGGACTCTTCCCCCCCTCAAAAGAAATAAAAATGCAAAAGGAATACTGAAGTCAGAATAACTGTGCTGTCATGAAACATGTATTGTACTTGGTGTGGACAGGGCAAAATTTCCTAACAACTTAATTTTCTGGACCTGAAGCGTGGGGTTTTTTGGTATATCAAATCATGGCAGAGTACAGTGCTAATTGGGACCAAAACTATGTTCAGTGATCTGGTTGCTAATGCAGCACCCTCTCACTTGAAAATTAAAAAGGCACAAAAGGAATGAATTGACTCATACAACTGCTTTAGGCAGCTAAGCAGACTAAAGATTAAGTGTAAACAGGCTGGATCCTTCTTTAAGAGATCACAAGTCTTTATTTTCCTAGATGGTTATATTAAAACATCTGCTCTTCAAGACACATCTTTGTAGGCAAGACTAAGCCCCTATAACCTCAACTATTAAAGAAAAGAACCTTCTGGTTGATTAGTAACTCATGGTTTTATCTTGGTCTTTCTTTCACTTTAGAACTATTTCTTTTCCTCAATTGGCAATTTCAAGAGCTTGCCATGAGCTAAAGAATTCATTATCAGTCTTCAAAACAATTTACCATGAAATTTAAAATAGTAAGTTAGTGCTTAAGGAATTAACTTTGGGAATGTCAAATATAAAAATTGAGCCAAATACTGAGTAGACAATACTGTGCCTTGCAGGTATTTTAATGCAGATGTGCATATTAGAATGATTAGCTGTATAATTAAGTCTTCTACTGATCACCACAGTAATCTGCATCACAATCAAAGTTACATACATACCAGTTGCAGTCAAAAGGAATGAAATCCTGTATATAAAAGTTTCCAATGTATTTTTTAAGGAACCTTCCCTTGAAGATCCTTGCAGAAGCCCCTGGTATACACACTAAATCAATGCAACAGAACTGCCAATAAAATTGTGGTTTAATCCACTTGGCAACAAAAGGGTGAAGTGGCATGAAAAAAGCAAAAGCCTGCAAATTAGTCACTGACTAACAGGTTACTCTTCAGAGAATTTTCACCACAAATTTGTCTGTAGGCTGCAAGTGTTCTTCTAATGCAAACGTAAGTTATGAAAAAGAAAAAGGGTAGGCCACCAACTGAAAGAAAACATTTATTGAATCAAAGTCAATACTTTCCTTTTAATATCTACAAGGCAACACTGAACTGACTTTATTCAAGAATGAACACAATGTACAAAAAAAGATGTCTATTATAAAAATATGTCAATTTTTTTTCCTGGCTATTGAGCTGAAAACATTTTGACAGGTGCAAGATAGTGCCTTAAATTTGCTTGCCAAACCTATTACCAATGACAAAGTTCAAATAATTTTGTCATCATGCTATATTTAAGACTCATCGATAAAGTGGCATTAGAACTGTAATATGTATCACTGCACTGCCATATGTTTATGCACCCAGACAACTGAACATCTTGATCTTCTGTCATCACAAATCAGTACCTTTATCAGTGAAGACTATCCAACCTACTTCAAACTATTCAACCAGATATCTGACACCTACCACTGGAATACAACTTAGGGAAGGCAAATTACCTCGATGGCCCTGTATTTTGTGTGTTGTCTGTGAACTGAGAGACAAGAGTAGGTAGGTTCATACATGATTAAATCAACCTCACAGCTATTACAATTTGAAATCAGGGAAAGGATGGAAAAAGAATAAGGAATCATTTATGATAGCAATCTATTTTTATGAACATTTTTATGTGTGTTTATGTATAAAAATGGATCTGACTAGGCTCAGTTATGCCTTGTTTGCTTGGATTTTTTTTTTCCCCACATAAAAATTTAACTCAACCAGGACTAGAATCATTGACTTCTCTCAAACCACCACTGAAAAGGAAAAAAAAAAGGACCATTTACAAAGATAATCTGAAAACAGTGCAATATTAAAATACAATTTCACAACGTGTGAAAGAAACATGCTTTGGAACCTGAGCAAAAGGCATTTTACTGACTTAGTAAAAAGTCACCCTGTGTGTTGTTTTCATTGGCATCTGTTCTGCCAGATTAGTATGTTGCTCATAGCAACTTCCATGGCCCCTAAATATTTAGTACACAGAAACTGCCAAATACTTAGAGAGGTCTACTAAACTTTTCAGCTAATATTGCAGGCAGTCTGACATGCTGCTACTGGAAATGACCATACAGCCTAAATTAAGAAAAATTGTAGAAATAAAAAGAAGCAGCCAAACATGATGCTTTTCTTCTTTAAATAGATTAAAGCGCTTCCACAACACTTAGATACGGTACTACACTGGTTTACAATTTCAAGGTCAGCTCTTTCAAAATAAATATACTGAACATTTACAACAAATGCCTCATGAATGCAAGCTCGCTCTTTATTATCTCAAGACCAGTTGGATAAAAACTAAAGACGTTAACTCTGAAGCAGCTAAGTTACAAGTCCTTTTTCAGGAACAGGCATGACTTGGTGCCACAGAAAAATTTTTCACCAGTCTGCAGTAAGCATTTTTTTTTCCCCACTTCTAGCACCAAGCAGGCCACCGTACAAAGGAACCTCACAATGCATGCGGTCATCTACTCTGCTGATTTTGTATGAAATAGTCATCTGTGCTTGCAGGTCCCAGACCTTTCAAAAATAGGTATGAACAATAGATGATTGAAGACATTAATGGAAACATTTCTAAATTAATTGAGTGGAAAAAAGATTTAAAGACTAAAAAGCAACAGAATGTTGCACATTAGTATTTCTGAAGGATGAGGGAAGCTAAGGTTGGTGCTTTGATTTACCTTCAAACAAACAAAAAGCTAAAACCAATCCTGAACAGCTCTATGTCCATGATACTGGTAGAGGCCAATGTGTGCATGCCACTGAAAGGCACAGTCAGACCAATCTGATAAATGGCATCATCAGAGCAGAACAGCAACATTTCACTGGAGCAATCACAAAGGGTGAACAATGAGCCATCACTTCTCTTGTCATGAGCACAGAAAGCAGTCACCAAGGCAAAAGAGGAGACACAGGAAAGAAGACACAGGAACTCACATAAACCTGGAAGACAGAAAACACACGTTAAACTGAGTTTTGAACATTCTGAGTAACCATTTTCCTACTGTAACATTGCTATTCATTGATTTAACACCATATGTATTATGCTTAAATGGATAGAACTGTTGTAAAAATGGTACCCTAGTCATACCACAAAATTCTTCTGAAATTTGTTATACAACTAACTTCACTTGCAAAGATTTGCCTACAATATCATCTTAGGTATAAAACAGGCTTATGGACAGACTGATGCATTCAGGACAACCTCTTGTTCACTGTGTAAAAAAATTAACATGCTTACATTGTACTGAATTTTTTCTTCAGAAGTGCATTTTAAAATTGGGCATTGTAAAAACACAGCTATTTATAAGGAGCTAATTATGAAGCAGTATGATTTTTCTTCCTACTACTCTAATAGTGCCTAAAAAGCACAGTGCAATACTTACTGGAAAGGTTTCCCCAAGGTTATCCTGCCTTTGTATCTACAAGCTGCATCTGAACATTTGCAGACATGCCACCTCCATAGCCTCCCTTGGACTGCATTTGGTTCTGAATTGAGCTGACCTGGAGACAGAAGGGAAAGGGCAGCAGAGAAAAAAAGAAAGGCAGTGAGCTATGGCGCCTCCTTGCTTCCAATTTTACTTCTTATTTAGGTTTCATTTTCAAGTACTACTTTACCATTAAAGCTATACTACTTTTGCATGAGGACATGTGCAGCGTAGGCTTCCTGGAATTTTCACTTCTGCAGGCAGCTCAGCAGGAGAGATGGAAGAACTGGTGCTGAGGCAGAAGTTTTTCCTCTCTCCCAGAGAAAACTGTCTGATTCAGGCTTTCACTGACCCAACTTTATTACTCAAAAAAAAATTAATCCAATCTCTTACTACTTATTACTTCAGATAATTAAAAAAAGGACTTTCTAAACCAAAAAGGAGCTTTTGGTTTCTGGAAGGCTTTTTATTTGTCTATGTAACAGCAGACACTGCTTTCATTAATTGCTTCTAGTCCTTTAAATGGCAAGGCATTTATTGTTTAAATCACACTCAATCTATCAACTTCCTTGAAAATAGCTTATTTGAAGATATTTTTAGCCTGATGCAAATAAATACATAAAGACACCTCTCCCCCACAAAAAGACATGCACATCCCTCTATGGCTTTCATTGCCTTTATCAACAAAAAGGAAGGGAAACCATAGTTCTTTCCTGCTTGTGTTGTACGAGTCAAAATAATCATCTCCAAGTGCCTGCAGGAAGCCAACTCCAACCTTAAAGGTTTGGTCTTTTTCTCTCTGCAACCCAGAGCGTACATAACAAGTACACAACGAGCCCAAAGTAACATATTCCTTCAAGGCTACAGCTTCCGAAATTGAACTTGCAGAAAGCCTATGCCTGCAGGGCACCACTTGCAATTATTACATGTATTGTCCTTCACAGAGACCTCAAAACATCACTAGAAAGCTGTATTAAAACAGCACTGGAGAAATATTCCCAAGTAGCATGCATGACTTTTTCCCCATCTACAAAGACAAAAGTAGTATAGCCTTTTCCACAGCAAAGCAAAACACATGCACACACACAAAATGAATCAGCTCGTTCTTACATACTGTTTCTCAATCCAGTGTCAAAAAAGGAACCTGTTTTGGGATCTTTGTCTTCAACAGTATGGCATATTGCAGTGCTGTGCAAAAGATCTGATTTTTATGTATTCAAGCAGTGCAATGTAAAACCATTTTCTACCTTGGTGCTTTGCTCAAATAAGTGATACAGCTGCAGCAAAACAGTTATATTCATATTTTTATTCATGGGGAAGTGTTCAGAGCCAATACTGTAGTGGGTCTGACATCAGAGACTACAAACTCAGTAAGGAAGTGTGGAGAAGTGCAAATCACATTCATGGAGTTATGTTTAAGAACTTTCACATTTCACCAAGCTGGTCATCTTCACCAAGCATCTTCTGTTGCTCAATGGAACAAAAGGAGTTTGAATTTAATATTTTTTTCTGCAGAAAATTAATTAATATACATGTAAATGTATTCACAAGAATGACTTGAGGATGGCATTAATTTAATCTGAATGAACTCTGCCTCTACTGAAAAGGAGCTAGAAAACCAGGCCATGTCACCTTCCAGCCTGACAACTTGCCTATATGATTTTAAAATTTTGGAGAACAGCAAATCAACACCAATTACAAGGCTAAACTGTAAATTTTTATGATTACTTTTTCTAAAGGTTAAAATAATTTCTTTGTTACTTCAGTCACACGTATAGACGTTTGTGTTAGTGGGTAAGGAAGTACCAGTCTAAAATGCAGAGGCTGTTATACCTAAAGCAAATAGAATGCAGCAAATCAAACTTGACTACATTAACAGTTCAGTGGCTATTTTGTATATGAAAACTTATAAAGAGACATACAATGTTAAAAACACTGAACAAAAAGCAGGTCTAACAGTTGTAGGCTAATAAGTTGCTATTCTTTCTGAAGCATCCTCCTTTTGAGGCAGTCTGAGCTACAAGAACAAGCACCATAAAATGCAATTATTTTTTTTTCCTTTCTCAAAGATGCTATTGCCTTCCTTTGATGACATATAACAGCAAGGGTCTTCCCTCTTAAGTGTAATTTAAGTAGGATAAGGATTTAAAGATTTTGGAAGGGGAAGAGGATTGCACCAATTAAAGATCATACAATCTGTTGTGCTGCTTATCTATCTCATTAATTTCCTTCTTTCCTTTTCTTTCCCTCCATTTTAGAATTAGGAAATAGCACAGATGGTCCTTGCCAAAGAAAACAAGGGAAAACTAAGAAAAGGATGGAATATATGAAATCAAAGACCAAACTGAGGAATATGAAGCAGAAAAAGAAAGTGAAAGATTTCACCATGGAATACTAAGGTAAAATAAGAAAGCGATGGGAACAAGAAAGAAACAGTGCACAGGGGGCTCCTACTGTTTAAGTGTACCTTTGACAAAGGAGCAAGGTGCTCTACAGAGAAGGCAAACAAAACAGCAAAATATTTCAGTAGTCAGAAAACTACTATACTCAGAATCATAAGGACATGTAATAAAGAAGAGAGAGATTGGATGCAATATTAGCACAGTAAGTTACCACAGAAGAGGCAGGAAAATAAGCAGTGTGAAAAAGTAGAGATTTGTGCTTCTGAAGATAGGGAGGGGAAAAAAGGAATTTTTTTTGCATACAGATCCTTTCTATCTGGGATCAGAAGAATCACTCTGGCCACTGATGCAACATATTATCCAAATGAAAAACGTGAGAGAAACAGGTAGCCAGTTATCAGCATTCAATATGAAAAACTCTATGCAGAGAGAAAATAATGATTGCCTACTATCTGGAGGCAAATTGCATATTACACAAGGCAAAGGTGAGGGCAAGCAGGGGGAAAGTCTCAGGTGAAAGAGCAAAGTTTCAACCACTCACCACAAACCTCACATGAGGCAGCTCAGCTGTGAGAAAGAGGAAGGTTCTCACAAGAGGGAAAGCAAACATTTAAAAATCAAAAAGCCACACTTTAAAAAGAAAGAAAACTGCTCACTTTATTACCACTTTATTATTTCAATTTATAAAGGCTTTAAATATTACGGTAATATATTGCATTAAATAAGTAATTAGCTTTAACCGAATTTTATCAAGTTGAAGCTGTGTTTGTCCATTTAACTTGCTTACAGATGTCTTAGTACAAATCAATTCCAATCCATTATGCTGTTTCTGGGAAAATGTAGTATATTGTTTGTCACATCAGATTTTCTAGCTTTGCCCTTCCGCAATACACACGGAGTTACAAACGTTTTCGTCTGATCTCAATAAGCTGTAAACTAGTTGAAACTACAAATGACCTTACTTGCCTACATTAAAACCATCTCTTTCCTTTACAGCTCTGCTCTCTATTCAGATACCTCTGACAGAACTCTTTCTTCTCCTTTGTCAAGAAGTATTTTTCATAATTTTTATCTCATAACATTTTTTTTTTTCTTTAAAGAGGATTAAGGTCAAGAAGTGTTGTTCATCATTATCTACATACAATCCTTTTCTAGATTGCATATTACTACCCTTAAAAAACAGATTGACATCTCACGTAAATACGAAGCTGTGCAAAAGAAATAAGCTGATTTTCAGCATCTATCTTAGCCTCTGTTTTTCACTTTCAGAGAGATAAAAATCTTTATTGCTCCTATCACCTACAAGAAGCTATGAAACCTTGTGACATTGTTACTTGCTCTGGAAATAATTTACAGTGCAAATAGGGCTACAGAGTATAGAAAAACATCAACAAGGACACCAAAAATGCTTGTGTGCACTATAAACCAAGGTAAGTTAGAGTTTTACAGGTACTATATTTAAAATAGCTTAAAGCATTTAAGGTAAGAAATCTAGTCAATTATTGACACTTTTTAAAGCTTTCTCTAAAATACTCTAGTAATATTCTTCTATTTTAGTTCATACATGTCATCAGAATGATTTTCAAGAAAGTGTTCTAGTCAGCCTGTACAATATATACAGCATCTACTATGAATTGCCAATAAATACAGGAATTTTAAAAATGGTATTGCATAACTTGAATGCAAGTGTTTAGGACTTGGAATTAATATGCTAGCAGGTTGTTCTTCAGTTTTATAGAGATTCCTTCTTATAATTGAAATACTCATTGTTTCAGCCACCATATACCTATACAGTGTTCTATATTCTAAGATGAAATATTCATCTGCTTATGCTTACCGAATTCATTCCACTGAATAGGTCTCCTGATCCTACGTGAGCTGTGTGAACAAAATTTGTTGGCTCCCCAATCATGCTTCGGTCAATTCGCCGTCGTCTTTTCTGAAAGGAAGGTAAAGAAACCATCTGAGGGTCATTCAAAAGGCAAAACCAATGTGTGTCATAAATGTCAAAGTTAACTATCCATAGACTATTTCATACACTGCAAGATATTTTCACAGAGTCAAAAAGCAAGAGTCCAAATTCCCAGGTTAACCAAGACATTGGTAATGCTGTCATTTGTTTTTACTTGGAGGATCTACAGCAGATCACTAGACCAGCATTGATACCACTCCTAGCATTTACGCCAACAAAACACTTGTAAATAACCTTACTACATTCCACAGTTTATTAAGCAGTACTTGGAACATTTCATACAGCAACTTCTGCCTATATTTGTATTTAAATCATGACATGGCATATCAAATTTGAGGTTTAGTCACTCAAAACAAGAATTAATGATCAAAGATCATTAGTATAGTCTATGAAACCGCTAACTTACAGGATTTCTGATTTGCATGCCATGGGAACTTATGTCACTATTTGTAATATACTTCATGGTGATATTCAGAACAATGCCTTGAGTGTGATCAGGGTTAGCCATAGACATATCTTTACTGAACCCTGTATACTCCGATAACTTCCAGTTTGCATGTTTGTAGACTGTGAGCTGAAGGGGTGCAGGGACATAGCAAGGCAGGATACCAGATTCAGGGACTCTATTCCTGTGCCATGAGACAGAAGACAAGAATTGCTTAACCTTGCCTTCCCTTTCTCATAGTCACAGCTTCATTTTTTATTAATGTAATAACTCACAAATGAAAAACTGGAGGCAGTAAGGACTTATCTAATTAAAGCTGCTTTGGTTGCCTGCCTCCAGCTAAGCATTGCATCTAAAGGAATAAAACAATAAAATCCTACCCTTATTTCTTAGGCCAGAGCTAGGGAGCTTACACAGAGCAAACCAGGCAGTGTGCAGTCAACATATGCGGGTATCCTGTGTTTGAAAATACCCAATAGCCATGAAGCACAGTATGAATATCTCAATTTAAGGTGTGTCATACAAAATACAGTGCAATAGCTAAGAAACTACCTGAGCTCAGTTAAAAGCTTCCCATCATCTTAAAGTCTACTCAGTCTCATTTTTAACACGATCTCCATTTCTAATCTGCAATGAGACTGTGAGACCACCCAGACTTGAGACAAGAAGGTACATGCCTCACAAATAGGCTAGCTGCTATTGAAAAACAGCTACAGATTAAATCTTTATGAATCAGAACCCACAACTATGAGAATACATCATGGGGTTTGGCCAGGAAGCGCAAAACACATGTAATACTTTCATGTACCTCTTCCCTATTACTAAACTCAGATTTCAGTAGGTTTCAGTATCTTACTGCATCATATTAATAGCTGGGGTGAGGAGAAACACATAAAACACTCCCAGGGAAAGAACAAAACACAATGACCCAATCTATGCCAAAACTACTAGTGAATTCTCTACTCCCAACAAATTGTACAAGATCAACCAAATAAAATAATCATAGCTATAAAAACATCTTCATGTTGTTTGAGGGCTTTCACAGAGAAAATATGTATGGAAATTAACCAAGATGTCTCAATTACAGAAAACATTAGTAGAGTTCACAGGACTATAAATAGCCACAACAGAATCTATTACCATGTCCCATCAATGCATTAATATTTCAATCTGGAAGTCAAGCTCACTTATATATGGAAAATGATTTCTTAAGTTATATATGCTTATCAGCTAGTAAAGCATATGTGACTAACTTGGGGGGAGACACCCCACACCAGCTTTATGCTTCAGTGGATGAGAACTGCTCACCTGACATGTTCAGACTGAGGAGCATCTCCACCAGGCATAATGATTATTTTAAATGCATGTTGCTGTATTTACATAATATAGTATTGTAATATACTGTGACTGACACAGAAAGAAGCTCTAGAGAACTGTATGAAACACACAGCTCCAATTACAACACTTAAAATTGTTTCAGTTCTACAGTAGCTGCCTCTCTCCCTCTTTTAAAAAACAGCAGCCAGAATCAGTGTCATTTATGTGTCTAAACAATACATCCGTGATTTCTTAGTTTTAGTAGAGTTTTGAAATGCAGGGTTTTGATGCAGAGAAAATTTAGACAAAGCTTTTGGAATTTTTTGTTTCTTTGTTCTGCAAACAACCGAACTCTTTCTTTGGGCAATTTGGGCAACTCAACTTATTCTCCTTTTCTTGTTGCTAAAATCACTGGCATGCCAGTAACAGAATTGAGTGCTGGATCTTGTGAATGACTGTGAGTGATTCTCTGCTAATCATCAGCTAGTCAACCAGTAACCACTAGATGAAGTGAATTGCCATCAAACCCTGTTTATCTTAAGAGTTTCTTATCAGAGGCCATCAGCCACTTACACCCTGGCATGTGCCCAGGGATGTGATCTCCTTGAAGCAATAGAACAGTATTTAAATGCTCTGCTATATCAAGACCACCAAGTAGTTCACTCTGAAAGGAAATCAAACTTTTTTTTTTCTTCAGGAGAACTCAGTTTGCATTTATATTGGTGTTTTAGCTTAGATCATGAGCATGCTTTTGAAGCAACACTGCTGATCGCCATTTACCGTGCTTCAATTTTAATTTCAGAGTAATCTCGGAGTGTACAAATTAGACTTCTCTTGGGTGAAGCTGAACTGGAAGACTAGCTGATACACTCCAACTGGTAATGAACACTTGAGGCCAAGGGACCAGGTGAGCCAGTCTGAAGCAGACCACAAAAGAGACTTCTAATGCACATCATGGTTCCCCAACACCAACTGTTCTGTTGTACTGCATAGCTGCTCTTACTAGGATATGCCATTTCCACAGACACAGCCTCAGCCAGAACCAAAATGACCAATTAACATGGATGAAGGGACATGGGGAATACTGTAAAATGTCAGCTCTTTTTGAGGAATCTAGCACAGGATACAGGAGTAGGGAAGTATGCCTGGAAAGGTTATAAAGCTTCTACAGAGGACACCATAAATATTAGCTTGGCCAGGTGTACTGGGTTTCTGTGGCAAGGTTTTGGTAGTGGGGGGGGTTACAGGGGCAGCTTCTGTGAGAAGCTGCTGGAAGCTTCCCCTTTGTCCGATAGAGCCAATAACAGCCGGTTCTAAGATGGACCCGCC